>OU898278.1:13429888-14000290 GCA_918026665.1 Diabrotica balteata
TGGTTCTAATAATGGACTTAATATCTTGTGACTTAATACCATATTTTGTTACTTAATACTGTTTGGCTCGTACTAATCTGTAAATACGATGGACTAGATACTATTATTAATTAAGAAACTTACAGTAGAACAATGCAAAGTACAAACAGCATTATATCAATTCCAATTAAATAATAAAACGCAAAAAGACACCAAAACTATTTATTTTTTAAAATAAATGAAATCAGACCTAAATGTTACAAAGGAATAATTATAACTAACTTAAAACAGAAAATTCATAACAAATATCATTGTAATTTTTAGTCGTCCTCCTTGAGGTTACCATGTGGAAGGTTTTTAAAGTATTCATGGAATCTTTTAGGCACCCATTGTAATAAGTTCTGCAAGTCATTATATTTTTTAGTCGAAATGGGCTTAAGTGTGTCTCTTATTGGATTCAAAATTAAATTGGCATGGAGAACAACTTCCTTAGAATTATCATTACATTTTCCTTTGCGTGGTAGTCTTTTGGCTGCTCTATTGAAATCAACTTGTTCAAAATTCTCTTGATTAAAATTTGTTGTAAAATGTAAAACTCCAGGTGTTTCTGCTAAAAACTTCATATGAACAACTTTAGATATTAAAAAGTTTTGATTAGTTATCGTTTTTTTGTTATTTTGAAAATAAGATCTGGATTCTTCAGATAACTGAGTAAAGTTCTTTAAGTCCATGGTTTCCATTTCCGCTACCTCCAATTTATTGTCACAAAGTCTGAAAAGCTGTTGCCAATCTCACGGAGTTATTAACGAAAATTGACTGGAAGCCTTCTTCTGTCTTTCTATTCGTGCATGAATTGTATCCACCTCCATGTGAGTATGTCCTCTTAAAAGGTACTTATGCTCAATGCATTTTATGGACGGTTTCAGCTTAAGAATCGAAAGATAGCACATAATCATCTGAATATTTCTATTTTGTGATGGACAGTTGTCACTCCAGATAACAATCCTTTCTACTGATTCTTTTACATTTAAATTAATGTATTTCAGAAGGCATGAAGCCATTTCATTTCCACCACGTCCGACTATAGATTCATCCCAGGTGAAACAATATCTAATTTCTCTATTGCATCATATACAGTATAATTGAAAGTCCATAGCTTTAGAGAATAGAAGCTCTGAGCATTCGTTAGTAGAGGAGTGGGTAAACATTTTTGTAAATCCACCGAAAGTATTTTGGTGTTCGCTTCGGTTTTAAAAGTCTCTTTATCCTGTCGCTTTAGTTTGTACCGATGATCTGCATCAAAAAGATGAGAGTCATAGTTAGTTTGTAATTCAAGGCGTTCTTCCAAGGATACAGAATCTTTTGAGTTTGATAACATACCCATCACATGTGTCACATGTATCATTTTCTGGCTCTTTGAAGGCTAAATTAAATTCAGAATTTAAAATTTCATTATATAAACACTGCTTGGGAATATGTTCTTTAGGAATTTGACGTTCTACACAATCCTCATAGAAGCACCGATACATTATAGAAATATTGAGATGGCTCCCTAAATACTTCCTCTGGGATTTATTCCTGGAGTAATGTGACTCTATGCACGGGAACTTCTGTATGTGCTCCCTGATAATGTTTCTTATGTTCGCGGATATTTTATTAGAGGGTTCATGTTTACCCCTTTGATCAGGTATTACAATTCGCCCAAGTTGTCTTTTCGTTAATGCGTTACGTACAGTAGTTTGTGAAATATTTAAGGTGTTAAGAAAATAAGTACGACACACACTTAGCCTCTTACCATTTACACTAAAAAAATACTTCAACGACGTTATTCTTTTTCCAGCACGAGATCCCGTTCTAGCACGTACACGCTCAACTGGAACTTCTTCGATACAGCTAGCTATAAATTGTCTTTTTTGGTCAAGTTCGATGGTACCATTCCAAAATTGTGAGTGAATTAGAGCACGACTATCAACTGATATATTCTGTTTGCACTACGTTCTACATTCATCACGACAAGATGGTCTCATTTTATTTTTTCCAATAAGCTTATTGGTGGCTGACAGATATTCTTCACCAGCAGCTTTCTTCTGCTTTCTAATGTTTTTCTTCCAATTGGTAGTATTTCTTTTTCTTTTCTTTCCTTTAGTGTCTCGTATTTCTACTTCTTCCTCTTGTTCTTCTAGTTCATTTGTATCACTGCTTTCATTAGGTATATAAGATGGATCTTCAGCTTCAGTATAGACTTCTTTATGTAACACACTTGCACCTACTTCAGCTGCTCTATAGTTAGGTCTATCGTCATCATGTTGAACAATAATTTTTGAAGATGTTTCGAGTTCGTTATTTTTATGCTTTTCACTGTTTTGAACAAAATGTTCTAGTGAATTTTCTGGTAGTTCACACCCGTCTATATTTTCTCTCAGAATTTCTTCGCTATTGGAAGAAGGCACATTATTTTTACTTAAAAATATGGTATTGTACACATCATTATTCAAAGCTATAATATCCCCTGTAGCATTGTCACATCCAGTTGCAAGAACTTTCAAATTTTCATGAGGGATGTCCTTCACGCTATTAGTGGTTGGATATATTTCCAAAACGATCTCAGCTTCTTCGGCGTTAGCAGCAACAGCAACAAAAGCTAAAATTGAAAAAATAATAAAATTTGTTTTGATACACACATTTCATGTAATTTAATTACCGTTCTCCTCGGGCAAATGTGAGGTTATAACAGGTTTTTCAGATATTTCGTTGCACTGGGCTTGTGCTAGTGTAATTTGTAATATTTTTTGGCCTCTCGATGCCATCATATTGTCCATATACACTTATTAAATATTAAAACAGCGCCTTTATCACGTTTTTTTCTGTTAACTGAACGAACAAAATAATGTGACTTAATATTCTGACAACTGATTGTCTTAATATTCTGACAACACTAAAACAACACAGTATTAAGTCCAGTTAACTAACCTCACATCTGGACTTAATACCTACATATTGGATATCATTTAGGGCCAAACAGTATCGAAAACCTTTAATACTGTTTGGTTCTATTTAATAGAGGACTTAACATATATAATCTACACCTATCTCGAAAACGAAAAGAAATTGGACTTAATACGCATTGCCATTGGAATGGGGCGGAAAAAATACTACAGGAACAATCATAACCTAAAAATAGGAAAAAAGTGGACTTAATACTGTTTGGCTCTGAGGTCCAGATATATATATATATATATATATATATATATATATATATATATATATATATATATATATATATATATATATATAAATAAAGTCACAAATATAACTAAAATTTTCAAATGGTCGAATTAAAACATGTTGGAGTACCTGACATACTGTTACAAATTTAACTGGCAGTGAATGGGTTAATAAACACTTAAACACAGATTTGTGGATATGAATAAAAAGATGAAAGGAATTCACTATGTACAAAATAAAACATATGAAAGAGGAACAGATAACTTTAATTGTCTTTCCTTTCCAATAACACTTCTTTTACATGTTTGGCCAATTTAATTCTTTTCCGTTTTTTCTTTTCTTTCTCAGATTGACCCTCTTTCTTTAAAATTGGAGTTTGTACATGTGACTTTATGGTTTTCTTTTTACAAGAGAGTGGATTTGGCCCCTTTTTCTTTTTTTTCTTGGGTCTTTCATCACTTCCATTTTGCTTTTTAATTTCCTCTAATGCCCTTTTTTCAAAATCTGTCAGTGTTGATAACTTATTTTCAGCTTCTTTTGTAGATACTTCAGAAGGCTTTTCAAGCACTGGAGTTTTAAGATGTAAATACAATAATGGAACACCTGGAATGTGTCTGACTTTCTCCTGCAAATCCCTATCTTGTGTTCCAATAATATAATGATTTTCATTAGATTTTCCTAGCATTTTTAAAAAGCATTTGGATCCTGTAATTGGATTACCTTCATGACCACACTTGTGTACACCATACTGCTTCAGAATAATTAGTGCACCATTCAACTTGGCACCCAAGTTTTCCATTTCTATAATTGCACATTGAGTAGTAAGTAACTTAACTTCTCCTTGAAGATATCTTGGAATATTGTCAGCAATATTTACTTTGTTCTGAAACACAACAAAATGAATGGAATGTAAGTCCATATATACACAAACTATATGTATTCATAGCAACTATGGAGGAATCGCTATATAGTTCTAGATGTGCTAATTTGTATTTTACTTACATTTAATGCACAGTAACAGAATGTGCCATCAACCAACACTTGGAAGGGTTGGCGAAACCCATAATTATTAATAAAGAACCTTATATGTTTGTTTACTTTTTTATAACGTTTTACCTTCATTTTATAGATTAGGACCTAAAGAGTAGGTGTAGGTTAAATTAAAATAAACATAACCCTTTCGATGAATTTCTTCTTATTTCATTTGTACTTGTACATTTTTTAAATGTTTTTTTAAATTAACAGGATAAATATTTACACATTCCTTCAAACTAAATCTAAAAGAAGAGGTGGTATGACAAATGACAGTTAGCAAAGTGACAAAAAATTAGATGCTTTCATTTAAAAAAACAATATAAAAGGTTGATACATTTTAGTAAGTTCATCTTCAAAATATTCAAAATATGTTGCTGTAGACGGTATGAAATAGTTAGTATAACTTATCGAATACCTATAGTTTATTTAATAATCTTTTAGCTATCTGGTTAATACAAAAAAAGGGAGATCTTCGCAGAGAACAAAATGTCTGCTACATTTGCGCCACAGCGTGGCCCCAAGCCTCCTCCCGACAGTAAAAGCCTTCAAAAGCTTTTGGACGAAAACGGACATTTGATTCAAGTTATACAAGAACATCAATCAAAGGGCAAATCGCAGGAAGCTATACAAATGCAGTCACAATTACATAGAAATCTGGTATACTTGGCAACGATAGCTGATTCTGCACAAAATGTTACAGCTTTATTACCAGTAAGTAAAAAAAACATTATAACTCAGTACTTCGTGTATTAATTGTCATTATAAATTTAATTTGGAGCAATGTGGAAAGAAAAATAGTACTTTTGTGCTTATACTGGGTGATAAACTGGATATATTTATAATAGTGATGCATTAGCAGTTAGATATATTTATATTATTAATAAGAGAAAACCGCTGCATAAAATGTTAATAGAAGAAATACAACAAATGAGGGTTAAAATCAAAACATTGAAAATTAATTTGCCATTAGATTTGCACCCAATCTTGTTATTAATAGAAGGAAGATGCAACAAATAATGAAAAAATATCTGGAAGGAATTCATATACAAAATTAAAATTGATGTAAAAAGACAAAGAGAAGGGTTAAAAGTCAAAAAAGCAGCTGAAAATTAAATTTAATACATATTTTGTAAAGACCTTTAGTTAGATATCTAAAACTGAAAGACCAGAAATAGATACACAGTATACTGTATAATTGTTGGTTTTGTGTAAAAAAAGTGAGATCTAGATTAGCAAAAAGAGAAAGAGGAAAGAAATGCTAAGAAAGGGCTCATTATAATAAATATCTGCCTGACAGTGATGTTTCCATTCAGGCCACGTCAGGCATATATGCTTGACACACACTTTTGTGTAAAAGGGCTTGTCAGTCATATCTGATTGATGATACATATATTTCCTTATGAGATTTTAAATAGTAGCCTGTGGAGAATATAAAACTGTACTTGATTTGGGCAAACTTGGATATTTGCAATTTTTTTTTACTGTTTTAAAACGTAACAGTATACCTAATTTCTCCAAAGAAGATAATGCTAATGTTCTTAATAATAATACAAATTATATTGTTCTTTGTTTCTAAGATCACTATCTTCTTGTTGGTATAATAATTTTAATATGCAACACCTATTGATTTCTTCTTATACGCAAAAAATACAAAATTAAAGATAAACTTAACATTCAAATGCAAATCTACCTGGAGGTACGTAAAAACCACAGAAAGAATTATTTTAAAAACTAATATGAACTATGTATGAGCCACATTAAAACAGTTCAGACACGTAAAGGATTGGCCAGGACATTATATGCAATAAGTGTAAACCAATTTTGTACAATTTCTGGCTACTTGTCGTCCTTCTGACACTTTTATTCCAGCATAGCAAGCAGCACAACTTCTTATTCTCTTGCCTTTATCATTTATTTTCTGTTCTAAATTATGAGTATTTCGTGCTGATGATTTTCTTCTTGTTCTTTTTTCCTCTATTTGCAACAAGTCTTTTAGCTTTAGTGATTTTCTTGAATACATCCCAAGTATTAACTACTGCGACACCTTATAGGAGTTCAAAAGGGTTATTTAGTTGCCCTAAGTATTTTATGACTTTTCTTTTTTGTGTTACTCTGTTTTATAGTCTATGATGCTGTTTGGTCATTTGGTGTGTGTGTAAGTGAATTTTGAATATGAATACTTGATGTTTGATTGTTTGTGGAATCAATTGATAAATCTGAAGAGTAACCAAATTGGGGTTTAGTGCTTGCGATTGTTGATAAAGGCAGGTCATTGTTGCTGGTTGAGGGTTGTGATCACCATCTGTAAACTTTATGGCATGCCAAAGCTTTGGTTCTATGCCTACTATTGTCATTGCATGTCGGGTATAATTGACTGATGTGGCCACCTACGTAAAAAAATCTGAAAATAACCTGAGGGGCCAGGTCAGTCATATTTGACTAACATAAGAAACTAGTGTAAAAGACTAATAACAAAAACAATCCTAAAAACAACTAAATTTAACATTTTAACCCCTTTTTAAACCTACATGAGACGAAAACATGAATGGCTGTATGGGGTATTTTTCCAATATATGTGTGGCATGCATTATGGTAATAAAATAATTTAAAAAACATCAAAATATTCTTATCCGTTTAAATTTTATTAAAAATGTGTTATTTAAAGGTTTATAAGCTCAGTTTTTTGCCATAAGTAGTTCATTGGAAAATGAACTAATGTTGATTGAAAGAAAATCTAATTTCATGTGAGAGCATTTTAAACTATGAGATGTTTGATTGCTATACCATTGCCATTGGTGTTTCCAACCCAACTAAAGTTCATTTGTTTTGCAAATTCCCATCTGTAAACACATGCATGTGTTGATAACCCCCCTTTTATTCTTCAAGAGGCTATTAAATATAATTTATTGCCTTCAGTCAGACAGATTCTCATGTTACAAATCCAAACTTGCCAGTCTGTCTAAATTCAAATTGTGTCATGTTGGTTTTTAAGTTAATATATTGTGTGTTATATTTATGTTATAGTTATTTTTAAGTTATTTACTGGTCATATTATTTTTTAGAGTTAGTTCAATTGTGATTTAATGATTAAATTTCAAGAAATTCTTACACTAATAGTTTCAAAAGTAAATATTTTTAAAAATCGTATGATACACATCAGTACAACCCTGTTTGGCTTTCATGAAGGTCTGTTGAAAACTGGGAATATGTAAAATGAATGTAGTTTACTATTGTTTATAATAAAAGATCACTAATTTAAAATAATCATTTTTGAATACAATTTCTGGAGTGGAAATCAAAATATCAAATAACAATTAGAAAATGTAATTTAATTACTGTTGCAGACTAACATACAATGTTATAACTTTTTTTAGATGATTCAGTCAACAGGACCTGCACCTCCTCAGCAACCTAACCACAACCCACCACCTAATGATCAACAACATAATATGAATAATTTTAATCATCAACAGCAACCAGCTGCCCTTAATTACAGGTAAGATATTTTTTTCTATCAAGAAATACAGTATCAACTATAAATTTCATTTACCAATTTCATTTCATTTACCAATTTCATTTCATTTACCAAAGTGTGTCTGTACCCTTGTAATACGATTTGTTGTATTGTTTAATAGATCTCTGGAAACCTCTATGTTTAATTCTTCATGGAAAAAAAGTTATGTTGTTCCTATATTTAAAAATGGTCAGAAAGACAATATTGAAAATTATTTATTTATTTATTTATTTCAACTGTAGAACCATTTACAATAAAATACAACAAATAGTAAAAACTAAGATCATGTACAATAAACATCAAAACAATAACAAAGAAACAAATAAACAGTTAAAATTTGTACTAAAACAGTATATTAAATCACAAAAGTTTAAAAAAAAAAAGTATAACATATCTAGATTAATAATTCGATTCTTAAGTTGCCTTTTGAAAGCATTAATGTTTGGGCAGAAAGGATCCAATAGGAGGTCATTTCAAGAGCTGAGCATTCTCGACAAGGGAAAATGACGAGCATAATCAGTCCTATGAAAAGGAATATAGAAGAGTGCAGTATGTCGAGTTATATGTATTGTGTTTAAGTGTACATTGGCTAATAACGAATTGTCGTAGCATTTGTATACAATCTGGAATCCCTAAGCTCTTCGACAGTCTTATAGCAAAGCAACTTTCTTGGTTATGTAAAGGCTTAATATCTCAATCACAACATGGTTTTCATAGCAAAAATTCCAGTGTAACAAACTTGGTTTGCTCTCAAGCTGATATATTATCTCATATGGAAGATCATAAATGGTAGATGCAATATACACAGATTTTTTAAAAGCATTTGATTGTGTAGATCACCAAATACTGTTGGGCAAATTAATTAATATAGGCTTACATGTCAGGTTTATTGAATTAATTAAAAACTAAATAGCAAGATCAAGCCTTGCTACAGGATGACTTAGACAGACTACAAAATTGGGGCAATCAGAGCAAACTTCACTTAAATGGAAAAAAATGTTGGTTTATAAGTTTTTCTCGTTAAGTCAACAGAATTCGAACAAGCTATTCTATTAAAAATCAGCTACTGAATTATGTTTCTTCTATTTGGGAATTGGGTGTTATTTTCAGTGAGAAGCTTACTTTCTGTGACGACATAAACTCTATTTTAATAAAGGCATCCAAACTTCTTGGTTTCATTACCAGGAATTGCAAGTATTTCTCTATTGATTCAACAAGATTAGTGTATTGTTGCTTAATTAGAACTATTTTGGAATACTGTTCAGCTATTTGGCCACCCTATTTTCAGAACAATATTGATACCATAGCAAGAGTCCAGCATAAATTTTTGAGATATTGTGCTTACCATATCCACACTACTATTGAAAATCATGATTATTCCCATATCAAACAACAATTATCTTTGCCCTCACTCATGTACCGTCGTGATATGTCAGGAGCTATATTTATGTATAAGATCATACATGAATTTATTGATTGTCCAAACCTATTAAGCCACATTAACTTTAATGTTCCTCATCAAGCTCTATGGTATTCACAACCCATTGGATCGGTACATGGGGCTATTAAACATTCGTGATTTTGATCTTTTCAATGTAACTTTAACTCAGTTAAAAAGATCTCTTGCTGTGTGATATGTATATTATTGGGATTTTTGAATTTTGTTCTTAATGTTTTTAATATTGATTTTATATTATAAGTAATTTCAAGTTTTGAATCCTAACTGTGATGATGTATATTGGAATTTAAACTGTTAATGGGGTTATCCCTTATTTTAAATCAATAAAAATAAATAAAATTATATTTTATCAGATAAATTGTTTCTGGCTCTTAATTTTTAACAGTGGACAATCTATGACCATATGCTGGACTTTTATGGTGGTTTCACAAGTAAAACAGCTTCTAGGAAGTTTTTTCCCTACTAAATGTTCATGTTCTATCCTCTTATACTATGTCAAATATCTGACCAAGTCATAGTCTATAACTGGGTACTTTTTACTTATTTCTCTGACCTACTTAAGTACATACTGAAATCACCAACAATTTGAAAGTTTGTTTTCTAAATTTAGATATACCAGAACAGAAATAAATTAATACTGAGATATTTTGAAAACCAAAGAGTTCTGTCAAACTTTTTCATGTAATATTAATCAATTCACTTTTTTTGTAATTACTTTCCCTACATTAAATAACCTAGTCAGTTGTTATTAATTTTTTTTTTAATTAATAGGCAACAACCAGGCCCACCTCAACGTCCAGGTGGTCCTCCAGCTCCACACCCTTACCAACAGAGGGGCTATCCACAAGGACAATACCAAAATCAGTATCCACCACAAGGTCCCAATTATCCTCCTCAACCACCCTATGGGGCTCCTCCAAATCAACCACCGGGATATCCCCCAAATGCTCCACAAGGCAATTATGGTCAACCACCAACAACTGCTGCTCCACATACAAATTATCAACAACCAGGTGAGAACATCATTATACTTAGTTATAACAATTGTAAAATAAAGACTATTATATTATGCTGATATTTTTCGTATTAGAATTTTTGGTGCAGATTGAATAATATTCCAGTCATCAGAGATGGAAATGCCACTGAATCTCTAAAAATCATATGAATAAGGGCCCCTGTTAGGGCGAGGGGAAAGGAAAACATTGATTTACCAAGAGTCAAGAATTTATGTGATACCGAAAAAACTGGTTCAAACAAAAAAATGTAGCTAATTATAAATAAAATAATGCAATAAAAAGATGAGATCATATTAATCAGTAAATTTTTCAAAAATACACAACTTAGCTGCAAATTCCACCTAATCCTGTCTTCATGGAAGCATTTCCCCCTCGTTAGATTTTTCTCACTCTTTCCTAAACATTTCACTAGTAGAAATCTAAAAATTAATACCAGTAACTAGACAATTGACCATTTAGGCATTAAAAAAATTGAATATATAGAATGAACAAAATTTTGACTTTTTTTTCCAGGTTATGGTACTCCTCCTCCCGCTTCAGGAGGTGCTTCACAGCCTAGTCCAGCTCCCGCTCCATATCAACCTCCAGCAACGCCTGCACAGAACCAACCTGCTCAGTACGGAGCTCCTCCAAATGGTGGACATTACCCAGCTGGTAATCCTCCACAAAATTACCCCCCACAAGGTTATCCAAATCCGCAGGGATATGCTCCTCCTTCAACAAACCAGCCCAATCCTCCTCCACCTCAGAATTATTCTGCTAGTAATACTCAGGTAAGATATGCTTTTAGCAAGTATTTCATACAAATTGTTTGAATATTGTGTATATTTTAGGCGCCACCTTTTTCGTCGCCCCCAACGAACAATCAGAGCCCTGCTGTGACATCTACTCCTCCAACTTCACAGCCTTATCAACAACCTCCATTCCCGCCCAATTCGCAGCAAAGTAATCCGGGCTATACTTCTCCTCCAAACCAAGGATATCCGCCAGGCCCTGGTGGCCCACCAAGTAACTATGGTTATCCCCCTCAACCCGGAGGTTATCCACCTCAGCCGCAGTATGCTCAACAGCCACAGAACAATTACTACAGGTTGGTATAAAATAATAAAATGGGGGGGTAGATGCAAATTTAGTTAGAATATTCTTCAGTATGTACTATGTTTTAAACTTTCAATATTTTTTATGCTCTTTAAATATCAACTATTTTTGTTTATGCATAAGCTGTCCAAAATATTGTAATCTTTAATCTAACTTGCGTCCTTGTAGTTGTATAATTAGTTCTTAAATCTATCTACAGACTAAACTCTCTAAAAGCACATTCATGTATAGATCCCACACAAAACATCCAATTATATTGATCAATAACGAAAATTTGGAGGCACAAAGACCAGAATTCTCGATACTAATAGAAATCTGTAAAGCATGGACATCCGTGAAATTTTTAGATAATGTGACATAAGCGAATTCCATAGTCTGACGTCTTGTTATCTATGAAATCTTTGGAATCATTATAAACATAAGTTCAACCCAATTGTTTGAATGATTGATTGAATAAGGGAAATACCTAGAATAATGCTTCAATTTATCCCATTTTCTCGTATAAATCATAGTAATTACTTGTTAATATTTTTTTACAGACCACCGGCAGCGCAAGGTCCGCCCGGAGCCCCTCCTCAAGGTGGATATCCATATAACTATCCTCCACAGCCAAATCCACAATAAGATGTGAAGTAGCCGTAGAGTTTTATTTAATTGATGTGCCGTTTTTTACTGATTTTATATGTATTGAGAAGTGAAAAGGTGTTACTAGAATAAGAATTAAAGATATATTATCTATTCATTGTGAGAAAATCTAGTAGACGGTGTTAGGGTTAATAGTTTTGATTTGTATATAGAGAATATACTTTTTTTACTTATCTTGTCGTTTTTATATGTCACTGATAGGAAAAATTAACAAGGAAACGCTATAGACTAAATCATCGAAGATATCTACTTCAAGTGCCATCTCCGCGGCGGAGGTCGGCAATCATCATAGCTATTCAGACTTTTGAGACGTCTGCTATTTGATGTACATCCGTACCACTCTCTCAGGTTGCGCAGCCATGACATTCTACGCCTCCATATGCTTCCCTTTCCTTGAATCTTTCCCTGCATAATCAGTTGGAGCAAGATATCTACAGAAGGTGAATAATAAAGACGATACCAAAGAATATAGACGCATATGCTTCTATATTCTTTGGCGATACACAGAACCTTTCATTTTTCTGCTAAATACCATATAAAGTTTTGATTTTAGCTATAATCAAAATCGACTTCAAAGAGCCATAACTTGAATTGTATTTTACCCAGTTGTTATTGTTGTATTCTACCCAAAAAATGCATTTTCTGACTAAACGACTTCATTTAGGTGCCATTATGTCAAAATTATTGATTGTACAAAAAATTGATCATTTTTGCTTGGAATTTGTCCTGCTATCAAATGGTATTTATTAAAAAATTCCAACCCCAGAAAGAGTGACATCTACTTCTAGGATAAAAGCACCCATCGACATAATAAATCTTTTATTTTTGGGCCATAAAAAAGAAAAAGATCCTAGGAAGACAAAAAAAATCTTCGTATATTTTATGTTTTAACAAAAATGACAAATAATTAAAACTTAAGGTGGGTTTCACCTCCAAAACTGTAAACTTATTTTTTGATGTCAGCTAACATTGCAACAATTTGAGAAATCTGGTCGTTCAGTTATTTTATACCCTATTGCCAAACTAATTTAAAACTGAATGGTCACTATAGATATCCTCTAAAATCCTAATGGTGAATTTTAGTGGGCTATCTCTATTTAAAAAATTTATTTGATTTTGAAATTTAATTGATATATCAATTAGCGCAACTGTCCTCAAAAAATTCGTCTATACTATAGTAACATTTAGATAATAAAAACTTCTTGATTGCTCTTCGGAATACAAAAATATTGCTTGAGCATCTTATATCGAGTGGTAGGTGATTAAACACTTTCTTACCAGTGTAAATAAATGATTTTTTAGTTAATGCAGAAGAGGAAATTGGAAGTGGAATAACATAATTTAGACGAGTATTATAAGGGGAAACTGTCCGAATATCCTCTTTATGTTTTTTAAAAATTAAGCACACTAATTCAAGGATATATGCAACGAAGTGTCAAGATACCATGTTTCCGGAACAGAGGCCTGCATGATGTACCAAACTTGACCTTGCATAAATATCTGAGTGCTCTCTTTTGTAGCATAAAGTTTCTAATGAAGAGAACAGCTACCCCAAAAGGCAATACCGTATCTCATATTAGATTCAATCAGGGCCACATAAACACTTTTTACAATCTTGAAATCTAAATGGTGAGCAACTGATTTGACCGCAAAGCAACCCGATGATATCTTTTTGCTTAAATATACACTGTGTTGCTCAAATTTTAGTTTATTATCAATATAGAGACCTAAAAATTTGTTTACGGTATCAGAACAAATGCCTTCATTGCCCAGAGTAATGTTGTTTAGATCATTCTTAAAAGAAATTAATTTAGTTTTGAAAAATTAAATGTCAAATGATTAGCTTTGCACCACTCTAAAATTTTTTGCACATCACTACTAATAGTCTTGTTCAGTACCGTAGAGTCCTTGTTTTGCCATAAAATTGTGGTGTCATCTGCAAATATAGTAAACCGGCCATTAATGCCGAGGTTAGTTACATCGTTAAAATATATCAAGAAAAAGATAGGACCCAAGACAGAGCCTTGAGGTACTCCACAATTAATAAAGATATTACTAGAGTAGCGCTCATTGATTGATACAGACTGACATATGTCTTCCAAGTATGAACTGAACCACTTTAGAACAGTGCCTCTAAAACCATGTCTTTCCAGTTTATTAAGTAGTATTTTGTGATTGACACAGTCAAAGGATTTAGATAGATCACAGAAAACTGCGGCAGCAACATAATCGTTATTTAAGTCCAAGTATAGTTTTTCCGTGAATTAAAAGATGGCATCATATGTACTTTTTAATGACTGGAAGCCGAGTTGGAAGGAAGAAAGAAAATTGTGTTTTTGTAAGAACGTCATCATTCGGATTTTTACCAATTTTTCTACAACCTTTGAAAGCGACGGCAACAAAGAAATAGGACGATAATTAGCAGGTAAATCGTGGTCACCACCTTTGTACATAGGAATAACCTTAGCACATTTTAAACAATCGCTAAAGTGACCCGTTGAAAAAGATGTGTTAATTGCCTCCGATAAAATTCTCAGAACATTATCAGGAAGAAGGGATAAAACTTCTAGATGGAATATCATCCCAGCCTGAAGCCATGGGATTTTTAATGCCTTGTATAATATTTTTTATTTCAGCCGAGTTAGTGGGAAGAAAGTAAAAGGAATTTGTAATGTTAACTCCATTTAAAAAATGCATTGGATCAGAAGAAGAATTAATTTTTCCAGCGAGTTCTGGACCTACCGAGCAGTAATATTTATTCAGATCACTAGGGTCTAAGACTATATCTGTAGTTTGGGGAACTTTAGCTCTAAGATTATTAACTATACGCCAAAATTCCTTTTGTTTAGTATTGGCATTTTCCATTCTAGATTTAAAAGATATACATTTGGCTAATTTACTTACTTTCCTATATATATGGACTTATATTTATAGAAATATATCAAAAATTCATCATTGCATATTATATGCTTTTTAATGTAATTTAACGATCTTAAGTTTTTGCAGGAAATTCTAATTCCATTAGTAACCCAAGTTTTCTTACTTTTTGATTTAAGAACTCTTTTTTTGAAATGCTAAATTGAAAATCTTCATGAGAGTGTGATGAAATTGATGAAGCAAATCAGGAGAGCAAAAAATATTATTCCAATCTTCCTGATTACATAATTTGATAAACCTGTCAAAATTACTTTTGCTGAAAATCCTACCCCATCTGGCCATATAAGGTGGATTCTTAAGGGGAAATGCACATAAAATGGGATCATGATCTGATGAAAAATAGGGAATCACTCTGCACACAACTAGATCTGGATGTAAATTAGTACAAATATAATCTAATATGCTGTTATTTCTGGTTGGATCGGTAACCAGCATGCTCATATTAAAACCATAAACTTCTATTTAGTGGTGTTAGGGGACAGTTAGAATAATAAACCAGAGTAATATTATCTATTAATAAATTTACAACGTAACAAAGATACATACATAATTTTTTTTGTCGCTTTTTTTTACGTAAAAATTGGTCTAAATTTTAATGTAGATTAAATTTTACCGAAAATGGAAAATTATAAAAAAAGATAATTATATATTATAAAAATTTGATTACTGCCAGGATCATTAAAATCGATAAAATGAAACTATATAAATATAGAATTATGTGTAATGTTTCTTTAGAAAGTGCAAGTAAAAATTATAATAAAAATCTTGCAATTTTGGTAGCATTTTCCCCCAGTTCGATATCTTTGTCAATCTTGTCGAATACAATTTTGATAGTAATAGGAATCAGTTTTTTTTAATGCAATTGACATTCAGTTGCCAAAATATTTTTTTTTTGTTCAATAGCTTCTTTAGGTGTAAGTTCTCTTGCTTTATATGGAGATTTAATTTCAACTATGCCTGAGTCACCTATTAAACCATCAGGACTCTCTGCAAGGAAGGGATATTCATGTATGATAAGTCCTGATAGTTCAATACTAATATTTAAAACTGTTTCTAACATTTTTTTTGCTTTGGGTTCCATGTTCTGTAAATCTATTTCCACAAAACGTTGGATTCAATATTGCTTTCACAGATTTAGTTCTTTTTTTGTAATTTAGATATTTTACCTTAAATTATTAGACCATTGCTGACGTTCTATATACCAAGCAGCACTTTTACTTTGAGCCGTTGTATTATTAAAAATCTGTTCTTTGATATGAACATATTATATGATTGATATATTTGAGATATTTTTTTGTAGATTTTTTAAAAATTCCTATTTCTTGCTTCTAAGTCTTCATCCGACAACTGAACTAACTCTCCGGCATTTAGGGCATAGTCTTTATCAGGTTTATTATTACTTGTTTGTTTTTTATATTTTTTTGCCTTTTTATTCCTTGTACCCATTTTTTACATTTTTTTGAGCAAATAATTTTGGTAATAACCAGTTGCATTTTTACTATATTTTGTAATATATTATTTAAATAATTTCCCCGTGAATTATATGATACTGCTGCCGCCAAACACTTTAACTGATAACCACCTCTCTTAGTGTGATTTACTCCACAAATTTTGCAATATCAGAATTAAAGCTTTCAGCGTTATTATTGGTGGCGCTTTTTATTAAACTTGTTGCATGATATTTAAGCCACATTGCTGAATGATGTAATATCGGACAACAAACCACACTCTTCCATTTCAGGAATATAATTAATTTCCTGATCTAATTTTGTTTTTTACAAAAATAAGACGTAATCGTTTAATGACGTCGATCTACGAACGAAACAATAATATCAGGCAGTGCTAAAAACATGCAGTTCTCTTCATTGCGTTATCGTAGCGAGACAGAGATGAACTAGTTTTTGAATTAGTTAATTAAACTTTTGCGAAATATTACGTACTTTTAACATAATCACACACAGGCAAACTTAATTATAGCGGAAAACTGTATACTGTATACTAAAACAAAATTCAAGGAATATAAGTAATAAGTTTATTGAACTTTCACGTTCATGATTTGTATGGTTGAGATTAAATCACAGTATAAGATGTTCCTTTTCAGTGATCTGATTTCTAGCCCTCAACAGCAGTGTCACGTGCCACTGGCTCAGTTCGGTTTGGGAATCAAATATTCTTACAGCATACTCAAACCCTTCTAAGTCATTATCGTTGATGCATTCTGCTAAACACACAACTAGTTCATATTCTCTGGACATTTTAAAAGGTGGAAATATGTAAATGTAAGTAAGTAATCTTTTTGTAACACTAGCACCAGCGCAAAGAACACATATGGCACATCTGAAAAAGTATTCATTCGCTACGTGTTTCCTTGTCGAGCTAGATAATTCGAAACAAGCGATTCCTTCAAAGATTTTGATTGCCTAAAAATAATTTGATATTACTGATAATTACATAATAATAACAAATAGATATATAAAAGCCCCTTAAACAATCTGGTCCTATAGATAAAATAACAAGAGCAGCAAATTATTCTCCGGTAGGAAAACCAGAAACATTAATAGTTTTTCTTTATTTATTTGATTTTTTGCATTATGTTTATTACAATGTCTGTGGTACTTCTTCTAATTCCGTTATCGTTAGACCGTTCTAATACCGTTATCGATCGTTGGATCGTGCCATATACAGGGTGTCCCATAATTAATTGGACATTAGCTAATGGGTGATAGCTGACATCAAAATAAAGCGTTTGAGCTCAAAGTGCTTAGGCAAAATGTTTCTAGTTTGCGGTCTACATGGTGATTCATTTATATTTTTTTATATTATTTTTAGGAATATATTGAAAACTATTCAACCGATTTAAGTGAAATTTGGTATCATTCCATTATTTGGTATTCTTAATATGAAAATGTTATTAGTTTTACCATTTACACTAGGTGGCGCCACCTACTATAACATTGATTCATTAATGTGGCCTTTTCTTACATTTAGATTGTGTAGTTTATCTAATGGTGAACATTTTGAACACTTATTGTAATTTTTTTTGTTTCGTTTTGAATTATTCACTTTATCAATTGTTTTATATAAACATCATTATTTAATTTAATTTCTGATTTTTTTTTTAATTTGTTACTGTGTAAAAAGTTTAATAAAAATAATTGTTTCAATCATATGCATTTTGTTTGCAAAAATTATCTACTACTAATGCATTTAATATTCACGGGTATTTAAGACCTTTTGAATAAGGTTTGAATTTACATATGTTTTTGTAAACTTTTTTCGACAACGGTGTACTTTTTTGATTTGAAAGAAGAATACATTTTTAGTGTAGAATTGAAAGTTATTTCATGTTTTTTTCCTAGAATGTTAATACATGGCGGACAAAAAATTATACCCACATTTAAGGTCGCTATAAAAAACGCTCGTAACGCGCTATAAGAAGTATTCACTTCTGTCGGTACTCTCCAAGTGCCACGAGCCGTTTTTTTTTAATACCTTGACTAGTTGTTTCATTTAGTTGATCTGTCTAAGAGCCTCCTTAGTTTTGATTCTTTAGAGACTACTTTATTTTATGAGACTAGTTTTCAAACGCCCCTATAATTAACAGTCATACCTAAAAGTCGAAAACATATATTTGACTTATTATGAGAAACGAAGTTAGTCCAATTTATTATTCAAGGAAATATTGACTGCAAGAAAGATCCCAGAAAAACTTGTGAACCTGGTTTGGAACATTAACCACATTATTTCGCAGTATAACGATTAAAATGCGTATTATACGGTCAATGTCAACGTCTTGGACGGATATGGCATCCCAAAAAGAAGTATAAAAGTAAAATTGGATACCTTAACATAATCTGATGCCAAAGCAGCTCCTTCTGCGATTTGTTCCAAACATTTATTTGACGCCCAATATCTTTTATCCAATTGATAAAAGTAGGCCGCCTGTTCAAGATACTTTTCGGCTTCTTGATTATTATAGTCCTCTTGCAATAGTTCTGACATTGCTTCATAATTTTTAGCCACGGCACTGTATTTTCCTGTTAAATAAAATAGATGAATGAATACAGAAGAAATACAAATATTTAAATCAATTTACGAATACTGCTACTTGCATTACTTTTGTTTAATCTCTGCAGCGAGGTCATATTTCAAAAATATGTATCAGATATCAAAGGGATTGTTTAGAAACTATAGATTTTAAACAATGCCTAATTGAGTGGCTCAGAGGCAAAGGTGACTAAGCCGCAAAGTGGAATTTGTGTGATAAATCATGTCAAAATTAAGTTTAAATAAAAAAATACCAATACAAAAATAAAAATTTAAATAATAAAAAATTTTTATGATAAAAAAATGTAACACTTTATTTTTGTTAAGAAAAAGCCAATGTCTTAAAACAACATTTAAGGAAAAATTTCACCTAAGTTTTATTAACCTAATTCTGTGTTCAAAAAGTATAGAATATATTCAAAAAAATATATTATTATTATATTATATTACAGTAGATGATGATGGGCGGCCTTTGGTTTTCTTGTTTAAATCAACCTCATGGAACAAACCCATGGTACAATAAACTCTCATGTGTGTGAATTTTATTGTACCATGGAACAAACCCATGTCCTGTGCTGTATATTTTACATAATTTTTTTTGGTTAGTTTTTAAGATACCGTATCTGTTGAATTTTAAGCCATTCAACTTTCTCGCCAGTTGTAGTAACTTTTCTATTTGTTATCTTATTATCAAGAGACTTGCTACTAAAAACTCTAGTGAGTTCATTCTTTTGACCTGGAATTTTAAATTTCTTTTTTTTGGCCGATTGTCCGAAAAACTCGATCATGGTGTTTTCTCTCCTTTTCAATCAACAAAAAATCTTCATCGCATGTATGAAAACTATGTCCAGATATAAAAAAAACTTCTGTTCTATAACTTTGAGTGGCGATTTTACAATTTGAAGGTAATTGCTTAACATTAAAGCTACCTTTATATTCCAATTCTGGCCCCCACAAGCATCGCTATACAAAATGAGATAATCGGTTGGGTCAGGTAAGTACGCCTCAAGATGGTTTATTAAGCATGAAGCTATCTCTTGAGCTCCTAGAGATTCGACATTTTCAGGCCAGACATACATGTGTCCTGTTTCTGTGACTTCATCATGGATACCCAAATTATATTTCCACAGTTGTCTCTTATAATAAACTACACCTGCACTTATCTCAGGAGTAGGAAGCGTTCTCTGAAGATCATAGACTGAAACTGATATTTTTTTGCTGTGATTCTTTTGCTTTAATTATATTTTGTTTTTTTTTTTTGCTTCAACTGCTTCTGCTTTTCTTTGGTGTAATTACAATTCAACTTTTGCATCCTGTTTAAGTTGTACCTGTATCGCTGAAGTATCATATGATTTTATTTCAGTATTAAGACTGTCACACTTTTGACAAGTATCATTATGTGGTGCATAAAATGCAAATTAAACTTGGTGTTAGAAATTTTGCGAAACATAAACAGCAAGAGGGGTTTTCTTAATTCTTCTGTGCAATTTTTGTTCATACTCTCGATACATGATCGACATGTTCAAAGTTGGTGAAAGATATTTCCTTTTTATGTTATCTCGTCGGGAGTAATGAGATTCGTATGCTGGGAACAGTTCAATAAAGCCACATAAATACTGCTAATCTTCAATATTCGTTTTATTATGGGGTAGATGTTTGCACTTTGCATCTTGAAGAGATGTCCCATGTTCTTGTTTTAGTGCCAAGTTAATGAAATTTTTCCATCTGTAATGGAAACTGTGCTTTAAAAAAGTTCTTACCTACCACTTGGTCACAACCATTTTCATCCGGTAAAGAATATACACGAGTTTTGGACCTACGTAAATTTCGTTCGTTTAAAATTTTCATATGGCACTTTATTTTGCACGAACATGGTCCAACTACAAGTTTTTTAGCATTTTTACGTTTTTCTTCTTCCGTGACATATTCTTCTCCTTTCTCCATGGCTATCTTCCTTTTATACCATGCATGATTCTCAAGATTTCTTACTATCTTTTTGGAAAGTTGGTGAGATTTGCCTTCTGATTCATCATTGTCTTGTTTCTTAGTGTTCGACAACCCATTTATTGAGTTTTTTTCACTCGAATCATCATTATTCTCGTCTAGAACGATAAAAAATATATTACAAATAAGTTTGCGGCAAAACAGCATAAGCCACGTTTGTTTATACATGGGTATTTAAGGATTATCTTGCTTGTTTTATATTTAAATATTAATATTTTTACTGTCTTACCTGAAGACTCGATATTTGAAGAACTGGGATTATAATTGCTATCTATATCGCTGAAATCGGATCCGAAAGGCTCCGATGCTTCACTGCTCATGTTTACATCCGCCATGTTTTTGTTGGTTAGGCAATTTTGCCGCAAGCTTCCTATGATTTTTTTTAGTGCGAGAACCAGTTTAATAGATGAGGACACCATACCAATAAAAGTTAAGTTTAGGCTGATTCTGCACACGATTTTTACAGAAATTATAAGCACTTATAGGCACGTTAGGCACCTTTGCCTCTGAGCCACTCAATTATAATCTCAATACTCACATAGTAATAAACAATATAGAAAGCGCTTAATTAAAGACTTTTACAAACTGTAATAAAAAAAATTAAAAAGAGTACTAATTCACATCAATAACACACGTTAAGCGTGTGCTTAAGGTAACACGTTAAGGTAATATTAAAAATTGATTATGTGAAAAAAGTTAAAAAATCAACAGAAGTGTACTCTCCATTTACCGTTATTTCTATATAATTTCACAGCTTCTTTGTACGCCTTTATAGCCATTTCAGTGTCACAATTTTTATAACAATTTGCAGCTTCGATGTATTCCAGGGCCGCTTCAGTAAAATTTTTAGCTTTGTAACAGAGATTGGCAGCATCCATAAACGCCGAACCAGCTTGTTTCCATTTTTTAACCATTTTAAACAGATTCCCGGCTCTTTTGTAATATTCTATTGACTCTTCCGTTTTATTTGCAGACCGCGAAAACAAATTTTGTAAGAATCCTGCTGATTTTACCCTTCTCTGAGCTTCTTCTCGAAGTTGTAATGCTTTGAATTCGATGTGGCTCATTTTTATCACCCGAATTTTAACAACATCCCCTTTTATGACAGAACACAATACCTAATCTTACATGTATTCAAGATATTGACAACTTGTCATTGACAACCATCAAATTATTAATATTTTTTATTAAGTTAATTACCAATGGCGTAGGTAAAAGTATTTATTAAGCAGCTAATGAAGAACGAATAACGAAGAACTTTATGTAAGAAAAGTACCACGGTTTGACTCTAGGACCTAAATTGACGCCAATATATCCGAATAATGGATTTTTAAACGATGATCAAATAATACACAAAATTATAGTTTTTTTCCATTTTCCGACCAAACAGTGCATTTTCTCATAAGGGTATGTTTATATTGTTTGAATAATTATGTCAGGCTTAATCGAACTAAATTAAATTTGGAACGAAATATTAAGTTTTTCACGAAATTTTCGGAAACCGTTATATGTAGAAAAATTCTGAGCATACAAGAAGATCAAGCAGCCAATTTATGTAAGAAAACTGCAAAGGTACCGAAATACTTCGGTACTCTCGTACCGAAATTGACGCCAATATGCCCGTTTATTTAATTTTTTAAAAAATCCATGGGTGCCCCCTTTGAACATTTTTGGGCAAATTCAAATTTTAAGAAATCTTTTTTAATGTTGATAGATGCACTTGGTCTAGCTTATATCAAACAAGTGTTTTTTATCTATTCCGTACCCACAGTTTGGCAAAAAAATCTAAAAATAAAATTGAAAATATTTCAGTTTTTTCCATTTTCCGGCCAAACGGTGCCTTTTCTCATAAGAGTAGGTATATATTTTTTGAATAAGTACTTCAGACTTAATCTAAATAAATTAAATTTGGAACAAAATATTAAGTTTTTATTTTCAAGAAATTTTCAGGACATATAGACCTCTAACTGAAAATTTTTCTCATGAACCGTTAGATGTAGAAAAATTCTGAGCATAGGAGAAGAACAAGCGGCCAATGTTATGTAAGAAAAGTATGGCGGTTTAACTCTAGGACCAATATATCTATATGAAAATTCTACATCACGATCAAGTAAAAATTGGCAACACACTATCTAAAAAGTTCATCGTTAACAAGGGTCTGCGCCAGGGCTGCTGTATTTCACCAACCTGCTTGTTCAAGATATATATTGCAAAAGCACTAAACCAGTGGAAACGTAAATATCACGGTATGGGTATAGACCTCGGAGATGTTTGTTTATATACCTTACAATTTGCTGATGACCAAGTCATCATAGCCAATGATAAAGACGATTTAGAGTATATGGCAAGAAAACTAAAGGAGGAATATGAACAGTGGGGATTGGAAATAAATGTAGAAAAAACTAAATACCTACCCATAGGAGCTGAGTTATTCAATATCGAACTAGAGAATAATGAAGAAATCACATCCTGTAGTGAATATACGTACCTGGGAGTAATCTTCGATAGAACGGGAAAAGACGATGAGGAAATAAAGAAAAGGGTTACACAAGCTAGAAGAACAATTGGCTGCCTAAATGGAATACTTTGGAGCTCTGAAATAGGAATAAAGCGAAAATATAACATCTATGAGTTACTAATTAAAAGCACTCTACTTTATGGAGCAGAAACTTGGAGAATAACCGAGAACAACAGAAAAAAATTAGAAGATGTAGAAATGGATGTGTTTAGAAGATCGTTAGGTATATCCCACAGGGAAAGAGTTCGAAATGAGGAAGTAAGACGAAGAATTGGAATAGATGGTTACTTAACAACAGACATTGAGAGGAAATAGTTGATTTGGTATGGTCATGTTCAAAGAATGGAAGACACAAGACTACCCAAGAAGATTATGCAGTGGGTACCACCAAACCGCAAAAAACGAGGAAGACCCAAAAAGACATGGAAAGAAGGGGTAACTAAAGCAATGAGTACAAGAGATCTTAGAGACGGCCAATGGGATGATAGAAGGACGTGGAAGTTAGGCATCGGACAACGTCGAAAGACGTTCTAAAACCGATATATATATATATATATATATATATATATATATATATATATATATATATATATATATATATACCAATATATCCGATTAACGGATTTTTAAATGATGATCAAAATATTGCAGTCATTTGCTGCTATTGTTGTCAGTATTGGACCCAAATATTGGAGTATAGCAATACGCTATACTGCACGTATAGAAGCTCTTTCAGTTTGTTGATTTTCCTAAAATTACATTGGTGCTTTGCGCTTTGACTCCCGCTCTAGAGGACGCTTGTTGATTAGGTAGGTTCATTTCAGTCTTTTTTTATGTTGTTGTTACAACTGTTATATTAATCGACCCCCTTCTGCCATGTGCTAAGCTTTACGTTATTTACCTGAATGAGGTAAAAAAATGGAGTTTCCTTCAAGATCTCTGGGTATTCATCGGAGATTTAATTTCATTTCATCACAGAGTTTAGTGGAAATATTCACAAGTCTTTTTCTATGGGTACCTGATGACTACATTTCCCGATAAGCAGATAGTTTTTAGAATGTTTTGAACTCTAGGCAAAGAATAGTTTTAAGACTTTGATCCCAGCACAAAGGATGGGGCTATGACTGAAAGAGAAATAGAGCGTTGTGGACGATGACTCCCTACTTCTTTGGACTGATTTGTATGATACCAAGTTGCCTGGTAACAACTGTTATATCTTGTTATGTCATGTCATGTCTTACCATGTTACTCTTTAAAATTTAAAATGAATATACACAAATAATATTTCCAATTTATGAAATTAAAAGTACTTTATTAAAAATTAATAATAATGTTAACATATTTAAACAATACTTTTCTTATTCTTCCTATTTTCTTCGTCTATCTGTTTTATCCACTCGTCTTCGTCATCATCATCATACACAACATTCTTGATTAAACCTTTGTTATCATCAAACTTTAAAACGGCTCCGTCGACGTAATCCAAGGCACTAACATACTCTCCTTCTTTCAAACTCTTAACCATATACGGCCCTTGTAATTCATATCCTAATTTTCTATAATAATTCCTTGTACCCACGCCAGAAATGACAGCTATCTTTATAGAATTGTGTTCTTTAATAGCGATTTCCTCAGCCCAATTCATTAAAAGGGTACCAAAACCTTGATGCTGAAATTTCTTATCGTCTCTTCCACTAACTGGAACTACACTACCATAAACATGGAGTTCTCGTATTATTGAACAGCCACCAAGCAATTCTGGACGATACGTCATTTCAGGAGAGCATTTCCGCAACCTAAAAACATTTAAATAATAGCCTATTTAAATAATCTTATTTCAGAACCTTCTAATAAAATTATTACCTGAGCAATCCGACAAGAATATCTTGAGCAGGATCTTCATAGCTCAAGAAAGTTTCCCATCCACCGTTTGCCATGTAATCTCTTCTAACTGACTCTATATCATTTGGTCGAACTTTTTCGTGGATTTCTGTAATACCGACTTCTCTAGTTCGTACATCTCTACATTTCAAACCAAGATCTTTCATTCTATTCAAAGCTAACTCTCTTAGATTACCATGTTCTACACCAGAGCTATAAATAAAAAATAAATACATTGTTTTTCTGATTAAACGGCATATGCTCAATCTTTTTATTTCACTTTTCTCGGCAATAGTCAAAATAATCTTATTTCATCTCATCATGACTCTTATATCCAGCTGTCTGCCCTACCTAGGTTGTGCTGCAGCCAAATGGCTTATTGCACACCTTTCATAATGGCTGCTATTACCTGATACACCCTTTATTTACCCCTGGTATAGCCAGGGCTCTTGTATCAAGCCAACATCTAACCTACTTATAGCAACAGTAACTTCTGCCGAAGTTGCTTTACAGTGCTGAAGATTCGTCTGCAGTACACTGATTGGGTTTATTGAGACATGATGCAGACATAATGGGCGGCCGGGTTGCTTATCTTGCTTTTTACAATATTTAAAGATGACAGTAGTTGTGAAGAATAATAAATTGGAAATCTGAACAGGCAAAAAAGAGATACTACCAATGGAGTTGTTTAATTGAGGGCTATGTCCAGCAATAAAATCATCATCATTGTCCCAAGATAGATCAACTGGTTAGATAAAGGCATGCAATATGAAAGTAACTTCTGCAGAAGTTGCTTTACAGTGCTGAAGATTCGTCTGCAGTACACTGATTGGGTTTGTTGAGATATGATGCAGACAGAATCAGCGACCAGGGCTGCTTATCTTGAAATGAAATTATATAACTTATATAACTAAGTTAATATTTTTCTCTCATGGTGTAAAGAATTGTGAGTAATAAAATCAATTAACTATATTGATAAATGAACAACCTTGTCAAAATATAATATATTAAAAATGTCTTTTACCTTACTAATGGCATGGGAATATCTCTCTGTACTCTATATATTCTAGTCCATGGTGGTACCAATGCCAAAATTTTAGCAATTAGATCAACCAGTACTGAAGGAGGGTAACTGTTATACCTTCCTGTTTTCCAAAGTTCATATAATCCAGTTCCTCTGATTACTAGGGTAGGATAAATCTTTAATCCGTCAGATCTAAATGCTGGATTTTCAAAAAATTCCTAAAAATTATTATGGATAAACAAAGTATGTCACAAAAATAAAAAGACATGTGGATATAAGGAATACAACTATTCAATTGATCTTAAATTTCCATTCCTTTATTATTCACAGTGTCCAAAACATGGTTCCAAATATGAGTGTTAGACAGTGTAGTGTTAGAAATATAAATGAATTTTTTAGGTAAATATGCAAATATTTGCTGTAACTTTAAATATGTATTTTAAAAGGGAATATAATAATACACCACAATGCCCAAGTTTTTTCTTTAGGCTACAGCCCTGCTTATGAAGAATCTTTAGAATTGTAATGTAAACATAGCAAGAAAATAAAGAAAAAAAATAAGGGGTAGTAGCCTAGAGAAGAGTAAAAATTATTTAAATAATTATTATATATTCCAAATTAAATAAAGAATAAATTCGATACAGTTAACATATACATTTTAAATTATACAAATAATAACAATTTGACCTAGTTTGACACAAGCCCGAATGTTTAAGAATTACGAAATCTGAAGACCTTCGTGGAAAATAATACAACGAAGCGACACACCATCGCATGATCCACTCTAACACGTGGAACAGGCAGCAGAATCAGCAAAAAAACTAGGAATGTTCGCGGGACATAAAAACTAAAAAGTTGGTCAACCACTCAGTAGCAGCTCGGCACCCGTGAGTGCTGAATGCCAGAAGCGCGGGTGATCGGGACAATAATTACGCGGCACCAGCGAGTGCGCTATTGAATTTCGACGGGATAATAGTACCGTATAAGTACCGGGTTTTGGGTGTTTCGAAAATTCGTGATAGCGCGCGGTATCTCAATAAACTGAAACTGAATTCCAGTAGGACTGAAGGGCGTATTCATTGGCTAGTGCCTAAATACGCGAAGGTAACTAAATCTATATACTAACCCAAGTAATATATAAAAACATAGATTGTCCACCCTTTAATTTCTTGCTAAGGTCTCTTCTCGTCTCCCTTCGCGCCTAAACGAATCATTATTGGTTATAACTGAAAGCTTGTTCACTTAATTGTAGTATACAGTCTATTTAATACATTTGTAGACACGAAATCTGGTTTTATTGTTCCTTCCCGGCCATTACAGGCAGAGACTAGAAGAGTACTCAATTTCCGCTTATGCATTTCTCTGGCTTCTAAAGTAAGCCAATAACCTCTGACTCCTTACAGGGCCTGTATCGGAGTATCCTTCAGCCCCTATCCTGTTTTTCCTACCCTCCTGAACTCGCGAGGGCTAACCAGCTAGTTCAGACTAGTAGGACCAGTAAGCCTTGCCTCCGCTCACAGAGACAAGCATCCTTTAAAGTTTAAACCGAGGATATTTTAATAGTGACAGCAGACTTGTCTAACGAACAGAACTTACAGAATAATAAACAATCAGAATGTCCACTCTGCTTAAAAAAATAAGTATGTGCATCTGGTTCGTGCAGACGAAATCAGCTGTGTTTTAAACAGAGCCAGTGCTGTTCAGTGACATTTTAACTGGTGTGCATAGAAAAATTAACCAGGTTTAATTTATTTACGGCAACTATAGACATAATATGCACTATTTTATTCATACTTTTAGTTGAAGAATAGATTAAATTATTTCAAATGTACTAAATTATTAATCATTAAAAATTTAAATTACAGTTTTGTTGTAGCTTATCACAAATTTCTCAATTCAAGTTTATGTTTCCATTTAAAATATAGCTATCACATGCTGACAAACTTCAAAGGTGGCATCTGAGAGTGAGAATTCTGAATGTTATTTATTCTGTGGCTATACAAACAACAGGTTGAAAATTAAAATAAATTTGGTCACATTGAAGACAAAAATCATAATAATGGATAGGCAAAACAACATACATCCTCATGTAACCAATATTGACCAATTTAATATTATAAACTTGTACTTATGTCTGGGATCATTGACTACAAACACAGAGACACTGCAAGAGGAGATAAAACATACATATGATCTAGCCTTACGGAATATAACAAAAATATGGGGACATCCACAATTTTAATAAACCTAAAAATATTTTCAATCAGAAAGGAGAAAGATATATGCTACTCAAGTATTGTACCACTACAGAATAATACATTGAGGCTCTACTTAAATATGTCTCCCTATCACCTATCACTCTTTCTCCCTTGATTCATGTAACTTTCTAATATACTTACAATAAATTGTTCAATATCTCTTTCAAGATCAACATTTGGCAAATCAGGCATCATATGAGCCACTACTTTAAAACCTGCATCTTTAGCCAGATGAAAGGTACCACATACTGCTTTCACTGTATGTCCTCTATTTGTATCTAAAGCTACATCTTCATATACAGATTGGACTCCTACAAAAAAAACATATTACTAGCTATAGATTTCAGTGTGGAAAATTGCATAGCAGTTGCTGTAATTTGGTCCTGAAAACTGAATTCATACTTCTAGTAGTATAATTATCACCTTACCAATAATGTGAACTTTGCCAACTTAATTATCTTGCAAAAACACATGTAGGGATGATATTTATTCTACATGAATATAACTTTTTACTAATTAAATAAAACTTACCAATTTCAAGCCTGGTACATCCATACTTTAGCATATCTGATAAATGTTTTTCTAGACAATAATCAGGTCTAGTTTCAATTGTGATTCCTATGCATTTGGTATTACTCCTCTCTGAATAAATAACAGCTTCTTCAACAGAACTACTCTTGTGACCAGACAGAGCATCATGTAGATTCCTTATAAAATAATCCCTGTAGTCATCAGGCAAACTCATAAAAGTACCACCCATTACTATGAATTCAACTTTATCTACTGAATGTCCCAATTGTTTCAGTTGTTCTACTCTGTGTCTGGTTTGAAGATAAGGATCATATCTTGCTCTAATAGCTCTCATTGAGGTAGGTTCATAGCCAGTGTAGCTTTGAGTTGAGTATTCAAAATCTGAATCTGGTCCCCCTGGACAATAAACACATATATTTCCTGTTAAATTAATGTGAGGACAGCGGTGGGGTTTGCACATTACTGCTACAACAGCAATCTAAAAATAGAATAAAGAAATCAATGTTATTAATTAGTATGTACTAAAGAGATATTTTAACTCAACAGCAAGTGTGTGTATACAAGTTAAAAGAGGCACAACTTTTAAATGACTATTATTGTCACACAAACTATGTAATCCTCACTCCCTGTGTCATCAGTGTTAAATGATTACTCTCCAAAAGGGTTTATATTTATTGCTTTTGTTTAATTGTAAACTAATTTACCCCACTAGCAGTTCTAATAGGCTTCGCTAGTAGTTTTGGAACCAGAATTTTCTTATAATCAATTGGTACTGCTGCAATTATATCCACCAACCTAGGAGCAGTTTCTAGATTGTATTTTGATGCTATTTTATTTTTCAAAGAGTTTAAATTCACGTCTTTTCTTTCTTGATGGGCTTTTATAAGTTCTTGAACCACCTCTGCAACAGTAATTACTTTTCTTTCTTCCACAGCCAGATGAGAGAATTCTAAAAACATATAATTAAAACCATACAGACAAGTTGTAGAATTTTATATAATTACCGTTCTTTTTCTTTCCCATTGTGCTACTAATATATTATATCAACTAATAAGAAATATTTCAAAACATTTCAATATTATTGTCCACTTGCATATGGCATGGATTTAATTTAGGTTATGTTATTTTTTGGAACTGTCAAACTCAGAGATATGTATATTAAATCATTTTACTGATTATTTTTATCAAAATCAATTTATATAAATTTAGAGAATTAGTTGATATTACAAATATTAACATAACGTATGTAGTAAAATTTGTAATATTTTTTGAAATTTACTATAATGTAGATGCATGATTAGAAAGTAAAAGGCAAACTATTACAAATTTTACAGAAATCTGTAGAAAAAGATTATTTATTTAAAAAATATATAACGACAGTAATAAATATATTTGTTATATTTTACTTAAATATTTTGTAAATTTCAATAAAATCTTTAAATCAGAATTCGCACATATAGCGTTTATTTTAGTGGTGCTACCTAGTGGTTGAAGAAAAAAGAAATATGACAAAAGTCAACTTTAGTTTAAATTTTACTCTCAACGCTGACAACGCCAGTTGCTTTCATTGTTTTGGCGTTTTTGATTTTCTCAGTCAGCAAATGGCGTCGTAGAGTGAGGATGCACAAGTTTTTTTTCAAACCTTGACTGAATTTCGTCGTGAACTTGTAAACATTAAAATTTTCAGTGAAAAAAATTTCAAAGGTATGTTTTACTGTGTACAATTGTCTAGCAAAGTTCCCAAAAACCGAGATTCTGGTTGAATCTGAAAATCATTAAACAACAAAATAAAAATATAAACAATGAACGAAGAAGCGGAAGTTAAAGATGAAAAACTGGCGCCTATGTGGCCCCCGATCGACAGTGGGGCCAGTCCTGGGCCTCAACCACACGTTAGTATGCCTATACCAACTACGCCCCAAGGGGCTCCTGTAAATCAAGGATTTGAATATGAACTTCCATTTGAATTACAACAACAAGGTAAAAACAATGAATTTGTAATTTTTATTCAAATAAGTAACTAAATATTCGGGTTTTTCATTGTAATCTAAGAAGGTACATTTTATACTTTTACCATAATTAACTAAAATATTCATTAAAAACCAAAATTTTATTAATTTCGTCAAACCAAAATATTTTTCAAAAAGATATATTTAATTATGTTGTAGCTAAGATCAATTACAATAAATTTAAGACAGTAAATACCTATAAGAATTGTACCTCTTGTACCTGCTGCATCATGCATATGCCATTTAACCATAGAACAGTAAAAATTAATTAGGCTGTTACTTCTGTCATACAGTTTTAGTAGTTTTTCTGCTTTTCATTTTTCTATATTATATTTACTTCTTACAGTCACAGTGTATAAGAAGTTGAGAAGTTAAAAAGCCTCTGGAAGATGAAGTAAAAAAATTGTTAGTTCAAAGAGATTGATTCCTTCAGTTTACTGTTCGCGTTTATTTCATCAAAGAGTTTTTTCTTCTGTCATACAGTTTTAGTAGTTTTTCTCCTTTTCATTTTTCTATATTATATTTACTTGTTACAGTCACACTATATAAGAAGTGGAGAAGTTAAAAACCCTTTGGAAGATGAAATAAAAAAATTGTTAGTTCAAAGAGATTGATTCCTTGAGTTAACTGTTCGTGTTTATGTCATCAAAGAGTTTTAGATCCAAAACATTTCCTTTTTGGGGCCTAATGTCATTGTTTCTCTTTTGCTTAGTTGATGGTCTGCTGTACAGTGTCAATTCTTCCATAACTTCTTGGTTTCCATTAGTTTTGATAGATTGCTAGTGCATTTTGATGAACTACTATAAACTTCTTGAGTACTGCTTTCACTTATACCACCAGAGTCATGCAATAATTTTAAATATGTTTGACAATTTTATTATACAATTAATATTCAATTCAGTTGGGCCAGGCAAGTCAAATAGTAGGATGACTGTCCCTTGGAAAGGCAAAGTGCTATTCTTACCAATTTTGTTTTATTGTCTGTTGTCACAACTTTTTTAAGTTCCCAAAGGAAAGAAAAGAAAATAATTATCACAATATATTTATTATTGGTTATTTGGTTATCAATAGAACAAACATGGTCACTCGCTTCTCGTCTAGGGACCCATCAAGACATTAAATTAAAACACAAACTAGACCTGGTCAAGGATAGTAGGTTTAAAACAAATGGGATAAAACAAAGGTTACTATTTTTTTTAACTGGACTTACAAATTGAGGTTACTTTTCGAAATAAATTCTGTTAAGTAGTTATATACAATTTTGTTATTTAATGACAAAAGGTAACAAATGTTATAGGGTGGAAAGATTTTATGTTTGATTAAATTTTTTATTAAGCCGTCAGTTTGTTGTATATATTTTGTACATTTAAAGAAAATGTGATTTAAATCTGCTTCTTTTTGACAAACTTCGCATAAATTGGAATTTACAATTTTAAGTTTTGCCAGATGAGACGGATAACATGCGTGTCCTGATTTCATTCAAATAATAGATGTAATGTATCTACATGGAACAGAGTAATTTTTAAACCAAAATTCACTCAGGATTGAGGGTTGTATGAGTGCATATTGTGATTTAGAGTGTTGACTATATTCATAATATTCTTGTTTCCACTGATTGATTACAATATTCTTGATTGTTACAAATACATCTGGTATGCAGAGCTTATAATCTGTTTTCGCACCAGAATCAATGGCTTTCTTAGCTAATATATCTACATACTCATTATGCTCAAGCCCTATGTAAGCTTTAATCCACAAAAATCTCACTGTTCTTTGTTCCTGATGTAATTCAAAAATAATTTTTTTGATTAGAAGGATGTAAATATTTGTACTTTTGCTAGGAAAAGATATAGTCTCAATGGCTATAAGAACCGATAACAAACCAGATGCAATTATTGCGGAGTTGTCATTGGAATTCTTAAAATACTTTAATGCTTCATAAATTGCTATGGCTTCAGCAGTAAAAATTGAAAAATTATGATCTAGAGTGAACATGTTTTCTATACTTTTTAAAGGAATATAAAAAGCGCATCCAGTGCCAAGAGTAGACTTTGATGCATCTGTATAAATAACTGTTTATGCTGGCCAGTTTTCTAATAAATTCCTTAAAATATTGTAGCTGATTGCAGTATTTACATGGTACCTTGGTTTAATTACCGTAATAGTTTGCAAAAAAGCATAAAATTCTTCAAAGTTTGAATTATCATATGTGTATGAGTTGGTGTAATCGCAATTTGAGAGATTTCTAAACGTGTCACAAAGTGGAGGAGAATTTTTGTGGATCCAATATTTATTTGTTAAATCTGCATTTGTTTGCTAATACTGCAGTAAAGAGAGAGATTTCTATGACGAGTATTAATCAGAAATTTTTGACTAAGATATTCTCTTCTATATTTGAGTGGAAATTCTAGTGCTTCAACATATAACGAATTGGTAGGGGTTGATTTCATAGTACCTAGGCAAATACGTAATATTGTGTTTTGAAACACATCTATTTTCCCCAAGATATACTTAGCTGCTGAACCATACAAAACACATCCATAATCTATGATTGATCTTATATACGATCGATTGTGTACATTGTAGTGTGTGTATTAAGTAAAGTCATATTCATATCTTTACAGCTAACGGTTTACAATACAAAGAGAACTTGTAGTACTTACACTTTTACTTTTTTAACTAACTAGGTTCCATGTGTAAGGTGCTCTGGTTGTGTTAGAATGAGCCTGTGGTTTGAATTATAAAAAACTTTATCTGCATGTATAACAAAATATTGTTAAAAATATTTTTTATGTAATTATTGTAATATAAAGTTATAAATATGTGACATTTTGGTTAGGTTGGAAAAAATTTTGGTCCAAAAGAGAAAACCGTCCTTACTATTGGAACAAACTAACGGGGGAAAGCTTATGGGAAATGCCAGTACTAAAACCACACTTTGACCCCATTACAGACCCTCTAGGCATTTGTGCTCCGCCTCCTCCTCCCCCAGGACCTATACCGTTAACCCATATGGCTCCAACTGTGGCAGTACCAATAGTGAAAAGGAGGGCTTCAGAAGAAATTGGACCTCAAGCAAAGAAGTTGATTCTGGCTGGACCCTGGGATCTGGATGTTATTACAAATGTTATTATATTAGGTAATCTCACTTATTAACATTAAACATACTGGGTTCATATAGTCCTAATAATTTTAAAAAATCATAATTTTATGTATGTGACTAAAATCTTAATTTCTTCATTCGCAGAGCGCTCACCTTGTTTTTATATGCACTCACATCCAGAAATCGAAGCATATAGGTGTAGTTTATTATCTAAGTTGAGGCAAAGCTACCAAGAAGTGTGCCATTCTAGGGAGGGTATTGATGCTCCTAAGGATTCATTTAATAGGTGGTTGATGGAGAGAAAAGTTATAGACACTGGTAGGTAGACACCTTACAATTCTAAATTTATTTTGGTAGATTTGTTTCTGCAGCAGTTGTTTATAATAGTTTACTTCAAGCATCATCACTAAGTGTTACTACCTGACCTGAAAATGGCAAGTACAACCTTGTCAAAACTTGGTTTAAGCCAAAATCAATAGATTAATTACCATGTAGGAAAGCTACAAGATGTTCAAGCCACAATTACAAAAACAGAATAAAGAAACAAGATACTTTAAAGGAAATGGTAGATGAATTTAGTACAACACTCAAAGAGACTAAGAGAAAAAAATCGCAACTTGATAATAACATGGCACACATTTTTTAAATTGTTAAAATATGTTCTGGAACTTATTGTGTCACCATAAGACAAACAATCAACAAGCAGCATTCCTTTCTTATACCAAAACATGATAAGTACACATCATTTTCCAGATAGAAATTGTATGCTTAAACATCAACAAATAAATATATTTTTGTCTATCAAAATTGCTATTAGAGTGTCATATTAGAATAGGCTTGAACAGTTCTCATATTTTAAGAAGTTGTGAAGCGAGCTTTTCTACACATCAATTTCAAGTGTATTTGTTTTGGTTAATTGAGAAATAATTTAATATGTGAAGTGGTTTGATAGTTGTTAACACACTATTACAAACTGCTGCAAAAACAAGTATCAAAATCTATATTTTCATGTGAATGTATTTAGAAATGTTTATTATACATCTTGTAGGCTATGACGCTCTTCTTCCAAGTAACTGTTATCCTGAAATCTCGCTTTCAATGTACAAAGAAATCATGAATGATATCCCTATTAAATTAGTGAGGCCAAAGTTTACAGGAGATGCTCGAAAACAGTTGTCAAGGTATGTTTATTTTTTTATTATTAATTTAAAAAGTCTACATTAAACTATAATTTAATGTGTCTCCAGTTCATTCCAGCGTCCTAATTGTTGTCATAATTTGGCTAAATTTATGTTTGAATCAGGTATGCGGAAGCCGCCAAAAAAATCATGGAATCTCGAAATGCCGAAGCGGAAAGCAGGAAGGTGGTGAAATGGAATGTCGACGAAACCTTTCAATGGTTAAGAAAAACAGTGGGTGCCACATATGACGATTTCCAGGACAGGCTGGCGCATTTAAAACAGCAGTGCCAACCACATTTAACAGAAACGGTAAGAATCTATTTTACTATTTTTGTATTTCACAATCTTAATGTGTCCATTATGTGTTTTTGTGCTTCTTATATAATTACATTCGAATTTGTGCATTGGTCCTTTGAGCCGGATAAGTGTTCTTACGAGTGAGATTTTTGAAGCAAACCTTCTATATTAGCGTTGTATGTCACTTCTTTCATAATATTTTTAAGAAAATTGCACGCAAATAACTAATCCTACCTTTTCCATAGGTTAAATCGTCTGTAGAAGGAATCTGCCTTAAAATGTACAACCTCTCTGTGGAATACGCGAAAAAGATTAGAGAGAAATCTAACAACATGTTAAAAGAACACGGCATGGAGCTTCCCCAAAATATGTCGATGCATACGACGCGGAAAGTTTGGTGTTACCCCGTACAATTCGCCATAGGCTGTCCTAGATTGCCCGTTGTAGATTATTTGCCAGATAGGGACCAGGTGGTACTTAGGTATCATGGAGATACGTTAGCAATTAATAGTACTCATTTAAATAAATTGGTAAGTATTGAAAATAATAAATGCGAGCATAAGCGTGGAATTAGACGGGATTCATTATAATTTGTTCAAAACTATAGATATTGGATTTAAAAGCTTGATCTAAACCATCGAGCAAAAAGATAAAAGAGGGAATCTAATCGTTATGAAAAGGAGACCAAAAAAGTGGCCTCTGATGGCGGGCATATCCGGAAATGCAAAGGCGCTAAATTTAAATTGTCCGACACTTATTAACAATATCTATAAAATATTTTTCAGACGAGAAAGTTTTAATTAAATATTAACGATAATAGTCTAAAAAGTGACATAATTGGTAAAAAACTTCAATATAAATAAAATTTCATGTGACAGTTGGGACAAACAATAACATAACCAAACTAAATTTGACTTCTTAAACAAGGAAAGAGACTGTCTATCCTTGTTTAAAGTGGCCTCTCAAGATAGCACTTCCTGTCTAACAATATTTTTGTCCCCACTACCTTTACATTCCGTCTTTTATCTTTTTGCTCGATGATCTAAACACAATTTTTTTTAAATCATTTTACTTTCATAGTCACTATACAGTACGTTAAGTTTTGGCTAAAATCGGCAACATTGCTCCGTACGAGGTAAATTCTCCGATCCCTCGGACACCTAGACTCCTAGACAGAAAACGAGAAATTAAAACAATTTAGTAACATGTAATAACGCATGGGATATGCATTTCCGTCCGTCGATTTTGTTTTGCTTATGTATACCCGGTTCATTTCTTATAACATAAATTCGATAAAAATACACTGACCTTTATAAGGCGGTGCATTTGAATCTGTTTTTAATAATGTGATCAATTTTTTGTGGTTGAATTAAAAATAAAAGCTCATTTCTTTAAAAAGATATACTCTTATTGAAAATAAAAAATAATTCCTAATAAAATACGAAATAATTCTTTGTGAAGAATTGTTTCCTACAGAAATGATTCAAATATTTGACCTTCGTTGGTTGAAAAGTATCACAAACTGTCAGAACAACTTCTGAGGACAGATGTAAAAGTTTCTGCTGTAACGGAATTGGAGACTTCTCTTATTCGGTTTTTTAATTCGTCCAAATTTTGGGCTCTAGACTCAGAATGATCTTAGAAGATGCATTTTAAGTCCCCAAAAAAAGAAGTCAATGGGTGTAAGATCTGGAGATCGTGCAGTCTGTTCCACTGATAACTCGAATTGTTTAAGTACTCCATGATTATTCCAGCGTTGTGAACTGAACAGCCGTCTTGATAGAAATAAACATTCTCCAGATTTACATCAGAAAATTGAGAATTAAAAAAAATGGGCATTGATTGGAAACATAACAAGATCCCCTCTACAGAAGAACCGTTGAACATTATAAGAGAAAAACAATACAATATAGAACTACTCCAAGAACAATCAATAAGAGAACTATAAAAAAAAATTTTTTTTTACATGTAGTGACTTAATTACTATTTATAACTGGGAATAAGCCACAATTAAAGATAAAAATACGTTTATTGACGTTTCAATTTCCAATTCGGAAATCGTTCTCAAAATACAAACAGTAAATTAAACAAATTTTGTTTTTTGTTACATAGTGAAAAAATTCTTCTAATAATTTAATTTTATCTGACTCATTTATATTATAAAGTCGTCTACTTTAAAATGCATAATGTATGTCTGAATTGTCAATATAAATGAGAAATTTGTTTAATTTGCTGTTTGTATTTTGAGAACGATTTCCGAATTGGAAATTGAAACGTCAATAAACGTATTTTTATCTTTAATTGTGGCTTATTCCCAGTTATAAATAGTAATTAATTTACAATGCCACAAGAAAATAGCTTCAGAACAATGTAGTGACTTAGTGGGTATGTCCTATGTGTTTAATATTATTTTAATCGTGACGTCTACTTGTTAGTACCAAATTTTTACATGCTTGTCAATATTACTTCTTGAAAAAGGCATGGATTTCCTGCCGAAACGTCGAAAAAAATATATAAAAATGTCTTAGTATCAAATTAATTTTTTTTATGAATCAATTAATTAATTAAGCCCAAGAAAATCCATTAATTTATATATATATATATATATATATATATATATATATATATATATATATATATATATATTGATTGAGAATAGCTGTAACAAATCGAGGAATACTCTACTGTTGATCCCAATAAAAAATGGATCTATTATGTGGTCTCCTAAAATGCCAGTCCAGATGTTAACTTTTTGAGGATGTTGAGTTCGATAAAAACACTTCTATGCTGGTTTTCCCGCGCCCAATAACTTTTTAAGTATATTTAGTAATAGGCGAGTCAATGAAGCAGTAAAATGCCCAAAATCGACAAATTTTTTGCAGTAGTATGGACCTCAATAAAAGTTTTTGCATTCGATTCGTAAGAGCTATAGCAAATTTTGTGAATTAAAATAAAAATTGTATTGTTGAACAATGAAAATGACCATGAATAAAAATTCGTGTTCAGCGACTTCAAAAACATCGGAGTAACGAGTTTGTACTGATTTTGTATCGAATTTCCACAAACTTCAGGAGACGTCCTGTGCACCAGGTGCCTCGGAGATTATCGCTTTCATGATACTCGTGATCAGCCACCCGAAAATCGCCAAGTATCGTGTTTGCACTGATGTATCGAATTTACATAATTTTCTAAAGCTCTTACGAATCGAATACAAGTTTCATTGAAATCTATCTAACTCCAAAAAATTTGTAGGTTTATTGCCTCGGCTATACAAAAAAGGATGCAGTAATGCGGGAATACGTCAAACAAATCATAGTAGAAAAAGGACTGTTTGTTTTTTTTTTTTTTTTTTTTGTTTGAATGACAAATTTCTATTTAGAATATCCTGCTTTTTAAATGTTTAAAATTATGTACCGCTTATCGCGTAAGTACGAGATTATATACGAATAACAAGCCACATTCTTCATTAATAACTCTCTTGAAATGCAACCATGATCGCATTATAGCGTATCTTCATAAGATAGGAATTTATTTAATCAAATGCATTTGTTGAATGAAAAGTTTTTTCAGATAAGAGTTTGGAATACTATATTTTAAATATATTTTTTCTACAGTGTGACCCATTTAGATTGGAAACACCTCTATAAAATTTGAAGTTGTTAAGCGATTTTAACCAATTTTTTTTTAATGTCATGTAATAAAAGGTCTATTGCGGGAAAAAATATGAAATATTTAGTTAAATTTTCAGGGCCATTCTACGATACTTTTTCTTCGTTGAAAATGGAGAATTTGTATTAACGATTTTTTTATTAAAAAATTTCTACGCCACTGGATTTAGAGTGGCTTCAAATAGCTATGACAAAAATTTCATTAAGATATATTTATGAATAACAAACTTATGACAACTTAAAATTTTAAAACTCACTAACAAAAAAACACTCTGTATTAACGTTAAAAAAAACACTCTGTATTAACAGAAACATGGAAACATAATTTTAGTTTAAATCCTAGGTGCCTCTACTAATCCGCCGTCTAATTGGATACATTTATAGTAGCGTTTATGAATATTTCTAATTACATTTCTTAGTTGTTGGGGAGTAATTTCTGTACATGCCTGTCGAATTCTTGCACGAAGTTCGTTTATGTCTCCTGCACGGGTTTGGTAAACTTTTTGTTTGATAACTCCCCAGAGAAAGAAGTCTAAAATTGTGAGATCTGGAGATCTGGGTGGCCAATCTATCAACGGACTATCATGCTGGCGTAATGAACAGAACACCCATCTAACTGGATATACAAATTTAATCGTTCATTAATTGGGAACTCATGAATAGCATCCCACAAGTCGGTGTTTAAAAGTTCTAAAAAGTTCTGTGAGTTCAAGTTTTCTTCAAAAAAGAAAGGGCCAATAACTCGTTCGTTCAGTATTCCACACCAGACATTGATTTTTTGAGCAACAAATAAAAAAATATTTTTTTGACCTATATTTGAGTTAATCCCGTTTTCATCAAAAATTGACTTGTCCCCTCTTTCACGTCCAACAGAATTTAAATTCAACATTTTACTGTTTTCAATGATCTCATTTTAATTTTTAATCTCCGATTTTATCATAGGTATGGATAACAAAATGGATCTTGTAGGTTATTTCTATTATACAAAAATATTTAATGTCATTTGTCAAAATAAAAGATTCCTTTAATATGAGTCCGCTAGATGCAAAACTTTGTATTTACTGTATAAGTCAAACTGAGTTATTTGCAAAAAATCTGATAAATTTTGCAAAAAACCTTAGACATAATAAATGGCACTTTTTTGTGATAGATAAATGCTTTATTAGGTAAAATATAATGATTTTTTTCTTAGAAAAGTTATTGGGTTTACTAGAAAAGGAAGAAAAATTTGAAAATACCGAGTTTTGCCAGTGAACTATGTAAATACAGATTTATGCAACTAACATTTGCAAATACATGATAATAGTCAACCATTAACGATATTAGTGGTTGTTATATTAGTCTGTTTTCTAAACCTAGTGTGTTAGGAATAAGGAAGAAAGCATGTGGAAATAAACTTTTAGTGAAGTTTATTTTTATCCAAAGTATAAAAGGTATTACAAATTATAATATGTATATATTTATATTAATTCCTAAACTCTAAGTTCCTCTGGGTCCTCATCATCAATATGATCATTTTCTGCAGCACTCTCGTTATTATTTGCTTGTACGCCAGTATCTATAATTTTATAAAATTTGAGATCCGGCTGGTCTCTCCAATTTTCACCAAAATGGTTTCTAAGGAGAGTGCCTATGGACGATTTATGTCCTTTCAATGAATATCCAATCTGTTGTAACTTTGGTTTCAATAAAGAAATCTTTTTCCCTTTTCGTATTATAGACTTGCTGAACCGTATGTCAGAACGATAAAATATTTCTCCCCTTACCGTAGCCATATAATCTTTGTCCTTAGAAAATATAAATCGTTTCCTTGCATTACATTTAAAATGCCACCGGGAAGGTTTTTTAACAACAACGTCACTCGTCTTTCTCCAGTCTGATATGTGTTTTCCAATTATGTCTTTATATTCTTTTCTGTTTATTACAACGTTCTTCTTTTTTATCTCCCTTTCTATCATACCGAAAATCCTATCTGGTGGCAAAAAGGAATGACCAACAACAGGAAACGTAAACTCCACTTCCTTGATGTGACCAGGTGCTTCATAAACCAACCAGTAGATTATCATAGACATCATCGTGCTATTTTTGTTCTGTCCACCACATCCATCTGCAAATAGGTGAACTTTTTCGATTTGATTGTTAAAGTTGAATTTTATGAGAGTATCATGTACAGCAGAGGCAACAGCATTTGAATCTTTTGAATGTTCAAACTCCAGCCACACATATGACGTCACATTTGCAGAAGAAAGATGGGATTTCGAATTTCCAGCCACGATGGTGAAATTATAAAAATTTATTTGCTGTGAGAAATAAGCCGCCTGGTCGGGAAGCTTTGGCAAAGAAAGATTTTTTTGACAATCAAAAGAAAATATTTGTATGTTATGATTTGATTCATTTTTAACAAAGAATAAAATTCTTTAGCTCTTAACATATGAACTCTCTGCTCTGTTATAACCTTTAATTTTTCTTCTTCTGAATTTTTTTTTCTCAAAATTCCCTTCGCTCTGAGACACGCAGAACAAGCATCTACTAAGAGAGTGCCGAATGATATGTTGTAGTGTTCATTAACGTATGTTCGGAAATATGATAACTTTACGGAATGATGTGGATGACGTTGACAATACATTCTGTAAAGCTTTGTAAAATTCAGATCACATGGTAAATACAATCTAGTCGATCGTCCTCTATTATAATGACTCTCCGCACCGTTCAAACGGCCCATAAATGTTTGGATAGATAATTTTATTGGATCAAATCTACCTTTTGTTGTATCTCCCCCTCTTCTCTCTTTTGGCATTTCACCCCGGATAACAAACGTTCTTACAACACGCTCTATTCTTCTCAGTCAACCCTCTACTGTAGGAACAAAATATTTAATTGAAATTCCATGTAGGCTTGTACCTGATCTCTTGGGCTTTTGACCTTCACAAAATTTCAGCAAAAAAATATCTTGTTTTATTTTGTCAGTTATTGAATACAGATTATTATGGAAACGCTGAATGTTTCGCATTTTTAAATCTATACAACAATACACTTTCTTTGTATGGTTACAGGTGGGAAAACCGGGTAAATCCTTAGGTTTATGCCTAAAAATATTGACAATAAGTCCCAAACCTATCTAGTTAATTGTAGACACCTCTTACCTCCTAAGTTTCATTACATTTCGTTTCCATTTTTCTGTTTGTACAACTCGTTTTCTCCCTTTTCCTTTTTCACAAGGTCTAATATGCACATGAAGATCCATAATGTTAATTATTTGCAATAAACTTGGTGTGTTTAGTACTCAAATAACAAACAGTGAAACCGGTAATGACAATTGATGGAATAATTGACATGTGCACATGAGACGTGTCATGTGACTCAAACAATGTAAGCGATTGGCCAATTGCAATTACACAGTTATGCAACTGGCATAGGCTGACAAATACAGAGTTTTGCGTCTGACTCAAGATTTCTAATGCCTTTTTCTTAGTAAATACCTTACTTTGCTGCTGAATTTCTACATCAGCAGATAGCTATAACATGTGACAAATAACTGTCAGCTAAAACTCAATTTTTAAAATTTTTGCAAATACAGAGTTTTGCATCTAGCGGACTCATATGTTAACAATAACTTGTTCTAGACGTGTAGTTTATTACATTTTATTAAAGTATCGTTTAATAATCGCCGCTTATCTTACGAATTCAATAAAACTGTCATTTATGTTATTACTGTTTTTATAGGAACACCTCTATAGGCATAGTTGCTTCGACGATAGAAAATTCGACCTGTTCATCCCTCGAGTTTGGGTAGTACTAAAGAGATACGCCACGTTTCTAGGTGTCAATCCGTCACCTAACACCGCCAATGCTGATGTTCAAGACACGCAACAGAGTCTGCCGGTTACAGTCTTTGAGTGTCTCAACAGAGCCTTTGGTGTCACCTTCGAATGTTTTGCATCACCTCTAAATTGTTATTTTAGACAGTACTGTTCGGCGTTCGCCGATTGTGATTCTTATTTCGGAAGTAGGGGGTGAGTATACATTATTATAAATTTTCTAGTTTGAATTAATATTAATGTGAGTAAATTAATTTGAGCACACCTAGCTTTCGACTTCCTCTCTGAATTATTCATCAGAGCATCGGGGTCTCAGCCCCCTGAACCCCCAGGTCACTATATACCGTTCACTGCACTAATGCACGAGTTGTCTTTCTTCTTTCCTTTGATCAATTTCATAACATTGTATGTCTATTTAGAAACTAAATAAACACGATTTTTAGATATTTAATTTACATTTTAGCTCATTTCTCAAGCTGAAGGCAGTTTCGGGCTCATTCGAAGCGAACCCCCCGTACTGCGAAGAACTAATGGAAGCGTCCGTGGACCATATGGAACGGTTATTAAGCGACAGTCCGGAACCTTTAAGTTTTATAGTTTTAATGCCCGATTACAGGGAACCCACCCCCGTTGCATTGCAGAGGCTCGAAACGAGCCAGTTTAAAAGGAGACAGGTAATCGTGCCGGCGTACGAGCACGAATTTAGGCATGGATTTCAACACGTACTAAGCAAGTAAGTATAGTAGAATTTTGGATAACATTACCACTCTATCGTTAAGGCTCATCCTCGAAAATCCTAACGGTAAATTTCAGTGGGCTATCTCTATTTCAAAAATTTCTTTCTTTACGAAAACAAAATCTGTTCATGAAGTAATGTTCTATTATTCAAAAAAATCAAAATTCCAGCCCATTGTTACTTGAGAGCTTAGGTAGTCCATTGCCATTGTGTTTTATGACTAAAAAAAAAACCCAAAGAAGTTATTTTGAGTATTCCAAGTTGTTGCAACACCCGATACTTCTCAATAATTAAACTTTTGATTAAAATTTATTGAATTTTTAGATCGGAGATGAACGTCCGTTCAGTTCACGCCACTGTCATCGTCTGGTTGCAAAATTCGGCCGGCCATCAGCGATGGGAACCGTCGGAAGACCGAGTGCAAGCCCTTTTAGAAGCATTTAGACCTGGTAGGGAGCGCGAGCGTGATAGACAAGAACTTTTGAGTCCCACACGACAGGGAAGCACGTCAGATAGTAAAGATGTCGTGGTGCACTGATAATTTTTATTTGATAAATTTTTATTTTGACATGGTTTATCCTATTTCGAGCAAAATTAGGAAAAGGGGGGTTCGAGTGGATTTCGGGAAGTAAGGGTTTGTGCAAATACAGAAAGAAAGATCTATACACAAAAAAATTATGTTTTATGAATTTTGTGGATAGTATGTCAGATTTTGCTAGTAGTGTATTAAAAACGATTCAGACAGATAGTTTAATGAAATCTAATTTGAAATTGAGAATTTTTACGATATAAAATACGGCTTAAAAATTATTTCAGAATTTAGGTATATTATCAAATGTATTAACCAAGACTGGCTTAAGTTATCATGGGATTTCTTTTGTTTCTACGATTCTGGTTTTATTTTCGCTAGTGATATTATTTCTGTGGCATATATCTGGGTATGTTACATTGCTGCTTTATATCGTTTTGGAATATTTATTGGTTTTCCTGGCTTTATATAGCATTCATCAGAGCATACTTTCATTATTCTCACGTTTAGCAAATATTGCGCTGTCACTTCATCCTCCTTCCTTTTCCTTGGCCTTCCTTTTGGTCTTGCACCCTGCATTTTACTATCTAAGGTTCTTTTTGGCAATCTTTCGGTCTTCATTCTCACTACATGACCAGAGCTTCGAAGTTAGTATTTTCTGAGCTCGTTAAGCAGTGCTCCTGGTTTATAATGTGTCAGGACGTTCCAGGTACCAAGTGCGTAGTCCATACTTCTTTGCTTAAGTCTTCGTCGATAAGACCGATCTATCCGAGGCTTATTTTTTCGTGGTGTTGTACTTTTTACGGTAATATTGGATCATTGCCCAACTCTTAACCTGAAGGAGCAGAATGTTCTGTCCATAGTGTTCAGATGCAGATGCAAAAACTCGCCTTTTACCCCCTCTCGCCGGCTACATTACGCACACTCATTGTAAGCCATGCACCTAGTAGCTATGCGGAAAAAGCCTTCGGAGACGTGAGAGTAGGATTTGTTGGCAGAAGCTGAGTTTTATTTCTAGAACCTACCACTCTTTCTTCGGAAATAGTGGACATTACTCCGAGTTTTGTTACAGTATGAGCATCGGCAACCCATACTGCCTCCAAGATCCTTTACCAACCTTAGACTATCAAAAAGTCTTAACAGTAAGTTTAGTTCGACTTTTAGTAAGGTGTGATAGCAATTTTTGTATTGTATGTTTCCTGCACTGATTTTTATTCTCTACTTTCCCATCCATTGGTTATTTTTGCCGACTGTTAGTATACCTGAATCGTTAGCATAGGTAACTGTTTTAATATTTCGCTCTTTAGGTGTGTTCGTGTGTATTACCACAAGTAAAGATTATAACGTTATTCGGTGTTGTTTTGCAGCTATTTATTTGCGGCATTTTAATGATATTTTACCCTAAGTGGAAATTCCTGTTAAATATAGTAAATAACTTTTTTTGGTAGTTGTTTATAAGTATTTCGTCAGTTAGTCAGTATTAGGCAAGAAGCCTTCATTTTAAAGAAAAATAGTTTATTCAAATTGATTTTCACAGTACTGTGATAAAAAAAATAATCTTGGAAATTATGTAAATACACTCTAAAGATTGAGTAAAAATTAAGCAAACTTAATCGTAAATGCCATATGTCTGAAATGAAAAAATGTGATAATTAGCGTAAACCTTTTAAAATCTGATGTACTATCTAATTTTTAAATAAGTCTCATAATACTGATCATTATTATTTGAAAGAGCAACATATATATCTTTGTATAAGATGTATCTATTGTGTGTTCATTTTTTGGACTTCCATCCCTGTATATAATTTTTAAATTGAGATATAAAAAACGCTGTATTTAAACTGCCGTCAAACGGTCGTGCACTATAATGCCGTTAACAGCTATGCCGTCATTCTTATGATGCATTTGACATTTTCTTCTGCTGCCGTCCGCTTGGAGGCTAGCCACCCTAGTATCAATTTCTGATAAAGAATTTATTAATATTAGAAGATTTTCTTATAAACGAAAAAGAAAACAAAGTGAAGTAATAAAACGTGTTTTAATTATGGGTAATGATAAATACATAATTAAATTAGTCTTTATTTATTGTAAAACCTGTTGTAAACTAAGAAAAAAAGTAATTATAGAAATTTAATCCTTTCTTTGGAGTGGAACCCTGGATTTATTTGGAAATGTTTTGGGGTTCAATTTCTTTTTCTTTGGTAGTCCTTTTGCTGCCAGGCCTTGTTCTTTTGGGCGTCCTCATTTCTTTACTGCCACTGGCATTTTAATTGTCGACAAAGCAACATCGTTCACTTGAAGAGCTTTTTGTTGTATATTCCCCTCCAGGTTATCTACCCTACTTATCTCTTGACGAACCACCTCACCACACAGCTTATTTTCACTTTCAAATACAACTTCATCATTACTGTCAATATTAACTTGCGTGTCATTTTCGTCTGTAACATCTATAGGTGTAAGTAGAATAGCAGTATCATTGGCCCTCAGTGTTTTGAGATTAAACACAGATGGACTCAGTTATTTACATAAAATTGTGAAGTCAAAATTATTTGAATAGGTCACATTCTCAGCACCTTCAACTGTTGTCACGTTTTTTTTATTAAAATTTCTTATTCGCGAGTCGCTGAAAATATTACTCCGTATTTTATACTCTACAGGTGCTATCAAACCAAAATAATAATGTATTGGTTATATTATTATATTTAATTGTAATCAAAATATCAAATGTGTACATAGTGTGCATTATCATTTAATAATAGCGTATAATAGATATCAATCAATTATTTTATATGTAGAAGCACTGAAAACTATTTATAAATGGCAACGGTTGTTTACATTTCTCTGTCTTATGGCTCTACGTCAAACTTCAAATGCTGTGCTGTTCCATGTTTGTTTACTTTTTACAGTAGATGAGAAAAAGTTGTTTTTCGATATTTTGGCTGTATTTTGAATGATATTTGTGAAAAGTGAAATAAACATACTATAATAATGGTGCTACAGTGTTGCATTTAAAAAAAAAACGAAATATTTACATCCTGATCTTATTTCATTTGTAAGTACTGTCTATTTAAATTATTTAAGATGAGGAACTGAGGAAGCGTGTTTGTTTACATTTTAAAACATGTCTTTCATAGGCGTATCATTGGGTTTAGTCATGTTCATTAATGTATTAAATAAGATATGAGTTCATGAAATTAGTAGACATTTTTAAATTGTAAGTAGACATCATCTGATTAAAAAATATCTGTTTAGTACCTTTTTAATTTAATATTTCTCATGGATACAAATAAATTAGTGAAATGAATAAAACTCATTTATTTTTCTATGTAGGTTTCCAAATAATATCGACAATCGAACTATTTGGGTAGCAAATTTAGGAGAAAACATAAAGATTTTTTATTGTAGCATTATTTTATACCATTACCTATAAAATTACCCATTAAAAAATTAACTTGAATTCAACTAAGTATATTTTATTATATTAATTTTAAAGCAAATAAAATTGTATTTTAATTTTTCTATAAAGACGTGATTTGTTAATAGTTAAACTCTCGTTTTTTTTTAATTCTTTGAACGTGTTTTTATACATTATTACTACTTCCAATTTTTGAAGTCTGAATAATTATCCCCACGAGTAAAAATTCAAGCACGCTTATGCTCATTGAGGAAGCATCACATTCTATCGAAGCTTCAAAACATTGTGTGTTAAAGGTATCTTATTGCTGTGTCCATTTGTGTTTATACGTCCATGGATTAAATCTTTGCTCAAATAACATGCCCGTACGTTGTGCAGCTTTATATTATTATTCCCACAATAATTAACAATTAGGTACAAATTTAACGCTTGTAACTATATACTGAAACGGGCATATATGCTGAATCTTACGTGAATGGGCACATACCACGTGTATATATGCTGAACCGCAGCCGAAGAAAATGCCGTCAAACGTATCATACGACTAACGTCATAGTTGTTAACGACATTATAAAGCAAGACCGTTTGACAGCAGTTTAAGTACAGCGTATAAAAAAACTAAGACGCTATAGTTAAATAGATTTGAAACAATTACAATTTTTTTTATTTCTTTCAAAATCTAAAGACAGTATTAGAGAATATAATTATCTGTTTTGGTGCGGGAACAAGAATCCCATTAAAATTGAGAGAATCTATATATCTTTTATTTTTATTTATAAACGTATTTTTTTTATATATGTATATTGTATAATATTCTTCCTTATTCATCGAGGGCACCGATAGCTGATTATTATCTGCCGATCTGCCCTTGATTATTATAAAAGTGTAAAATTAAATATGATTAATCGGCTTAACGAAAAGGTATATTGAATGAAGACGAGACTAGGTAGTTCCGGAAGAAATATTCTTCTGGGTAGAAAATATTGGAATTAGATCTCAAAGAAATTTTATGTTTAACTTATTTTTTCTATAATATTTGTTGCATGTCATTGATCAGCCATTTAATTGTTTATGTCATGTTGACAGTGGCTCATTCATCGAGCAAAAAGACAATAAAGGGAATGTAAAGGTAGTGGGGGCAAACATATTGTTAGACAGAAAGTGCGATCTTTAGAGGCCACTTTAAACAAGGAAAGAGAGTCTCTCTCCTTGTTTGACATCAAATTTAGTTGGGTTATGTTATTGTTTATCCCAAATGTCACATGAAATCTTATTTATATTGAAGTTTTTTAACAATTGTGTCGCATTTTAGACTCTTATCATTAATAATTAATTAAAACTTGCTCGTCTAAGACACATTCTGAAAAATATTATATAGCTACTGTTGATAAGTGTCGGAAAATTTAAATTTCGCGCATTCGCATTTCCGGATATGTCCGCCATCAGAGGCCACTTTTTTGGTCTCCTTTTCATAAGGATTATATTCCCTCTTTTGTCTTATTGCTCGATGGGCTCACTATATAAAAGTATATGCATAATCTATATAAAAGTTGAAGTGATGAATGAAGCGATGAAAGGTGGTTACAGTGTATTATTTGTTGCATAATTAATATTCAAACGTTCAAAAATAAGCCTCAGATCTAGAAAAGAGAGTATACTTTTCCGAGAGTTTTCTCAAAATTGTCATCTTTCATTAGCTTCGTAATGGCAGAACCTACAAAACAACAGCAATGTTTGTATGAGTTTATAGGGGTGTTTTGTTTGAAAAGAAGTTATCTGAGTAAACTCAACGTCATTTAAAAGATTGAGACCTATACTTGTCTCAATAAGTAGGTTATAACAGTTTTTAGAAAAAAAAAATTATTACGATGCCACTTAACCTCAAAAACCGCTATTTTTGCACTTTTAGGTTAGGATATCTCAGAAACCAGAGCCAATTTGGAGCTCAGATTCGCATCTATCTCACAAAAATCCTTCTATAAAGTATATTCTGATCTCTGGGTCCGAGTATTGATCAAATTTTTATTATAATCATATTGTTTGTAGGTTTTTAAAACTAAGAAATAATAAAATGCGGTATCTCGAGATATCTGAGCAAACCCAACGTCATTTAAAGGATTGAGACTTTAAGATGGTTATAACAGTTTCTGCGACAAAAATTATGTTACGATGTTACATAACCTCAAAAGCGGCTCAAAACCGCTATTTAAATATACAAAAAATTGTTTTAAGGTCTATATTCAATTTCTGACAAAAGGCTAAGAAGAGTGGAGGAATTACTATTGGCAGGTATCTCTGCTAAGCATCTTAGAGGACACTGAAATATTCTTTTTGCTATATCAACGTAGAAGGTTACATAATAAGTGTTTCAGTTTAAATGGTAATATCAGTTTCTAGATGCGCCAATGAATATTTTTATTTCAACTTAACATAACAATGACTCCCTAGCAAAAATGTACTTTTTCTGCTTTTCCTCATACCTAGATGACTTTTGATACACGTCGGGAGGAGCCTGTCTAGTACCTGGTGCTTGGTAAGGGTGTCATCAACGTCTTTGGAGTTTTGCGAAAATTCGATATATAATTATTAGTCAAAACTCGCTACTGAGGGAGTTTTCAAGGACGCTGAGCATGATTATAACAACAGCTAGGGTCTTCAGAGTACCTGGTGCCCGGAACGGGTGGCCTCATCGTCGTTTCAATTCCAATTTTTGTTTCATACTGAAAAGTTAATATTAATACAAATCATATATTTTTCCTCGAGTTTTATTAAAATATTCATCGCATTTTAATTTTTTTTTAATTTAACTGCTATTTTAAAATTCATTTTTTAATGTCCAAATGCAGTTTTTTATTTCTTCATAATCACATACGGTTACAAAGTTTGTAGATATTACAAATGAATGTTCAAACCGTATTCAAATCCATCATACTTTGCGGAAAATCGATATTGCTATACACTAGTCGGTGGATTCACATAATTTCTGCGTACACACTGTTTCACATAACTTATTTCAATCCATTGTCATCAACAGACGATGAGCTTTATATTTTCAATTCATCTGTCACTTGAAAAAAAAAATCGAGAGCCTTTCGCTATAAAACATAAATAATACATGCCTAATATTATCTAAATAGTTTCAAGTATGCACTTAAAGGGTTACTTTCAGTAAATTTTAACTAATTAGTAGTTCGATGATGGAATTGATGACATGCAACGATATTTGTAGAAAAAATGTTTAGCTAACCTTACACATAGCCTCATACACAGTTTTTAAGTTGAATTCAATTAAAAAAAAGTTATACAAGAATATAAATATGTATTAAACACTGTCAGGGCAACGTACCTCTTATTTAGAGTTTGCGTTTTATCGAGCTTATCGAGCAACTTAAAGCTTATGGTATTTTATCCTTAATCATCAATTGAGGAATGAAATACTTTTCGGTTACGTGTCAAGTAGCCCAAATAACTGATGTTTCTTATTTTAATCGTTATCAATAGTTGTTTTCCTATATTTATTTAGTCTATTTTAAACTTCTTCATTTGTTTTTCGTGTATACCAAGGAATTTTTAAAATTCTTCGATACACAATACACAAGTTTCTCGTTAGGTACACAGTGATTGAAAAATCGGAGAAGGGCTGAAAGGAAAGATATACAAGCGTGCGGTAAGGGCTGCGTTGATGTTCGGCGATGAATAGGGTTCAGGAAAAGAAGATGTAGATAGCTGAAATAAAAATGTTACGGTAGATATTAACTAAGACCAGAAGAGACGAAATTAGCAATGACGTAATTAGGGAAAGAGCCTGGATGACTACAGTCCCTAAAAAGGTGTAAGGACAAAGACTCCAAAGGTTCGATTCAGATGTAGAAATTTTAGAAGTTGGAAAAGAAAAAGGTAGAGGAAAACCGAGGAGAAGGTGGAAGTACTATGTGGCAAGTGACTTGGGAGGCTTAAGTGAAGAAAGGTAAAGAAATGAGCGGCGAAGAAGAGTAAGGAACAGCGACCCTTGAAAAGGGAAAAGCTTAGAAATAATAAGAAGAAGTAGAGGTTCTGTAACTTCTAGGAGAGCAACACCAAGAAGATTGAAACGAAACAAATCTCATGTATTGGTATAAGTCTTTCATGTAAAACAAGACACAAGTGGCAAAAAATTACTTAAAGTAAAAAGTCTTTCTCAAGAGAATTAATGCCGTAAATACTATTAAAAAAAGTTTTATGTAAAAATCCTTTGTAAAAGGTATATAATTAAAAAGACCCTTACAGGCTACATCACAGAACGTTTTCGGACTAATAAGTCCATTATCAGTGCATTACCAGGTATACATGAGAGAAGCCACTAAATAAGTGTAAAAAACCTTAAAATTGTACAAAATGTGTTATTTATTACATATTTGTCAATAAATCGTATGATGTTTAAGTTTTTAACAGATATCCTGCAACGCAAGACTCCCAATTTGGGGGTTTGCTGAGCCTGACTCGATGTCTCTGTATGGGCTCTAGATGACACCTGGTTGGCAAATAATATTGTTATTAAAATGGACAAAAACGTGCCGTTAATAGGTACATCATGTGTACGGAAAAGACATACAAAGTTCATAGTCCAGAAAGCTTAAAACATTTTAAATGCAAAACAAACAATGTACTGACATATATTCTCTCTTAAACCAAACCTAAGAACTCACAAGAGAGATCAAACAACTGTATCTATAAAATAACTTGTGAATGGAACAATGTCTATGTGGGAGAAACCGCAAGACAACTAAGTGTCAGGATAAACGAACATGAAACATACATCAAAAACAGAGACTTCGACAGATCAAGATATGCAAACATGCATGAGGTAATGGGCACATAGTACAATAAAAAGGTGCGTCAATAATCATAAAAGAACCATATGAAAAAGAAAAAAATCAATTTTTTAATTATTTTCACGTTTTTTTTTAAGATTGAATCTGATTTTTAGGATCTGAAACTTGTAGATTGCACAAACACCACCCTTAGAATGTTTCAACTAAAAGCATGGCTATGTGCTACAAGTTCGATGCCAAAGTAACTCCTCAGTTTGAAAAACCTAACCGCTAACAACTTTTGGTTATAATAACACCTTACAATTCTTTTAAAATAATCTTTTTTGAAAACAATTGAAGGAGTGGAAATCGAAACGTCAAATAAAAATTGTAAAATGGAATTTTCATTAGAATCAGTTATGACTTAATCCCTTATAAACATAATAGTTATCTTATGACATGCCACTTTCAGAATTATTTCAATTTTTATTATAAAAAGTATACAACTCTATTTCAAAAAGATTTTATCAACTTAAAAACTTTGTAATGATGTTATATCTACCAAATATCTTAAGTTGTTTAAGTAGTTTTTTTATATAAAACATATAACGCAATTAATACGTTGTTAAAAATTAAAAAAGGTAAAAAGTGTGAGATCTTAGGTTATAGTCGATGGGATGTGATTTGTATTGTGGAGATTGTTAAAATTGCAGTTGTATCTTTATGAGGCTGGCTAATTTGGTCTAATAATAAGTAATTTGTGATCTACCGAAATTAAAATGGTAGCGAAGCCACAGAGTAATTTCCAATGAAAAATTACTGATATTTATCGTAGTAATAACGACGGTCTTATAGTCTGCCTGTCTTATTCTCTCTATATAGTTGACAGTGGAACTAACGATTCTCTAACACTTAGATAATCTCAAAATACGATTCAGTTTACGTAATAACCTTAATTTGATTCGACTATCTTTTCCTGGAGCATGTTTTTTAAGTATGCAAACAGCCTGTGGTGACTGGGGGAAGGGTAGATTTGAAGAATTGGGTAAGTACGAAAGCGATTTAAAGTATTATTCATGTACTTTTGTAATTGTTGCGATCTACCTGTGGCACAGTACATTATCTTGACAAATTACTACCTTTTTGCCATTTTCCGTAATTTTTTTCTTCTTGAATGTAATAGATAAGCCAGAACCTTGCCAGCTGATGTTTGCGTTTTTGCGTCTGCTTTCATTTGCTGCTGCCCACGCAGCTGACTGCTTATGTGACTTCGGAGTAAAGTAATGAATCTATTTCATTAATTTATTGTAATATCTCCTGTAAAAACTTCTGCTGATTCATCTGAAACATTTGTCAACAAAGCTTGGATTGTTTCTGATCGAATGTGACCAAACACGGCACAAACTTTAACCGCAGCAGCACATTGTCAAATCTTATAGTAAAATGGTCAGTAGACAGCCTTCTAATATCTCTATTTTTTCTGCTATATCAAGTCACTTCAATTGATGATCGAGCAAAACCCTTTTTTCATTATTTTCACGTTTTTTTTTAGAGATGCCGAATGTGTACAACAAAATCGTTCTTGTTATCTCAGCAGAGTCCAAATAAACCGTGGATTATCCCTCGGAGGAATGGAAATGCTGAAACTGCGCATATTATCTCATGATTTCGCGGAATTTATTACTACAAGTAAACAAAAGCAAATGTTCGAAGGTATTCTGTGAAAAACACAATTCTGACAAATAACTTGCCAGCTGATGTTTGCAATTTTGTGTTCTTTCACATATGAATACGTCAATATATGATCAATTAAAACGATTTTATGATTTTTTTTCATGTTTCCCGAAACAATCGCCGAATTTGTGCCGCATCATTCGTGTCTATATAACGTCAGCCTACTACATCTTCATCATTGTTTCCGGTGAGCAGAGTCACAGTAAATCGCGGAACCAAATGGATCGCAATAGAATGAAAATTCTGAATTCTGCATATTAGCGCGGAATTCTGCATATTAGCGCGGAACTCCGCATAATCGCTCGGAATTCCGCATAAAATTGTGTTTGTATATGAATAATTTATACGTTTTAATTTCGTTTCTATGTTTTGTAACAGACACAAAAATGCATGACAATTTGACATCTATGTATTACTTCCAGTTGGATCAAATTTTTTTATGTTTTCCACAATCGCAGAATTTGTGCGACAAGAACGTTCAGCATCATTCATCTTCATTATTGTTACCGGTGGAGCAGAGTCCGAGTAAATCGCGGAACGGAATGGATCGGAATAGAATGAAAATTCTGAATTCCACATATTAGCGTAGAATTCTGCATATTACCGCGGGATTCTGCAAATTAGCGCGAAAATCCGCATATTCGCTGTTAATTCCGCGTAAAATTGTGTTGGTATATGAATAATTTATTACTGAAAGTAAAGAAAAGTTGGTATTGGATGGCTTTCTGCGAAATAACACAATTGGATGTTTCGTAACAAACACAAAATTGTATGAAAAAGTAACATCAATGTATTACTTGCGGTTTGATTCTATTTTATACAGAAAATACTAAAACATGCATTGTGCGTTCACGGAATAGTTGAGGTGGCTGCAGAACTACGAAAAAATTCACTCAGTTGATAATCCAAGTGATAATATTTCCCTTCGATTTATTCCGCGTTGTTCCGATTCGCGGTAGTGTGCTTATATCACTGTTGGTAATTTTAGAGGAAAAGTCAACAATGGCCTACAAGATCTATTGTCTTCCTTCTTCTCACACGGTTTCATTCTTTAACAGAATCGACATTATGCCACATCTAATAACTTCAGTTATACTACTTAACAAAAAACTTGTAAAATCGGTTTGGGAGAAGGTTCCCACAGGAAAGTGGCTACTTGGGAGTCCAATAATGAAGAGACAACATCCGATCAGATCCCCAAAAAATGAACATCACATTTGACTACAGATTGATGGAAGACGTTGGAAAAAATCTTCAACTAAGAATCACACAAAGTTGCAGCTCTACATGATAATGACTAAAGTTTCTTTTGAACTAGTGCAGTTTTCTGTAGAAAAAGTTTTCTAAAAGTATTTTGATTTTTTTCCATTTTTTTTTGCTAATTCATCAAAAAAGTTTTTTTTCCTCATTCTCATATATCCAGGAATTCATATGAGTGTAACTAAATTTAACTGAGCGCACCTACCACTATATATATTGGTAGGTGCGCTCCTATTATTTACGAGGTGCTCGTGAAATCATCTCTTTTTCAATCTAGTTTGATGGTTTTAAGGTTGAGTTATTAGTTCTGTCCTTTCTTAATTATTTCAGACGTTGATTTCGAACGTTTCTTTCGAAATTGTTAATCGCACTTAAGTTGTGGGCAACATGTAGTTGCTAATATGGATGAGTATTGCCTCACCACACGTTTATGAAGTAGCTGTGCAACTCACTCGGATATCGTACTATTAACCTCCCTTTCACTTAGTTCTCTTATGACTGTTTCATCTGGAATTTCATCAAATTACTCTTCTTTATATAGACAGACAGACATCACTCTTTCTATTTTGCTCAAACATTCTGTATTTCATCCAATGAGATTTCTGTGGACTTTCCTGTTTGGTACATATGCTTGCAGTAGTGCAAAGGCTGCTAATATAGTTATCCACACTTTTTTTCGATCATTTTAAAAGCAAATGATATGAGGCTGGTAGGTCTTAGGTATTTTGAATGTGGTATTATGTTGCCTTACTTAATTAATAAGCTTTTAAACATTTCATATTCAGTACATTCCTTTCCACGATAATGTTCCATGTGCTTAACATTGAATAAGTAATTGCTTTGATTGAACACTATATTTTTCATCAAAAAGCAATGCTGTGTTTTTAAAATTGCAAAAGTAGCGTCATTAATATTGATGTAACTTGTATATTGCTTGAGCTCAAATTTTGACAAGTGATGTTTCTAAAGCATAGATTTGCTGGTAATTGTGCCATCTATATGTTAAGTCCATGACTTATTGAGTATGGTATTGTTGTATCTCGTCTCCTACGTCACTCTCTATTGCAGATGCATTATACGATAATCGGCTAAACTGTACGTAGGTTATAAATTTTTTACAGCAGTTTTTCTTGTAAGCCCTCATATTTTAACTGTCTTATTTTAATATAATTAGGTACCTGTTGGTGTAAAATTAGCGTCATTTAGCAATTAAAAGTAAATAAACTGAATTTTAACAACACCACAAATGTGTAGATGGAATTAGTACTATTAGAAAGGCATCACTTAATCTCCGAGTACCTGAAATTATGACGTATTTATTATAATTTGAATTTGCATTTGTCTATTTTCACATTTAGGCCAATTTTGTAAAAAAATCTGTCCAGTACATCTCAATAGTAACGTCACTGTTTATAATGAAAATAATAATTAGCGGCGTTAAATTTTTGTATTTTTTGTAAAGTCGTCCTGTTAAAACTATATGTAGCATGTGTATATCATAGATATTTAATGTATATTCGCGTAGTAAAACTTACAACTGTAAATTAAAGTGCGTGAACATCAAATCTATATTGATTACTGATTGCAGATCTATCAGAATTGATCATATTTAAATTTTTTGTGCCATAAATAACCAAATTAAAATAGCCATTATGTTACAGAACAAAAAATAATCATCGCTATTTAAATAACTTGGTAAAATCTGAGCACAATCACAACTGGCAAGTACGGACCTGTAAACTGATTCTTCTTCTTCCTTTTTGTATGTAGGCTTTAAAGCCCGTTTCTTCTTCAATACTAGCCTCCTAAATTGTATAAATTATCGCACCATATTTTTCTTGATCTGCCAATACTTTTCGTCCATTTGATGACTAGACAGATAATCGAGAAATCTAGGGAATTCAACATCCCACTATACATCTGTTTTATAGATTACCGTAAAGCGTTCGACAGGGTCAAGTGGAGACACTTATGGCGAATACTAAAAGAAGTAGGCGTACCACAACATCTAATTACGCGTATAACCGAACTATATGAACACACTACTGGATCAGTTAAAGTACTTGACACACTTTCGAACGAATTTCATCCAGAACGGGTGTCAGACAAGGATGTATACTATCTCCACAATTATTCAACATATATGGGGAGTATATTATGCGAAGAGCACTTGAAGGATGGGAAAAGGGCATCTCAATAAATGGTCATACACTAAACAACCTACGTTTCGCAGATGACACAGCCCTTCTTGCAAATAGTCAAGCAGAGCTGATAGAACTTATACGACTGATCGAAAACGAAAGTCAAATATTTGGTCTGCAATTAAACATATTAAAGACAAAGATCATGATAGTGGATAGACTACACAACAATCATTCACACATAACCACAATTGACCGGTTCGAGGTTGTGGGCTCATACTTATATCTGGGATCATTAATCACAAACACAGGGTCATTACAAGAAGAGATTAAACGTAGATGTGATCTAGCAAAAGTTACCACAGCAAAAATGACCAAAATATGGAAGGACTGTCAAATTTCAAGAGCGATAAAGATGAGGTTGATCAACTGCTTAATATTCCCAATACTGACCTACGGATGTGAATCTTGGACTCTGAGACAATCGACGAGAAGAAAGATAGACGCCACTGAAATGTTCTGTTGGAGACGAATGTTACGAATTCCTTGGACCGACCGTAGAACAAATAATTCAATTTTAAGAGAGCTAAAAGTTAGCCAACGACTCTCTAGTAAAGTCCATCTCCAACAATTAAAATATTTTGGGCATGTTATGAGAGCAAACACAGAAAACATGGAAAGACTCATAATACAAGGAAAGGTAGAAGGCCGAAGATTACGAGGAAGATCCCCAACAAGATGGATAGATCAAATTACAGGAATATGCCAAAGACCTATGAATGAATTAAAAGAAATGACCAGAGACAGAGATCTCTGGAGACGGACAATACACGACATCACGTCGACCACTACACTCCTCCTGGGGGGTCAGGATTGAAGAGAGAGGTGACTTATCTCATGCTATCCTATCCTCTGCCATTCTGCCGTTGTTTCTAGTAGTCCTGACCTGTAGTCCTGTGTACTTTTGTATCCATTATTTTTCTTCTATCATTGATTTCAACTAGTATATAGTCAATTACAATTGCAAAATTCTAGCGATCTCCTTCCATTGTTATTTCTGATCATTTCTCCATATGTTACAATATGCCTAATGTATATTTAGACTTTAATTTGACTACAACTGTAGTGTATATTTCTCCTCTTGCGGCTTCTGTTGCCAACGTTTTGTATAGTTCTATATTTTTCCATCTGCTCTCTTATTTGTAGCAAATAAGTTTTCTGTCTTATTTTTATTGATCTTTTTAGATTTACTTGCCTAAAATTTTTCATCATATCTTCTTTTATTTTCTCGTCATCTGTATCAATATGTAATCCAGTTCTTTCCAGTATGTTTTCCACCTCATTTAGACATTGCTTTGTATTCTAAATCCTCTTTTATTTTCAGCTCTGACTTTTTTAATTCTATTATCTCTCCTTTATATTCTCTATCTTCTTTTCTTATTTTTCTTAGCTCGTTAGAAATTTCTTTTAGTCAGTGTGCATCACCTACGTCGTCACTCTCAAATTCTTCTTTTCTCTTTCCGCTAGCAGAAGATCTTGTTGTTTTCTTACTCTTCATAAAGTGAGATATAGAATTCCTTTCTTTTGTTTTTTCATAATCGAACGTATACCCTTCGCTGTTTGTTTTCATCTTTTGCAAGCAACAGGACTGCAGAAGGAGCTATTTCGACCTCAACGGTCAGAGAAATCACTCCTGGCTTTTCAATAATTTTAATATATGCGTGTAAATAAATTTATTTTTGTTTAAATCTATTCTATTTTGTCCGACTTTCTGTATACATAGACAACATCGCAATCAGGTTTGACCCAAATTCTGTCTGTTGGAAGGCAATGCTAGCTGTCGATTGTATCTCAAATATTGTTTTTTTTTGCTTATGGAATTCACCAATTATAATAATTTATTTTGTTTCTTCACTATCACTGTTCTCCATCTATCTTATATATCACTTCTACCGAATTAGTGTCCGCTAAAAGTTTCACGGTTTTTGGAGTTATTTATAGACGGAAAATAAAACGAAGTTTCTTTGACCAACACAAGGTTGCCAAAAAGAAGTTCCCTTATATTGAGAGTACCACGTCACTTAACGTTGCAGAGTAGGGAAAAGAAGAAATATTTTTTTTCACTTTTTATGAAACAAGACATAATACAACTATATCTCTTTTGTTTCGTAGAATTAATTGCAATACACTTGTTAAAACTTTACCGAATCTGTATAGTTTTAGACATGGAAACCATGTACAGATCCGTTGTTTATAGTTGGTGAGTTTATATGCGAATTTATTGTAATTCACAAATCTTTTATGTTGAATAAAGGGAACTGGATATAAGCTATAATATTTTAGCAACACAAAGTGAGTTTTAGATCATATACATAGTAAAAATAAATACTATATATACAAATACGTGTATATGCACAAAAAGTGTCGTGATATTTTTTAAAAATATGTGGTATCTTATTATCTACCTTCTCTTGTTATCTCATTTATACTGCTTAATAATGTTTTTAAACAATGGAACACCGAAAACCCAAATAACCCAAACAAGATAAAAAACAATAAAAAAGTGTCTCGAAAGTAAACAAACTAAAAATTATGATTGGGATTAAAGACCCCAGTACACAAAAGTCCGTGTACGCCAATGCTTCACGGTAGATCAGCATCATCTATCGGCATATTCACACAGAAGTAAGATTCACACACTTAATTTTAAAATTCCTGATTGTAGCCTGTTTTTAGTTTTTTTCTGACTCACTCCACATTAAGGACACTCATTTCCGATAATTTCACCCACTGCTTAAGTGAACAATTTTTTTTTTTTACTGAGGTGGAAAGGTTTTAAACTGACTAGGGAAGATGTCCCTAGTACTGTTGGAGCACATTCTAGGACATAGCATCCAAAGTATGGATTATATGCGCCACATGCACCCCTGACCAGTCGCCTACCAACTAAAAACCACCCCTTCTTCGGACAAGGCACCCCCGGACGAGTTCAATCGGTGAACGAAACATTGAGATGCCTTGTGCAGTCTGAAAATTTGGGAGAAAATTGTAAAAGGGTTCTTACCTAAAAACGATAAGAATAAATAAACGATAATACGATAAGAAGCACTTAAAATGGTATGCAGAGACAGTATTGTGGGGAAACAAAATATTGGGTCCTAAAAGGTGCAGGTGTGTTTAGCCTGACAAGGAAGGAATGTGGAAGTGAACAACTTAACATGTTTCTAAATTTAACGTATTGGACTTATTTATGTTATAGAATAACGAAAGTTAAAACTTCTTCTTCTTTTTTTATATAGACATGTCTCTGTTTTTCAATGTGCCTCCAGTAATTTGTTCTATCGGTATCGTGGTCTTCCTATTGGCGAATCGTCTCTTGCCGTCTTTACTACTCTATTTGTTGCCATTCGGCTTATATGATCGTTCCATTCCACTCTTCAATTTCTTACCCAGTTCTTGATGTTCTCCACCTTGCATCTACGTCATATATATGTACTTCTAGCTCTGTCCCATAGTGTCTTACCATCAATTTTTCCATGTGTTTTAATCTCTACTGTTTCGAACATCCTTTTTGTCCTCTCTGTATCAGGTCTTGTTTCTGCCGCGTATGTCATTATTGGTCTGATGACTGTTTTGTAAGTTCTGCCTGTCGTTTCTTTCCCGATATTTTTATTTCTCCATATTGTTTCATTCAGGCACTCTGCGGCTCTGTTTGCTCTATTCACTTCATCTTCCACTTCAGTTTCGAGCTTTCCGTAGCTAGATAATGTGATACCTAGATATTTAAACTCCATCACTTGTTTTATTATCTGACCTTCCATCTCCAATTTACATTGGCATTACAATTGGTATTACAAATCCCATATATACCACTCAACGAAAAGTTAACCTCAAAATATAAGACATGAGATTTAACAACACGTGTCGGCTCTCAAATGTCAAATATGTGTCAAGTGTTGCTTGTACTAGTAAAATTTTACCTTAAATTCAGTTCTTCCGGAATACATTATACAATACAAATACGTATAAATAGAAAAGTAAACTTTATTTACACATAACATCCCCAATTCTTTGTGCTTTGTACAAAGTAAGTCGTACTTTGAATTTAGCAAACTGTAGCTTTGTTTTATAAAAGTTTCTGCGATATAATAAAGTGTGTCTCAAAAATGTAGAATATTTACTTTTCGAAAAAATTATATTACTTAAAGTTCATTAATTGATTTAAATTTTAATCTTAGAATATGATATTATCTATTGAAGTATTTCTATAAATTAATTACAAATTATTTTATTTTTTACATATAATTCACAAAAGTAAGAATTGTATCAGTTATTGTAAATAAAATACTGGTTTCCTTAAAGAATGCGCATGAATTTTCGTATAAATTATGGATTAATAATTTTATTTTCCAAAATGTACTATATAAAGTACTATAGCTCTATGTCGTCATAATTTACCACTAATCACGTAGACGGATTTAATAGTAAATAAAACGGCATGATTTGAGTCTTACAAAAACAGTACTGTTATCGCGTAGGTACTCTGGAAAATAGATATTTACATTTTTGTGGAGACACTTTTAATATAGGACCATTTTTGAGTGTGATTTGTTTTTTATTTATTTTGTTTTGGCAGGTTCCTTGTGTACATGATTGATAAATTACGTATGTCTCATAATGTTTTATTTTTTGTTGTGTATTGTGTAATTATAGCTCTTGTTTTATATTTTTACTAAGATTTCAAAATTTTGTAAAGTAGTTTTTAGTACCGATGAATAAATATATTGTATATTATTAGAATTTGACATTATTACAAAGAAACACTTCGTTTATTTGTTGTTTATTCCTTGTTTCTTTAAGGCTGTTTTAGCAGTTCAAGCACACTGCGATTTGAAATGGGCGTATCACTTACTTTTCTGCACTGCTTACGTGAGACTATCTTTACTCAGTGACGCAGCCGACGGCTAGTTTAATGACAACAAATGCATTACTCTCCATTCAAATTAGTTTTAACACGCACTAACTGACCGTACGTTCATGAGATTTGACGTCACGAAGGCGATAACGGTGAAACTAAGCGACAATGATAAGTAACACGTTTCACTATTAGATTTTAGTATTTTTTAGCAATTTTCTTCAAAGTTGGACCACGCTTTTCTCGATTATTACTGGACACAGAAAGGTGAAAAAAAATCAACGATTACAGAAAAAACTCTTTCAAGTGATGGGCGTAAAAAGTTTGGTTATAATAGAACGTTAAACAGTATAATCCAATTTTTCACCAGAAGTTTCAAAAAAATAAAACGTAAAACAATAATTTTAAAAGCAACATAATTTCGAATATTGTGTCCAAATTTCGAGACATTTTGTCGGTAAATAACAGTTCCTAGGTTTTGGTGCACCGATAAAACAGCCTTAAAATGGAGTAATACCATGACCTAATTAAAAGTAAAGTGAGCATAAAGTTTCAAAGAAGAGTATGTTATATACGAAGCTTTTTTAATGGCGGAAGAAAGACATTTAGAATAGCAAATATATAATGTCAAAAAGACTAACAAACTGGGACATTCGGAAAGTAAGAATACAAGAGATAAAAAAATAAGACATCAACGATGAAGGTAAGTGCGTATTTTTGGTATTTTTTAGTTATCTATTCACGTTTACTTTGTAATATATATCTATTAGTATCTTTAAGTAATATTTTACTTGTTAGAATTACAATTTATATAAACAGCCTATGGAAAATTGCTCAATTTTATATTCTTATAAGTAATTCTATAAAGAGGAAGAAACTTTACTATAAGGTATTCATTTCAGATGGCAAGAAAACAGAAAGCACGAAAAATTGCTACATTTTCAAAAGAATGAATGAATAGGGCGGTGAATTTAGTGTTGTAGATTATCAAGACTGACTTCTTTTAATTGACACAATGTAGTTTCTTCGAAAATCTAAGTAATATATTGAATAGAAACCCTTCACTTTCCCAAGGATCGAGAACTTTTAATTTAGATGAAACCGGGCTCTCCACTGTTCAGAACCCTAAAAAGATTATTGCAACAAAGGGTGTCAAACAAGTAAACCATTGTACGAGTGGTGAACGAGGTGAGTTGGTTACAATGTGTACCCTGCTGCTAGGTGCTCCTCCCGATACATCAGGGTTGGTAGCACAAAGCGGCTAGATGAATTTCCAATTATTTGTCGAGGTAGTGGAACATTTTATCAAACAAACAAATAGTTCAAAAAATGATCCTTCTCTATTGATTTATGATACTGCAGAGTGTCACATATCTGCAAAAATAGTTAACAGGGCTAGAGAGGCTGGAGTTTATATATTAACTTTGCCTCCACGATGCAGCAATAAAATGCAGCCCCTTTATCTAACAATTTTTAGACTGCCAGGGCAAGAAGAAATAAAAAAAGCGCAGTGTTAACAGATACTCCTAAGAAATTACTTACTGAAGAAAAGGAACAAAAGAAGGCAATGAGCCAAAAAACTAAAACCTATAGGTATAGTGTTATTAAGTATCCTGCCAGTCTATTTACTTTTTGTACTTGATCTTTCACTTCTTTGTCCAGATCTCCGTAGCTGGACAGTGTAATTCCAAGGTATTTTATTTCTATTACTTGATCACTACTGATGCCATTAATTTCTATTTAACATCTGGTTGGTGCTTTTCTGATTACTATTGTTTTACTTTTCTGAGATGAGATTGTCATACTAAATTATTTCCCTCCTATGTTAAATCTGTGGACCAGACTTTGCAGACTATCTTCATCTTGGGCTATCAATATTAGGTCATCTGTGTTACAGAGTATTTTTATTCCTTTGTTTCCTATTATGTAGCCTGTTCCTCTGTTAACGCTTTTGATGATTTCATCCATGATTAAATTTATAAAATTAATTACTATTATTGAATTAAAGTATTTGCGGCCACTTTTTGACTGGTAACCTATTATCAATGTATTCTCCTATTTTTAAGTTTATGGAAAAATGTTAGTTTGATGAACGTAGTAATCCTGCAGTGGGATCTTGTACTATACCAAAGCACAGAATTATAAAACAATTGTTGTTTATTATGTGATAAAAGGGCTTGAAGTTACTTGCACAATATTTAAACAGGTTACAAAAAATTTTACACAGTCAGTTTGTCGATGAGTAGATAATTCCCTATAAACATAGTAAATAATATTAAAATGTCACAAGAAAATAGCTTCAGAACAATACACCAAATTATTTTATATTTTTATAGATACTGTTGTTAAAAAACGTAAATGTATGATTGGTAAAAATTTAATGTTATTTATCCATTGGAAAGTAGCTGAACTTTCATGAGGTCCATAAAGTTACTAGCCAAGACCTGAACCACCAAAAAAACTTATTTGACTCGAAGCCGATTTTTTCAAGTGTAGTGTGCGTGTTGTCCGCTTGGTAAATACAAATAAGGGGGCAACAAAATATAATTCTATGGAATTTTGTGTGAGTGATTTTAATGATAATCTCTTGGCCGAAAAACTTATAATATGATGGCATTTTTAAATAATAATTAGATACGACCTAGTTTTTGTATTATACACACATATTGGTTAATCTTTAGGTTTGTTCTTTAGAATATTATATAAAAATGCTCTTTTACTAGTACCTACAAAGGTTAGAGGAATTTAAAGGAGGTGAACCAACTGAAAAGTTCATTATATAACCCTACATGGATTTTTTGACCTCCTTAATTGTAGGAATCCATTTGCAAAAGGATATAAGAAACCAATATTTGAAAACAATCATTCTTTTTTAAGAAAGAACCGAATGACATTATTCAATACCTATTTACTCTGAAAATAGAACACGATAACTTACTGTATAAATCTTCCAGGAAAACATTTATAATAAGTATTTGCAATAAGTTGCCAGTCTGTTTTAAAATTCCAAAATGTTGATTGCTGTCGGAGGATATAAATTTATTTTGACATAAATTTTCATAAGAAGCGATAGAGAGATTGTTCTCAAAAAAATAACAAAGGTATGGTTTTATTAACAAACCAAATCCATTAAAATTTTCGACAGCAAATGAAGCAGGAATGATGATAAAATTGACAATTGTATTGTATGGAATAATCTAAATAACAATGAAAATGTATTCCAAATAGAGTTAAGAAAACGAAAAGAATATTCTTTGAAAATAATTAAATATAAACCGACATAGATCTGTTTCAAAAAGAGCTGAACATTGTGTTGGTAGGAGATGATAAATATTTAAATTAAAGGATTGCACCTTTTTTTATATGTGTGGATTTATTATTAGGAATATTTCAGACATTTGTGATCTATGACAGAATTGTAATTTAAATTTTTAGAGATTAATAATTTAGTACATTTGAAATAATTTAATCGATTCTTCAACTAAAAGTACGAATAAAATAGTGCATATTATGTCTGTAGTTGCCGTAAATAAATTAAACCAGGTTAATTTGTCTATGCACAGCATAGAATTCAGCAGGTTATAGTAGATTTAAAAAATAATGTTGGGTTAGTGATTATCACAAAAGAAACTTTCCAGATTGTCGAAAACCTGTAACTGGTAACTTCAAAAATGTTTCGTGTGTGAATGCTAAGATAGTCAATGGCATTGTTCTGTCTGTAGTAAATAACCTTTTTTTATGCAATGTTTTTTATGTAGGTACTGCGGTAGTAGACTTCAATTGTCACTGTATCTCGCTCTTAAAGATGGTTAGCCATGGCATAGTATAAAAAAGAAAAAAAAAGAAATAGTATGGACACTCGACAGGCGGGAAAAAGTACGCGCATCGTTTAGCGCAGGCCATATCGCCATATTGAAAACAGACCGAACGCTAGTGACACCCGACTGGTATTAATGTGACGTGTAGTCGAGTCATCTGTCGTGATTTGTTTGTTTATATCTTTATCGTCGAGTTTTATTTTTCGTTTAATTAAGTCTAAATAAACTTGGGGATATTAATTTCATTTTAAAATTATTTTTATAAAAATTTAATTTATGTAATTTAATAATTGTTTAACAATATTTAATAATTATTTAATATTTAGTTTTAGTATTTATGTTATGGTTAGGATATTTTATGTTGTTAACTGTTTTGTAAAAAATGGAAACATCCCGTTAATAAATAAATAAATACTAATTCTGGTTTTATTCGCAAAAAAATAAAGTAATTGATATTTCCAGTTAGGAAAATGGTAACCTTTACAACTGAACATAAAATTCAAATTATTAAATGATATTATTCTGGAAGTAGGGCCAACGATGTAACCGCTACGTTTTCGTTTTCATTCGAAAGCCCTGTACCATCAAAATCTGCAATTCACAACATTATTTTTAAATTTGAAAATTAACCAGCTCGTGCAATTAATGAAGAACAGGAACAGCCTAAAACTGCCGTAAGTAGTCTAACTGAAATTAATTTTCCTTGTAACAGCAGGTTCTAATTTCAAAAGAAACTGGTATTACTGCTAGAACTGAAGGAAATACTTTAAAAAGAAACAAGTACCATTGCTACTAAAAAAATCTTAAATTCACAACCATTCTACTAGAAACTGTAGTAAATGCAATTTAAAAAGGCAGGTAAAAAACTTATAATAAAAAAGATGGCCCCTGGCTGTATTTTATGTAATTTAACATATAACAAGAAAAAATGCATATGTTCTTTATAAAAGCGCAAATAGTCAATGTTCTTTGTCTCAAAAACATTTCACGATATTACTCGGTTAAAGTCTTTTGAATGAACATCTGAAAAGAAGAAAAGATATGCAACAGCTCTCTAATAATGATTTAAAAACCACAATCATAAAAATTCTTGGAACAGATCAAGATAAGAGTTCAAGAAACCCAACTGAGGAACTTTCAAATCGACAACCTGCTAAGCAAACAAGACGTCATTTTTGCCCGAAACATAAAGACATGAAATCATGTAATGACTGTAAGAGAGCAAATTGTAAGGAACGTAGTATCACCCTAAACTTTTGTCAAGATTGTTTTAGAAATTAAGATATATATATATATATATATATATATATATATATATATATATATATATATATATATATATATATATATATATATATATATACGTATTCACTCCTTATTTTTTCCGATATCATTTTTACTTAAAGTTTTTTACTTGTTACAGTTTACTTTTGTTAAATTATTGTTGTAGAAGTTAACAGTAAGTCTATTTAAATTAGTTTACACACAAAATTGCCTCCCGAAATAATTTGTTGTTTTGGAATATAAGTTTTTCAGTTTCTTATTTGGCTATGGTAGAAAAGATTTATTTTTATATAAAATAAATAAAACATTTTGATAATAATAATTAAATTAATATATTGTCAATTGTAATTAATTCAAATTAACTTGTTTACTAACTTTGAAATAATATAAACACGTCTTTGTTCTAACCACTTGTGCCAGTCCGTAACTGATCTAGTCTGTTTTCAATATGGCGTCTGGATACTTTTATACTTCAAAGGCGCCGACTAAGAGTGTCCTAACTGTTTGTGGTTAAACTGTGGCCATGGATACCTTAGGGTTACACTCTATGAACTGAGAAAAAAGTAACTGCTACTTCAAAAGTCATGAACTAACTAATCAGTCATTCTTGAATTTTGTTAAAACAAATTGTTTTGTTAAATGTTTTGTGTTGTAAAAAGCATTTTAAAAAGAAGCTGCTTAATGCTTGATGAAAGCTTGAAACAGTGCTGGAACTGGAAAACCCGCGGGATAGGTACCTTTTCTGTAATTGTTTTGGCATAAAACAGTCGTTTGGCGCTTACAAATAATTCAATTTAATATAGCAAGTCCCAAACTTATTCTTTCGTAATAAAAATCATAAATCAAGCTAACATAAACGAGATCTTTCGAATTTTCTTATAATCAATAAAATTTAATTTTGAAAATTTTTTCCCCCTTATTTTTTTCCGTCGAAAAATAGCGCCCTCTAGCCGGCTTCAATTATGTCCTAATAAGATCATGGAGAGTTCGACCTCTAGGTTACAATGGATATTTAATCTAATTATTTACCGCTCTACGCGATAATGTCTCAAACATTTAATAATAAATATATACCACTTTAGCGATCCTAAGATCACTATGATCATACCACAATATACAACTTCAGTCTTTGAAAACGAGAGGGCACTATAAAAATATTTAAATAAAGTGGATTCTGTTACTGAAATTTTAAAATAAAATTTGTTTTTAAACTAAAGTAATTTTTACCAATTAATAAATGTATTGCACATTATTAGAATTTGACAGTATTACAATAACGAGCAAATATTTGTCTCTTTCGAGATTAATTATTGCAATCATCTGTCCTCTAATCTATCAAAGGACAATTTTACCAAAAATATTTCCAATAATTAACTGCAATTATTCTCCAAAGAAACAAATATTTACTTATTATTGTTTTATATAATCAAAAATTACAGAATTGCATTTTTTTTAAGCCCTCTCTATTCTGATTGCCGAATATAGGTCTCTCTTAATTCTCGCCATTCATCTGTTGTTTGTGAGACGTTTCCACATTGGTCCTGCAGTTCTTTTAATATCGTCGCTCTAGCGCATTTGCGGCCATCCTTAAGACGTTCGTTATGTCCAACCCATTTCCATTTAGCTGACTGTTTGACAGCACCTTTTACTTTTGTTCTATTACGAATGTCTTGATTGGTTTTATGTATGGTCAAAATGTCCAAAGCTTTATCTCTTTATATTTGAAGCATACAGCATAGACATAATAAAAACATGCTAACACTGCTAAACCGAAATTTTTTGTTCCATGTTTGACATTTGTGACTATCATCAGCTCTTCCTTTGGGTTAACTCAACCCTTGATTTTTCTTGTTTCCTTTAAAATTCAACAACTTTTTTGATATTTGTGACTATTTGTTGCTCTTTTCTTTTGAAAAGAATCAAAATATTATGCAGTAATTTAGTAAATTTGAAGTATAAGATCTCAGTAATAATAAAAGGATCCACAAAGGTGTTTAAATTTATAAATCGTCAAAGAGTGACTTCTAATCCTTTTAGTATTGACAGTAAAGTTAAATAGTCAGTTTTCAGAGTTGGCAGCTGTGAGGTATGGAGAAGCAGCATATCATATTAACATTCTAAATAAAAAAGGGCCCAATATAAATTCTTTAAGGATTGTTAAATAAAAGCAAATATAATATCCATAATACAATTTATTTTATGTGAATTGTTTACAACTACACTCATGATAGGGAATATAATAATTTATAAATACCACAGGTTTCCCCGACGGAAACCCTCGGCTCAGACTTAAGACTTACAGTACAGTACACATTTACATTATTAGATAATAAAAATTAACATAAAAAACATTTCACGCTATTGTTTCGACGAAAAAATAATCAATATTAAAACGTTAACCAACTATACCTATGAGAACTTACAAAGACTCTTTCCGCCAAAAACTATACATATACATATATATTGCATAAAGGCCAGGCACTGCCATGAGGTAAAACGTTGGGTCCATTTAGTCTTATCACAGAAAAACAAAAGTCACCATTTGTATCCACGACGTCCAATACAAAATATATAAAGCTAAGTTGTACGATTATAAAACTAACCTCGACCATATATCTTTATGAAGCAATAGCTTACAATTTTTTCTATGCTTAAAATATACGAAAAGTTTTGTTATATTTTGTACTGTGTAATAAAAATACAAAATCACTTAGTATATACTATAGTACTCTCCTTGCAAAACATACTTTTTAATCTTCACAATTACTCTTAACAGTTATTATTAATAAATATATAGTTCTTCATTATTTGAATAATCTATTTCTTCATAAAAATTCGCAGGTTCTTCTCCGTTTGATTTGGTTAGGCTCTGAGTTACGAAGCTCTAGCATACTGGATGACTGAGCTGTACCTAACAGGCGACAAGTCGATGCTGGATTCCATCGATTTCAGGATCATTTTGGATCTTTTTCTGGGAGGTAAACTCAATTCTGGGTCAGGTTCGGGAACGGGAGACACGGGAGGTGATAACGAGGAAGCAGGCGATACGGGGTTCGAGCTGGGAGGAGTAATAATGACGTCTTCTTCGGAATGATTCTCCTCCGCAGCGAGTACAGCTTCCACTCTCCTCCTTATACCATCCCCAGCAGTAAGAGGGGCGTATTGGACGGTAGGCGTGGAGAAGTAGGCAGGGTGTCGCAATGCAGCGGGATTAGTCTTCATCAAGTTGAAGACCATGTCCTGTGTGTTGCGGTAAACTTCCTCTCTTTCGGTAACTGTAGCTGCTGCTGCTAGAAGTTCGACTCCTGTAGTAGGCACGGCGTAATTCGTAGGATATCCAGTTGGAGAACCTCTATCCCTTGTTGCATAAACGATGTAATCGTAGTTAACAGTCGGTTCTTGAATGAGAGGTAGTGGGGAAGAAACTTTGGGGTTTTCTAGATCACTGCCACTGGAACACGACGATTCTGACGTTGACGATGCCGGTGGCGTTGGTGGCTGCTGAGGTATACTCTCTGAATGGCTTTTAATGTGGGCCTCCATACTTTTCTTTGAGTTGAACGTGTCGTTGCAGATAGTACATTTGTATACTTTTTCCCCATAATGGGCAACCTGAAACAAAGAAATATTTGTTAGTTTTCATCTATTTAAATTTGTTATTAAAAGATGATGAATAGAAAATCAAAATTAATGTGGCACATCTTTTTAAAATAAAGACAAATTGAGTCTTAACGAAAAACATAAAAATAGATAATCTTCTCAATTTTGTGATTACTTTGTATTGTTACTGTTTTTATTTGTTTTGAATTTGATACAGTCAATACTTATGAGTTGATTTACTGATTATTGAAAAGTGATCGTCATTGTAATAAAACCTACCTGGTGTAATTTCAGCACATGGTTGTATCCAAAACTCTTCCCGCAAATTTCGCAGGAATAAGGTTTTTCTCCAGTATGCGTCCTGGAATGAACCTTCAGCTGCTTGCTGCACGTAAAACCTTTTTGGCAGACAGTGCACACGTATGGCTTTTCCCCCGTATGTGTACGCATGTGGATAACAAGTTGGCCGGATTGGATGAAGGTCTTGGCACACACCGAACATTTATGAGGTCGCTCACCGGTGTGGATACGCATATGTCGATGTAGTTTGCCAGAATGTTCAAACGCGCGAGAACACACTTCGCACTTGTAGGGGCGTTCCTTCGTGTGGATTCGTCGATGAACTGAGAGGTTTTCTTTGACGCTGAAAGGCTTGCTGCAGAATTCACATCTGAAACAAAATAGAGAACTTTAGAATATAATAATGAAATAAATAAAATGTATGACAACAAATGAATTGATGTAGGCCAGAACTCTTACGGGAATAAATATAAGAAAGGGAATCTAGTACATATTTCATTTTAGTGATTTTTATGTTTTGTCAATTCTTTCACTCTGATTTACTAATTGCTTCATCTATCGATGATTTAGTTTGTTTATTTCTATTGTATAAAACTCGCCCCTTATTTATTTCAGCTTTTCTAGAATGTAAATGTTATTTTAGTTATTTCTCTAGGAGTTTATCTATACACTTATTATAAAAATACAATAACGTTTAATAAACGTCATTTTATTTTTTTTATATAAAAACTCGAGAACGACTGGATCGATTTGGCTAATTTTGATTTTGAAATATGTGGAGAAGTCCAAGAAAGGTGTAAAAGGTGAGAAAATATAAAATTGTAAGTAGAATAGTAAAATTTTTACTTTTCACTCTAATGGTGAGTTCGATTCCCCGCAGAGGAGAATTTTTTTGTTTTTTAAATAGTATTTGCAAACTACTTTTTCAGCGTGTGGTCGACTGTCTTTCATAAATGACGTTGGACATTTTTTTATATGCTGCATTCAACAGCGTGATTCCACGGTAGTTTCGACATTCCAACTGATTTCCTTTTTTATGTAATGGTATAATAATACCGCTATTCCACTCCGCTTGTAGCTGTTTATTCGACCATATCTTTGTTATCAATTCATGTATTGTTTTTTGTAGTGCGTCTCCTCCTTCCGTCAGCATCTCCGATGCTATTTGATCCGATTCCAGTGCTTTATTATTCTTTAATTTGTCTACTGCTATTCTAATCTCGGCTATTGTTGGTAGAGTCTTTTCTCTGTTGTCTGCTTGGTCTAATGGTATGTCCGATCTCCTTCAAGCTTTTCCGTAAAATGTTCAGTCTTGTTTATATAGTAATATATAATTAAAGTTTACATAAAAGGCGGAAGAAGGTTCAAAAGGATAGGTAGAACAACAAAATGTGAATGATTGTCTACTTAATAATTAAAAATTTTAAAAATGCTAATGAAATAATATCAATGTATTTGGTGATACTAGAAAATGTCTTAGATAGTATTCTTACCTAAATGGCTTCTCTCCAGTATGCGTTCTATAATGTCTTGTCAGTCTTGCAGGCACTGCGAAAGTCTTGGAGCAAATGTTGCATCGGTAGGGATCCTCAGTCTCTTTGGCGTGGGTGCGAGCGTGGTTTGTGAACGCTACTTTGGAAGTGTACATCTTGTTACAAACTTGACACTGGATGGCTTCGGAATCGGCTGATTTATTGGCGAAATGATCAGCCGAAATTGTTAGATCGGGACTGCAAACGAGTTTCTTCACTGAGAGGGGTTCTTCGTTGGACGTACGAACTTGAGCTATTGGTAAAGTTGCTTCGCTATAATAACCGACCATCTCTGGAATAGTCCAGCCTTCTTCTGTAACCAAAAGAAAACGATGTTTAAACATTATTATTTGAAAAACATGAAGATATTATTATTCGAAATATATTGCCGTTTTTTGTTGTACACTGTAGTTATTTTTTAAATTTTGGTGGTTGCGCATATAATATTTGGCGAATGCGCCGTTCCAATATTCGCCAAAATTTACGACATGGCTGCAACAGTTAAACAAGTTAAACTAACTTCAATTTTTTATCTGACTATTTTTCTAGTAAGAAAAATTGATTTTTTATGTGTAAACATTATTTACAAGAGAACATATGCAAAAAAGTGTTGAGCTATATAAAAAAAGAGAAAATATGTTCTATGTAAGAGAACATGTTGTTAAATAAAGAAACTCAGTTTCTAGGAATTAAAAGAATAAAAAAAGCTTGCGGGCTCTTTCTGAAAGTAAGGAATGAACAACGTGACGTCTTGTAGACCCTATAATAACTATTAATATATTTATTTAAAACATATCGCCAAAGACACTCTAGTGCAAAATGACAAACACGCCTATATGTATTATCAAGCCTAAGAAATGATACATCTTACCGAGAGTTATCAGACATTTGATGCAACTGAATATAAGAAATAACAAGACAAAAGGATTAAAAGCTAGCGAATAAACTGTATTCTTTAAACCTTCCCTACTAGTATTGGAAATATGTCCCAGATACGCGTTAAAAAATGACAACTGAACGCTATATTGAACGCTTAATAGTTCGGTTAGTAAATAAAAAAAAGTAAACAGTTTATGGATGTAGAGATATAAAAAAAATATTACGTGTTAAATACAATGAGAAAATTTCCAGATATATATACCTCTTGCCAAACAGAGAAGAAGACAATGGACCATGAAACGTAACCAGACTAAACCTATCATCCTATAAATCACCGGTGTCATTTCGAAGATTTTCATTGAGGATATCAAACTGCTCTTGGAAAAAATCTTTACAATACTAAGCTAAAAGCGGTACTGTTAAGTATCAGGATATCACGTTTCTTAACTTTTGGTTTCCTCGAAAGCGGTACCGGCAAATTGCGACCGTAATATTACGATGAATGACGTCAGATTGCGGTGGAAAAATCAAGTTCCTTTATTGCGGTAATGAAATATGTAAACTCAGACAGCGACCCTTTAATAAAAGATGTTGATGTTGCCGATTCAATTCACGCAAAGCAATTAACATACAGAGAAATATTTCGGAAATATTTGTCTGGACAGAAAAGACTATTTCGGAAATTCCATGATGATGCATATTCTGCGTGTTTTGACATTTTTAACATTGTCACCAAAGTAATCAAGATGTCTAGCGGAACTCTTCAATTAGAGATAAAAATTACACAGTTGTCTAAAATATATAAGTTTCAACACCGATATTTTCTGTTTCAATGTATAAATGTACTGTTGTCACAGCAAGAAAATGTCGGTGTTTGATCTGGTGAAAAATTCCTCTATTCACTTGTCAAAGTATTGAAGGACAAATATAATATGTTTGTTTCCGGTAGTGATTTATTTATTAATTAAAAATCATAGACGTATAATAGACAACATAACTTTGATTTTTTTAAGGATTGTTTAAGATAACAATGCGCGCAGCCATTTTTCAATTTCCTACGTAATTTAATTTGCTATCTCATAAAACTATTATCATTATGTAAGCTAATGCGTATGTACTTACATCTAGTTTTTTCTTTCTCAAAAAGAAATGAAAACTTCGTACAAAGTTTCACTAATTGCGTTGAAAACCTTTGCACTTTTATCGCATTAAGATTAAGACTTTACGGAAAAGTTACGGAAAACCACGATATTGAACTATAAACCAGTAATGCATATGCATTCGACTAGTTGTAGGTTAAATGTATTTTTAAGACACAAGGTCAGTAAAATAAAATGCATTTCAACTACGTACATACTCTGATGCAGATAAAGTAGATAACGGTAACTATGCGAATATTCTACAGGGTGTAGTTGAATAGATAATCGATTATCTACCTGATTTCGCTATTTTAGCTATTAGATTGCAACGGAGACAGTGGCTTTTCACCATTTACATATTTTTTATCAGAATGCTTATTTTACTCCATTCGGAATGCGTATTTTGTGTATTTTGTAACTGCTCTTTCTTATTTACCGCAAATTTTTACATTTCTAAAAGCTTCTTTGCGGTTTTATAAAGCATGCATGAAAATTTGAGATGGTATATTATAGAGGTTGCTCATTTTTGTACTATTTTTAAATTTAAATTGCAAAAAAATTAAGAAGTTTCTAACTGAATCGATGTTATTTCTAGGCCATCATAATCTCCAGACCTGAACCTAATTGAGCATGATGAGATATGTATTGGTAAGACGTGTTATGATCAGAATTCTTTTTTTTTCTCTCTCTCTAATGATCTCGAAGACCTGTTTTTTACAAAAGGCGTAGTAATTAACTAAAATGAAATTGATCACCTGATTTTGAATATGATCAAAAAGTATTTAAACTTTAAGTATTACCGATATTTTATGAGATTCTTCGATTCTAACGCACAACAAATTAACATAAAGTAGACTAAAGTATGAAAAGCAAAAAGAAAATTAAATTAAATCACTTTAACGATTAATATGATTGATGTTATTCATCACGAAGCCTAATTCCACACTTTTATTAGCTCAGTAAATAACCTAACATCTTTGAAATTCTACTCCGAATACCAAAAGTCAATGGTGGTAAAAATGTAGGAAAATAAGTTTTTATTTCGCATTTCGTAGTTTTCCAAACGTATTCTAAAGCGTTCGATCGTAAATGCTAAAGAGATTGTACATAATCCACCTAAAAGCAAGTATGAGCCTTCAACAGTTCAAACTTCAATAAAGATTGGAGCAATCCATCGAAAGGATTATTATATCTTGAAAAATTAAAAACAGGACAAATGTTTACAGTTTATGTCAAAATATTGATTAAAAATTAAATTTCTGAAGAGATGAAACAAAACAGACAAGACAGATGAAATAAGAATGGATACATACATAAAAAAGCTTTGGAAAAACGTGTAAGTACTGAAAATTGAGAAAAAAACCTTGAAAATGTAAAACACACTATTATCTTCACCCAGATTATTATTTTTCAAAATTAGTCACAGAAAACTTGCTAATATTGTGGATAACATGCCAATGCGATGGAAAAAGTGTCAATACAGTCCAAAAATATGATATTTTATATATTATATAAAACCATATAATTAAAAATCGTAATTGATTTATTTAAATATTGATTTGCTAGATTGTACTTTAATATTTAGTATTTAATATAAATTAATTTTGTTCCAAAGTCCACTGTTATCGAGTTTTCAAGATTTTCCGAAAATCTGAGAAATTGCTTTTGAGTAATTCATTGTTACCATTAATGTTATTTTATAAAAAAAATGAGATGATCAAAGTAAAATAGTAAATTTAGAATTTTCCATTTTACTGCAAAATTTATAAAATCTCTAGTATTGTTAAAGTTTATTTAATTATACTTCTGAATTAACAATTTAATGAATTTTTTAAATCCACTGTTGTCATAATTCCGGGAAAAATTAAACTTTTAGAAAATTGTCTAAATAAACTGAAGAAAATTTTTGTTTTTGGACATACCATTTTCGTTTTCATTCTTGCACCGAATGAGCAAATTTTTAATAAAAATCTCCTGGGCCTCCGACAATTTCTCACTGCCCATTTCGGCTCCTACCACTACTAACTAGAAACTTAACAACCAGTCTAAGGGACCAACAGAAAGACACTAAGAGAGTGCGTAAAGATGCGTTGAACGCGTAAAATGCATCCTCAAAAAATGACAATCGAGAGTGCGTGCGTTAGACCCTAAGCTCCGCCCAATGCGTGTGCATAGCGTGGGCGGGGGAAGGGCGAGAGGGGTTTCACGCACAGGATTTTGGGCAGGTCGACGACCTCAGCGGGCCCTGCCGAAAAAAAGAAAAAGGGGAAGTATATTCGGTGTCGTTGCACTCTCGATGCTCGGAAACTCTCACTGGATGTCATCTCTTGGACAAGTTAGACCTGATGAGGGTATTAACTTCTTTGTTTGGGTTTCGGGTTGAATGCCACCGAAGATCTTTTTATAAAAGGTATTTACTTTTCGGATGCGCCGCTTTTTAAGTACTACAACACTACAAAAAACAGGTATCAACAATGATGAAAGCCAAAATAAAACGTTCGTGGGAGATGTTAATACTGTTTGGACTATTTATTATGGTATCTCTGCACCAATTCCAAATAAAATGTATACAGGGAACAAGATGAATATTTTTTAACGATTTAATTAACACACATTTTAAAATAGATGATTAAAAAACTGTATTTACTATTAAAACGACAAATATTAGCAGAAAATAACGAGGAACACCATTATTTGAATTAATTTCTGCAAGGAGGAAGGTATTAAAAAAAAAAACAAAATATTGAGAGCGTATGTATGAAATATAGCATCAAAAATCCTTTTATTTAGCTGTATTCCCTTTCAAAATTATTGATAGACAGTTATTATGGCACTCATACGGGAACATATAGAAGATTTGTTAGATTTGGTTTCAAACTCTAGGGAAGACTACCACAAAAAAATGTAATTATGGGCAATGTCAGTTACCATTCGAGATTAAAGGAATCGTTATCTAATAGTAACTAAAAAATAAAAGCTCTTCGATTGGTTAATAAGTAGAACTTAAGGCAGAAGGAATGCTCAACAATGAGCTATTTACAGTTATCTAGATACTATTTACCCCAAAAATGTCATCTGAGAATTGGCAAAAGCTGTAAGATGTGAGTTATATTATAATGATCGCTAGAATCCAGCATATTCGATCACGCGAATTCAATAAGAAGTTACCGCCTATCAGCACCGAATATTCCGGAACCTTGCAACATCAATTGCGACTTACTAAAACAGCAAGTTCGGCAACTGTAATGATTATAAATAAAACATTGTATAACCACCTTTCTTCAGTCTGAATAATATATTTTGGGGGCAAATGTACGAGGGCAAAGAATGCTGAACTTCTTGCACCAGTAAATTTATTCATTATGAACTCTTTTTCGATAAAAAGCCTCAGCGTAAATGGACATGGATCAGCCCAGATGGCCGTGTCACTGCCAACAAAAAAGAAATAATCAAAAACATCTAATAATAATCCAACCTAAGATACTATTAAATGTCAAAATGAAAAGAACAAAGATGTTCCCAAAAACAAGAAAAAAGAAATGGATTCCTCCGGAAAACAACGACCTGTATGAAGATACACTAAACAGACATATACAAGACTTGCAAGACGAAATAGAAGATCAAGCAAATGATGGCATAATGAAGACTCTAAAAGAAACAAAAAGGGAGTGCTTGCCCGACCGTTCTAACCCTTAAAGAAAAACTAAGCCAAAATACCAATGAGCTGATAAGTAAAACAAGACACATGACGGAAAAATACGGCTCCAACTACAAAACAATGAAGAAATTAAATAAAGATATCCACCGGTCAATCTGAAAACATATAAGAGAAAACAATACAAGAGAAATAACTAAAATAATTCAAAAAAACAAAAGTTTAAACGTGTTGAGGCCAAATACGAACAATATAGACAACAAAAATATGTACAAAATAAAAAACAAAGATTACAAAGGAAACATTACTACTGATAGAACCAAAATCCTTGAGGTTATCGAATCCTTTTATCGCGAAATGGATGACAGCACCGTCGAAAAGCAAGATCAGTCCCTGCCTAAAATCACAAACCAGGGATCAGAATTAATGCCAGAAAGAACTTCATACGAAATCAAAACGGCACAATGTTAAAAGCATATCTACCAAATAAAACATATCTACCAAAATGCCATAGCTGGCTTAAGACTATCTGAACAAGAAACAAATAAATTCTGTATACAGCGAGGAGTACGACAAGGAGTCACAGTCTCTCCGAAGCTATTGTGAACATACTTGTAAGAAGGCACATCTGAACAAGCATGGTATCAACATAAATGGAGAAAAGCTCCATTAACAACCTATGGACAAGACGTATTTTAGAGTGGAGACCAAGACAAGAATCAATACGGAGCAGAGCACGCCCACCAACTAGATGGACTGACGACCTGAAGCAATAACTGGATGCAAGCCGCACAAGACAGAGACAGATGGAAAGAGCTATGTCCAGCAGTGGACGCATACAGGTTGATGATGATTAACATATTTTGAACTGTATCTAAAATATTTGCCAGTGTAAATAAAAGTTTATTTTGAGTGTTTGTGCTTTTAAAAAAGTATTTTTCAAAATAACATTCATAAATAGGGCCATAGCAGAGAAAAAAACATTCTGGGAACTCAATTCTTTGAGACATGACTAAATTTATGGCATAATATAAACGAAAGAAAACTAAGAACAGAACAGGAAACGCCACAAGAGTGCATTATTCAATTCATTGCCTTATTTTCCACATGAAATTAATTTTCCTACAAGATTCTATTTTATTTTCAGTTATTACCTGGATGGGGTCAAAAACGAAGCCCTTAGCAGTTAATTAACAATGATATTATTAATTGTATGTAAATATATGTTAAAAAAATACATAAGGACTAATTTTAGCATCAATCGTGGGTCTCCCAATTAATTTTTTATTTGTTGTTTTATGAGTTCAAGTCAAAATTCATGTTAATGTAGTGAGTTTTAATTCAGTATTTGCAAATATAATACGTACATAAAAATGAGTTTTTTCTTGTATAAGGAGATTCGCGTTTTTAATAGCAGTTTTAAAAAAAATCAGAAAATATAATTTAGATAATTAATATTTGTATTCAACCCCTTTCATCATCAACATTGGTACTACAGCCCTACAAAAGAGCCTCGACCTTCCCAAGTCTCTTACCCCAGTCAGTTCTATCCATTGCCAACTGTTGCCAGTTTGCCAGTCACAGGTTGTGACATAAGGATTCTTCTAGGAGGGTTGTTTAGTTGTAATCTTGCCAGATGTCCTGCCCATCTTAGTTTTCGTATTTTTATAAGAGATACTACGTCTTTACCACCAAATATATGTTTATATCTGTGATATATTTTGTAGTTATACCTCCTCCTCCAAATACCGTTTTCACAGATGCCACCGAATATTCTTCTCAGGATCCTTCGTTCAAATATAAGCAGGTTTCATCTCTTTCATCAGAGTAGCGCCTCCACATTTAATAAGTTCCGCGGGTATACCATCACTTCCTGGAGATTTATTATTTTTTAGGGGTTTTATTGCATCCAGTACTTCTTGAATTAATGGAGGCTCCAATGGCGTATTGTTGCTTGCTCCTGGAGGTGGTTGATTTGGACCTTCTACTTCGATAGTAAGTAGTTTTTTATAGTGTTCCAGCCACCTTTTCAATACTTCTTCTTTTGTATTGACTATATCCCCCTCCTTATCCTTACATAGTCCGATCCTTAGTTTAAATTCTTTTCTTGTATTATTTAGATTTTTATAGAATTTTCTTGTTTGATTTTCCTTTTTTAATGCCTCAAGTTCTTCCAATATTCTATTTTCATACCCCTATAGTACTTTTTTATTAACTCACTGTCAAAAAACAGTTGACATTTGACATTTAACACAGACTTGTTAGAAAAAACATTATATTTTATTTTAGGCAACAAGTAAAATCTTGAGTACATATTAATGGGGCTATTTGTTAATGAATTACAGATCACATTAACCTTTTATACAATTACAAAAACAGTTTATATAATCTTCAAATTTTCCGTTGCGTATTTTGCCATGTAACGTTATGTATCTGTGATAATTAGCTATTATTTTCGTGGGGGTCAAAAACCTCTTTCCCAGTCCTACAGCAACACTTGGTAGTTCATAAAAAAAAACAAAAAAACAAATATTTGTTCATGGGGATAAAGGTTTCGAGATCACGTAAACAATATTCGACAAGTAGGTACATAATTTATTTATATTTATTTTTAAAAATACATAAAAAGTAGCGATAAGGTCTTGGTTTCAATGAAGCGAATTGACCGATAATTTTTTATCTCTTTTTTAATATAAAAGTTTATTGACCTAGGCATTCCTTTCTTTTTTTCTGGAAGCAGTCTGTTTATACCTGTCATACTGAAGCTAATTGGTTTAATGTACAGCTGTGGTCACTGAATAGTTTAGACCTTAATTTTTAGATTGTAATATTGTAAACTTGCAGTGTCGTACGGATTTGCTAAATGTCAAAAATTTCGCAAGTAATGAAAAATATTAAACGGGATCAAAATGTCTCAAATGCATTTGAATGACGCACAAAAAACAGCAAGAGCAATTGCCAAACTCGAAGAACGTTGATCACTAAAGCAAGTTGCTGCAGATATGAAGGTAAGCCTCATGTGTTATGGAAAATCAAACAAATATGGGATCATTTTCATTCTGTAGGAATGAAATCTGTAGATAAACAAGATGAGGTCTTACAAAAATTGTTTTCTTTTTTAACCGGCATTTATATAAATTCCTTTAAATATTTTAATATTCTTTTATTGAACAACTAAATAAATTAATTAAATATAATACTATAACCTCAGTGACGTCTTTAAAAACCCAAATTTATTTTTATTGCGTTTTTTATTAATGAGTTCCACTTTTTTTATAGTAGACGTGTCTGATAGATATTCATCTATGCGTGGCCCCCTTTTGCAAACGTTGCATAAGCTAACGTCTCGGTCCTTTCATATTTTTTAATTAATTTATAGGCTACAACATTCTCATTCAATGCTACACGATCTAGACGAATATTTCATTTACTTCAGTACATTCAGACACCAAAACAGAAATAAATCAACTTGAATGGTTTATACATATGGATGAAAAGTTACTGAAGAAAGTGTTTAAAGCCTAAAATAATAGAAAAAGAACAAAAGGCCATTTTCTTTTGTATAACCCTGTTTAACACCTCCTCCAATTTAATTTTCTTTATAGCCAGACATACTACATTTATTTGCATGATTGACTTGTCATATTCAGTCAAATAATAGAAAAACTATATGTAATAGATTTACAAACAAAAGATTCTTATTGCCTTTTTGTGGATTTGAAAATATTCTACTAAATTTGTGGAATAGTTTTTATAAAACTCCTAAGAATCGATGTTCGTTTAGCAACTATCCATAAAATGTATATATTATAGTTGTTATTTCAACTTGTTCGAAGTAGTAATAAATTGAAATTAAAGAGACAATGGACCGAGAAATTTTCTTGTTTTAACGACAGATTCGGCTTGAGCACTGACCTTTTTGTTATACTTCAATATCAAGGAGAAAGTAGACACAAGTGCTCCTTACACAGAGAAAAACAGTGAAAGTTGGCTGAAGTGGCACACGCAGCAGCCAACTTACCGCGGAATTCCGAATAAAATTCTACGAGACTCATTCAAACCGAAGATTGATGTTCTCTACTGCAATTTCATGTAATTTTGCTATTAGCCAATAATAAAAACTGCGGTTTTGTACAGATTCCAGAGAATTGGCTAAGGTCATGCGCTGATTTCTAATTTCGTCGGTCGCAAATTACTCAGAAAACTAAAAATATACTTTACTTCATTGCAGCTTACATATTATTGACATTTTATGATTGTTTACAACGGACGAGATATGTTATTTTTATCGTTGGTAAAGATTTCAATCGATGCGGCGTTGTCATATACAGCTTGCAGTTATAATAAAGTTTTTTACAAGAATATATACATTGACACAAGAATATACATTTTTCTAGAACCTAGATTTTGTTTGTAGATGTTGTGAAATATTTATTTCATCGTAAAAGTATCTCTTTTAAACCACCCCTAAAATTCATCTATCATTTCAGATTGCCACTTTGTTGATAGGTTTCTTATTAACAAAGCCAATATCTTATATGCTATATCTAATAGAGCAATTCCTCTATAATTTTGGAATAGGCTTTAATCTCATTTTTTGTAGATCTTGTATATGCGTGCATTTTTCCAGCTTTGTGACAATTTCCCATTTTTTAAAATTCGTTTTAATAGGTTGTTTAGTCGTGTTAGTACTAGATGTCCACCCTCCTTAAATATTTCTGCTGTGACATTGTTTTCTCTTGGACTCTCGTTATTCTTCAGCTGCTTTATATTTCCTTCAACTCCTGATTTGATGGTTCGTTTATTTCGGTCTTATTTGTTGTTTTTCTCTGGTCCGTATTTCATTGGTATTTTCCTCTAGGTTTAGCAGTTCCTTAAAGTATTGGGCCCTCAATTAGTTTTCTTGGTAAATCACATATTACTGTGTCTTCTTTACTTTTGTAAAAGCATGCGATTCCGGAGCCCATAGCTTTATTGACTTTGACCTCTTGGTAAAAATTATTAATCTCTTTGCTTATCATATGATTTTCCATATCTTGTAACTTATTTCCCAGTATTCTCGTTCCGTTTTTCTGTAGGTCTGTTTTGCTTTTTTCTTTGCTGCTTCATAACCTTTCCTCCTTTCTCTTGCATTCTGTTCTTTTTGTTATTTCTTGTTTTAACTGGTTTTTCATCTTTTCATCTTTTATACTTTGAAATTTTTTGTTTATAAATTACAACTAAATTATTAAAAAATTGTGCAGTACATCATTTTAGGCAACTACTCCGGAAAATGATACAATAGTTTCTAAAAAAAATGTTCCTATATATAGCTTCGAGAGTGCCAAGCGAAATTTTTGGGTTGTAAAATCAAAACCCAGTCCCAGCCAGCATCTTTATTTGATCGGTGAGATGATTTTTTCCTTTCAGCTGACTCAAACCAACTTTTTCTGTTGTGTTTAAGCCAAAATTACAGGTTACTGATTTCTTAGTAGGATTATATTTCATACTTTCTTCAGAAATTTTAGTTGCTTCCATAACAAACCAAGCCTTTTTTGAAACTTTTGTCTTTTTATGACGTACCTGAATTACGACACAAAATAGATATCAGTTTTCAGGAAGTAAAGATAGCCATAAATTCACTCAAAAATAGAAAATCACCAGGACCAGACGGAATAACCAACGAGCTTCTAAAACACGTAGGAGAAAGTGTAATCCTAGAGATGACAAAACTTATACAAAAACTAATATTGCACTGCAAGATACCAGACGCATGGAGAAACAGCATAATGATACCAATGTTCAAGAAAGGAGATAGAGAAGACCCCAACAATTATAGAGGTATATATCCACTTAAGCTTACAAAAAAAGTCCTAACAAACAAAATCAATAAACTAACAACTTTATCAGATGAGCAACAAGGATTCAGATCCGGAAGATCCTGCGTAGGTGCCGTATTTGTACTAAGACAAATCACAGAAAAGTCCATTAAGTACAATAAACGAGCATACCTATGTTTTATACACCTGATAAAAGCTTTCGATCGCATCCAAGTCGAAGACGTCTTACACCTACTGTATAAAAGAAATATACCAATCAATATTATACAAACCATCGAGAACATTTACTTCCATAATCGAATACAGGCAAAGATAAATGGAAAACTAAGACAGTGTATACCAGTACAAAGCGGAATCAGACAGGGTGACTCGTTAAGCCCATTTCTCTTTAATATAATAATGGACGAAATAATACAAGCACTACGTAAAGGTCATGGTTACAGAGTGGGGAACAAAGAAATCCAAATATTAATCGTCCAGACATAAGACGAGCTCCAAAGATTAACATACATCTACAATACAACATCCAAGAAATGCAATATGATAATATCAGCAGAAAAAAACAAATGTATGACAACATCTAAGCATCCACTACGATGTAAAATCGAAATTGATGAGAAAATAATAAAGCGGAAAGCAAGGTTTAGATAGATATAACTATCTAGAAGTACGACGATAAAGCTTAAAAGCAAGGATCTCTTAATGACACAATCTGAAAGAACAAACACCTAAGACAAGACACAACAACAAGAATCTGCAAAGCAGCAATTAGACATATATTAACATATACAGCGAAGACAAGACCTGACTCATCTAAAACGAGAGGACTATTAGAAACAACAGAGATGAAAATACTTCGACGAATATTAGGGAAAAGTCTGTTGGATAAGGAGAGAAGCGAAAACTTAGGAAGAGCATGCAATATAGAAAACATAAATGGATGGGTGACAAAACGAAAACAGGAGCGGAACGAACACATTAGTAGAATGGCAGAGGAATAGCACGAGATAAGTCACCAAATGGACGAAGAGGTATTGGCAGACCAAGAAAAAAATGGTGCGATAATTTAAACAATTTAGGAGGCCAATATTGAAGAAGAAACAGAAGACTGTTGTGACTGAACGTCGTTTGAGGTACTTATCACCAAAAACTCCATCCTAATCAATACAACAAAACGTATTTCTCACGTAGAAGTAAATAGAAGCACATTTACTGATTTCTTTTAAAGAATTGGGACACTCGGTACAGAAAAACTATCAAGTCACCTAAATAGACCAAAGAGTTCTTAAAATGCTGCCTACGATTTTTAATTATCATGCTTGCATCTAATTTTAGAAAACCGATAGGACTTAAGCACTTAGGTATCATGTTTATGGAACAAAGGACAATGACCTCCGGAGATATATACTTCTGTACACTATTTTTGGATTCAACCTAGTTTTCTGAAGATGGAAGATGAGTGCGTATTTTTTTATGGCGGGAGGTAGCAGCTAGATATTTTTTACGTATTATTTTGAGTATTTAAATAAAAAGATAAGATGGACAGGATCATTAAAATGTTATTTACATATCACTTTTATAATATGAATCGTTAACCTCATTTATCTCATTTCCAAATATATTAAAAAGTTAAAAGAAAGGTTGCCGTTTTAACTGCTTACTGATTGTTAGGAATTGAGAGAAGAAACCATAATGTATGAACTCGTGGATACCATAGCGAAAACATACTATGGTAATTTTCAAATTTTCATGAAAATCAATTTTCCAAATGTAAAAATTCATCGACTGTTTCTGTATACCGTTGAAGTAATTCCTGGCCCGTTTATGGTCTTCAGTAATCACTTTGGAGACCTCTGTCTCAAAAATCTTACGATACCTGGTGTTCCAAAGAAGGACATTAAGTAAAATGTTTCGTGGAATGTGCACCTCTCAGTCATCACCACTAAAGCAACAAGCGCTCTATGGACTTGCCGTGGTCTCTGTGAAAATACATAGGCCCCAAAACGATTGTTAGATCCATAATTGCCTATGCTGTGTTGGTTTGGTAGAACAACATAACACAGCAACAATCAATAACAGAATTGCACTGAGTGCAAATACTAGTTTTTATAGGAATCATGTGTGCAATGAGAAAATGCTAGACATTCCCAACGATCTGAAGAACATCTGAAGATTGTATGTGTTAGAACCGAAAAAGGTTTGTTTTATCTTCAAAAGATCTCCAACTCCCCCTAAATATCATTATAAAGGAGCGTGCGTTAAACTCAGAAATACTGCTAGAATATTCCAAGATAAATTGCTAGCAATAAAATTTTGAGATGCAATTGAGCTAAAAGCTTTTATTGTCTTAAAACAGCTAATCTTTACTATAAACTGTGAAATCTACAACTTATAACGAATCCGTACAATCTTGTAACTGCAAACGGTCCCTTAATCAACAAAATAATGCTGTTGTGGGTGCAACAGCATAAAGGAATTACTGAATAAATATTCTTGCCAAGGAAGAATCTAGTGTTTCTTTCATCAGATTAAAATCATTCTGCGATATCTTGAACAGCCGCAATATAGAAGATGTCCGGAAACGGGAGAAGAACTTACTGCAGGCTGTTGGAAAATATTCAAGTCCAAAGGCAAGCAAAAACTACCCCAGAACACCCAGAAAACTGAACATGGAGTAATCAAAGATGTTCTCACTGGACATTGCTCACTCAAATATCATCTCTGTTAAAGGAACAAGCAAACGGCCAATTATGTTGTAAGCATCTTCAGGATAATTATTCGCGAACGTCATAAATATTTGGAACAGGTGTATTAGAACCTGGTTAGGTAAGAAACGCATAAACCTTTTTAACAAATCTAGATCTATTATAAACATACATAAACATATATATTACACAATAGATGCTTTCACTTATTGAAAAAATAACTAACACATAGTGGCTAAAATAAAAAAAACTGAAAAAGGCTCTACACAAATATCGATCAAAAATCCGTGCAACAATTAACTAATTTAATTCCTTGACGTGCGTTGTGCATGATCATTATGTGTGATCTTCAGCAAAAATCAAGGTTTACAAATATTTACTTCACCATACTATCAAAGTATTTACTTCATACCCATTGCTTAATATGTTATGTAAAACAAACATTGCAGTGAAATAAGCGAATTAAATTGCTATATGAGATTAGATGAAAATAACATTAACATAACTAACACGGTTTTGAAAAAATAAAATTCTTATAAATGATAAAACACGTGAATTATCGAAGAAATGTAACAAAATGTTTCTATTAACCTTTAAATATTTGCGAAAATATTGACAAGTTATGTTTCATATGCGTTATCATTCAAAGAATTGTTTATACAAAGGTTTAACCGAGATCTGTAGGCGCAATACTGAACAATATTGCAAATATATGGAGTTGTTTACATAGTTAATAAGACTGTTCAAGAAAAAATCCTGTTAGCACTGTTCACCTATTGACAGAGTTTTATACGAATAACAGATTTTTTAGCATAATTAACTGTTTATAATACTATATTATAACATTAATTCAGGAGGTATATTTGTGTTAAATAAATATATGAGAATAAATAGATATTTTGAATCATAGTCAGATCCTGAAACTGCAAACATTGACATGCAAAACATTGATAAAAATTGGGAATAAAAATAAACAATTTCAATTTTTTTAAACAATACTACAGTCGGTTTTGAAAAAAAAAAACGCCAAAAAGGGGACTAATAAATTATTTTGACATCAATAATAAACAAATAAAAGCAGTGACAATAACTTTTAGTGACAATAAAGAATCAATTGTAAACACAAATATTTCAACTTTTTGTAAAGATTATTTAGTAGATGAGTAACAGAAACACACACTTATTGTTGGATTATACTTGGAACACATTTACTGTTTAAAAAAATGTACACAATGTTTTATTTGGAACTCTGCAAACATATTTTGACTAAGTTGAATAAACTCCAGGTATGTATAAGACCTGACCAGCCCGAATCGCAAACAAAAGAAATTCGTAAACATCTTACCGTATTGTCCGTTGAAGCCGCCACCCCCGAACAAGGACCGCCTTTGGTACATAAACCTTTCCCAAACATTCATAGTGAACACCAATACTAAAAATGCAGTAAGTACGATCGTACTTCCCTATATCTACATAAATTTCAGCCGAGTCGACAACACCGCACGCGTAAAAACAAGCGACACGAGGCGAAAGGTGCATCGAGGCGAAGCACTGCGGAGTTTATATTCGGCGACCTCGACGACATACGCGAATCACCCATTGAATGTACACGAGCTCTCGGCCTCAGTCATTCGCCTCCACGTGGAGTTCCGCTCGGCGTTTTTTTTTCAACGATCACCGACCTCGACAACTAACAGAGACGTAGGTCGTGCTTAGGTCGGGCCGCGCGCACCCCTACCCCTCCGCGGACGTCTAGCTACCGACACTGACTTGATATTTATTTTCGTTTTGTATTTTTAATTTTGGGATTTATGGATAATGCAACTGCATCAACACTTGCTGATATGCATTGTTGCTATATGAATAATTTTGTTTTTTCGGAGAATAACAACACCGGGTCGCATAAAAAACGAATGAAAATAAACTGGCCAAAAACCAGACACAATGTAAAGTATGTTTTTGAATGCAGTCTTGAATGCAAAATATATTAGATGCAAAGTCACTGAAGGACATTTGTACAATGTACAATCAACAAACAAAATTAATCTTATGTAGCTGTTTCCCAATTTATCATAGATATGTCGTCTCACCATCCATGACCTGCACAAAATACTTCAAAAATACAACAAAAATGCTTTTGAAAAATAATATTCGAAATATGTATATAGTTCATCTGATTGATAAGCCTTTGGATGTTTTAGAACATTAATTAAAAGGAAACATAAACATAAAATAGTGCCATGATGACACAACTTTGTTTATTAATCACTTCAACTACCAGCTTTCTAACCCATTTTGCTATGGTTGCTCGGTTCTAAAGGCACTGGTACTCTTTTTATCGGACCAGAACGAAACCAGGAGATGTTTGAAAATATAGAAAGAAACTTTGTGATTGAAAATATACTCCAAACCGCGTATCAAATAAAAGCAAAATAGTTATTAGAACCTTACGGCCGTTATGTACAAATATTTTTGAGCTTCAGATAACGGAATCACACTGAGCACTGAGCATTCCCGACTGTAAAAATATTATCTGTGTAAAATGGCGAATAACAAAAATATTTAAATTCTGCGAAGATGCAGACGAAACGAAAGAAATAATATGCTTTCTTAAACACCTAGATCTTAGAATAAAACTAGGTGTATATGTCCGGATGTCTTTATAACCATAAAGATCCATCTGTGTCATTGTATAATTTTCTTTAAGGAATGATTTAAGAAGATCAAGTTACATTTTACGCCAATTGGTGAAAAATTCGACATTGCTTCAACCCTTTGCTGGATTGAAGGCGACATGTGTTATCAAAAAAAGCCATCAGTACGTACTTTTGAATATACTCCTTCAGAACGAATAGAGACAGAGCACATAATTCGCTTAAAAAGCTTGTAGAGTTCGCCACCTCGCCTCAAAGACAAAAACAGCTATAGGATATACAAAAAAAAATCTTTCAGGTTACGAGGAAAAATGCGACAACCGAGAATCCCATTGAAATGTACAATCTACAAGTACTCAATATTAATTTTACATCACCTCTCATAATATCACGATTACTATTCAATACTGTTTTCTTCACACTAGTTTTCCTTGGATGTAGGGACTAAAGTCTAAAGTGGGGACTAAAAATCCTACTCCTACTATACTATGAAATCTAGATTAGAATTTGCTCTTAAAACTCTTTGATAGTAGAGATCCAGCAGATCGAAACGGTAAAAAAAGTACACTTACCTAGGAACACTTGCATCAGAAAATAATGACTACACTGCAGAAATCAAAGTCAGAATCGAAAAAGCACGTACTGATTTTATGAAAATGAAAAAGGTCCTATGTGGCAAAGAGATAAGCTCTTAAAGTACGCCTAACAAAATGTTACGTATACCTACAGTGTACTATACTATGGAGTGGAATCATGGACGTTAAATCTAGACACAATGAGACGACTTAACGCCTTTGAAATGTGAACATATAGAAGAATTATGAAGGTTTCCTGGGTAGATAGAGTTACGAACAATGAAGTACTGAGAAGAATAGGTAAAGAGAAGGAAGTTGAATTATTAAAGAAAGAAAGAAAGCTACAGTATCTCGGACATGTGATGCGGGGCGAGAAGTATGGCATCCTGCGACTCATAATGCAATTAAAATAGCTATGATAATTGCCAACCTTCGTAGCAGAGATGACACCTGAAGAAGAAGAAGATGCAAAAGATATTATTGACAGCGTTTGTGCAAAGCTGGATACAATGTAATCACTGAGAATCTCTTGGCTCTGAACTTTGAGACAGTGGTTAACGTGTGGCTCAATGGAACTGTCGCTAACGAAGGTAAAATTGCTAGTATGATTCCCAAACTGCCTTACGCAGAAGAACCTGAAGAATTAATGAAAACTATTGCTTTCTCGAAGTTACAAACTCTAGAAATTCTTAGCATATTCTCCCCTTAAGCGATCTATAAATTTAAATAAAGTTCAGCTACTAATTCAATCATATAAACCAAATAATTGTGAAAATGATTGGAATGTACCTATTTTCTACCATGACCTTTTTTAACTGCGCAGCGAATTTTGGAAAGGAAGACAAGGATAAATCTTTTTATTTGTTTTATCGTTAGAAGTTTTCATTCATTATCAAATTTTAATTCAAAATTCCTCAATACAAGATAATATTGACGACATACAATACAATAATTCCCCGAATTTGTATACATAAATATCCTTCCGTGAGAAAACCAACAAAACAACAGGATACAGGGAAAAAATTAAAACCCCAGATATTTGGTAAATGTTTACAAGTTTCCTGATTGAACTATCCAAAAATCAAACTATGAAATCACATAATTAAATGAAAAATGTATGTAAACAGATACAGAACACTAGTGAATATGAAAAAAAGGTCCCCGTGTATTTTAAAATATTAAATAGTCAAATTAACTAAGTATAAAAATTGTAAACATTGCAGTAAAGCATGTCATTGGGACCAATTATTATTATAAAATTGCCTGTGAGAAAAATATGATTTTATTTTTAAGTTACAAACGATTTATTGATCATATTATCTAACACACAATATAGTGTTTTATGAACAACGTAATTTTCTAAGGTTTCAGTGGAAATCTTCGATTTTCTTGCAATATATTAATAATTTCGTAAATTAATGGTAAAATAAATGGAAAAAATGTTAAGATGTAAACAATAAACACCCTAAGAAAACTAAAAGCATACTTACAACTTTTTGTGTTGTCGTAGGACCCAGTTGTTACCAAACACTGGATACTCCAAATTCGACCATTAATAATTTCGGAAATATTCACTAAACGTCTATTGAACTATAATATACTATACTTAATACATAAATTAGCTAAAAGATTATTATTTATTAAAATACAGAGTGTTTTCACAACAAAATACTTTTCAGACCACCTTTTGGATGAGCTAAAATCAAACTAAACGTTTTACCTCCTTGTCTCTCGGGTGGACGAAACTCTCCGAACGGCAAACGAGCGACCTCTCCTCTTGCTCCTAAGCTCCGCGGGTGTAACCTACTGAGGATCGGGCTCGTGTAGCAAGGCACGTGGAGGCCCGGTACTGCGGACTTTCAATCTGTTCTGCTTATTTTTTTCGAAGATTAAGTGTGTTTTTTAGAAGCTGATAAGGGCTTTCTATCAGTTAGTTTAATTATTTTGCAGATTAGCGGCCTTGTGCGTCCGTAGGTGTCGCAATTATTCGAATACAGAGGATACTATCTTAAAAAAATAGCGAGGTTGTCTTGGAATAGTGAATTTTCTAAGTGTTGGGACCGGTCAAGATTTGAAATGGTCGACGAACGACGCCAAATTTCATGCTGATAGGATCGTTATTTGGGTGTCTAGTCTAACGAAACTTCCTAATATGAGATATTTAATAGGATTTTTATCTTTGATTTTGATGTAATAAGGTGTATTGCGCGTTTATTGAAACTAATAAAAAAACAATTTTTAAAAATACAGTGTTGTGATCTTGAGCTGGCTATATTTAGACAAATATGTCCAGAGATATTTTTAAAATAAAAAACAAAATATCTCTTTGATTAGATAATCTAAATTTCGCAAAAACTGATTTCAGTTATCAGGAAAGAGATTGTAGGACGTTTCCAAGATTAATAAAAACTGGTTATTTATGATTTGCAAAATCTGTTCTTCTTGTATCTTCTTTTAAATGTGCCTATCTTCTAGAGATGTTGGCGACTCTCTTATCCTCAATCTTGCTCTGTAGAATTAACTGTAGAAGTCGGTATTTATCCTTATCATTGCGCATTATGTGGCCGAAGCAAGCCAATTTTCTGTTCTTTACGGTGTTAATATTTCTTTGGCTTTTCTTAGCCTCTGGAGAATAGTTATGTTACTTGTGTGGTGTATATATGAGACCCTTAACATACGTCGGTAGCACCACATTTCAAATGCCTCCAATCATTTTATGGCATATTCTGTAAGGCTCCAGATTTCTACTCCATAGAGGAGTATCATCATCATCATTTAACCCGGATTTATCCACTGCTGGATATAGGTCTCCCTCAGTATTTTCTATGTATTTCTGTTTTGTGCTGTTTGCATCCAATTTTTGTCGATCCGTTTTGTCATCAGACCATCTTGTCGGTGGACGACCTCTACTTCGATGTGCTTCTTGTCTCGGTCTCCACTGTATTATTCGCTGTGTCCATCTGTTATCCGACATTCTAGCTATGTGCCCCGCCCAGTTCCACTTAAGGTCTCCACTGTTCGGTCTCCACTGTTATTACTGTGTCCATCTGTTATCCGACATTCTAGCTATGTGCCCCGCCCAATTCCACTTAAGGGTCATAATTCTTTCTATGGCATCTGTTCTCGGTCTTATTTCCTTGTTCGTGATCCGATCCCTACGAGAAATGCCTAACATCGATCGTTCCATGGCTCTTTGGGTAACACAAATTTTATTTGTTGCTTTCTTGGTTAGTGTTAATGTCTCTGCACCATATGTAAGTACTGGCAACACGCACTGATTAAAGACTTTTCTGTTAAGACACATAGGCAGTTCTGATTTAAGAACATAGCTCAGCTTGCCGAATGCCACCCAAGTGAGTCCTATGCGGCGACTTAGTTCGCACGTTTGATTATCTCTTCCTATGCGTATCTCATGTCCTAAGTACTTATAAGAGGTGGTTTCTTCAATATGCATGCCATTTACTGAAATCTTTTCGCTTAACACAAAATTTGTGATGATTTGGGTTTTTGTGTGGTTGATTTTTAATCCAACTTGTAGGGAAACTAGGTATAGTTTCTCCAGTTGCGATACTACATCATCGATTCTGTCAGCAAAAAGGACATTATCGTCAGCAAACCTCAAATGACTAAGCATTTCTCCATTGACATTAATTCCTTTTTCACTCAGATTTGCGTTCTTAAACATATGCTCTAATAATGTTGTAAACAATTTTGGCGAAATTGTGTATCCCCGTCGCACTCACCGTTTTATTTTAAATACGTTGGTCTTTTTATCTGCCAGTTTCACGCTTGCTGTCCCATTTTGATAGATATATTTTATCATGTTTATATAGCGATGATCTATACGGCACTCTGTTAAGGCTTTTAATATCTTTTGATGACTTATGGTGTCGAAACCTTTTTCGTAATCAACAAATATTATGACTAATGGCTTGTTATATTCAACACTCTTTTCTATTAAGTTCTTAATTACTTGTAAATGATCATTCGTGCCATATCCTGCTCTAAAACCTCCTTGCTCTCTTGGCTGATAGAAATCCAACTTACTTCCTAGCCTGTTGGTAATAACTCTTGTAAATAGCTTATATACTTGTGACAACAAGCTAATGGGGCGGTAGTTTCTAAGGTCGCTGATATCTCCCTTCTTATGAAGTAAGATGATTTCCGCATTTTTCCACTGCGTCGGTGTTATCGCTTCGCACAGACATTTATTGAACAGTTTAGCAAGTGTCAGTAAGAGCTCATTTCCTCCTAGTTTTAGGCTTTCGGTCATTACCCTGTCTTCACCTGGGGATTTATTGTTCTTCATCACCCGAAGTGCATTTTTAATTTCGTCAACAGTTATGTTCGGCATTAATTCTGAGTCTTGATTCTCTATCTTTGGTAAGAGGCGTCTTTCATCAATTTCACTTGTTTCATAGAGTTCTCTGTAGAAGTCTTCCACTGTTTTCACTATTTCTTCCTTATCAGTCACAATGGCGTCTTGTTTATTTCTTAACTATGGATGTTCTTTTTTCCTGTGGACATGTGTCTTAGAACTTTCAGACTTCTATTTTTCTCTATCACCCTTGTCACCTCTCTCATGTTATGTTGCCGTATGTCTTTTCGGATTTCTTTGTTTATTGTTTTACTGAGTTGACTAAATTCTGCGTAGTTTGTGTTATACCTGTCCTTTAGCTTATTTTCCTTTCCTTTCCTTTAGCTATAGTCCTTATTTTCTCATGTTTTTTCTTCATTTTAGGACAGCACAACTTCTCCGCTTCTTTAAGGGCTTTTACGATACTTTCGTTTAAAACTTCGACCTGTGTTTCGTCGTTGATTTGTTGAAGGTTATGGTCAATGATGTCACGAAAGTGGTCTGTATTTTCGGGCGGGGTCCATTTACGATTGTCTGATTTTATCATTTTTGTTTTAACTTTGTTTAAATCTGTTTAAAACAGATACATCTTGTACAATTCCTTTTTTATTAGCAATAATAAAATCTAATTCGTTCTTTGTGAAACCGTCTGGACTTTTCCAAGTCCACTTTCGTTGGGGCTTTTTTTGAAAGAATGAGTTCATAGAAAAAAGATTTTCTTGGTGTAAAAAAGAGCAGAGGAGTATACTAAAGACGTAACATCTAAGAATTCTTATGCGTATATCGATACTTAAAGATAAGTTGCACATAATCTTCCTAAGGCTGTTGAAAGAGCTTCTGGCTTTTTTAATACGAGTTTTTATTTCGTAGCTGTGATCCCAAGTATCCTTAATATTGCAGCCCAAATAGCATATTTTTCCACTTTTTCTAACGGTGCATCTTTAATTGTAATTTGGTCGTTTATGCCGGCGTTCTTACTAATGATCATTATTTATGTCTTCTTGCAATTAAGTTTTAGATCGTATTTGTTACATGCTTCTACAACGATATCCATCATCCTTTGGAGCCCCTGCGCACTATCTGCGAGTAACACTGTATCGTCTGCATATCTAATGTTTATAAGTTGGACATTTACAGCAATCCCATCTTCTGATTCATCCAAGGCTTCTCTAAAGATATTTTCAGAGTATATGGTAAATAATGCCGGTGACAATATGCAACCCTGTCTAACTCCTTTTTCGACTGTGAAGATCTCGGACAGTTCAGTTTCTAATCGTACTGTTGCTTTTTGTTGGATATACTGTTGCTATAAGTTTGATGATCCTTACCATCGAGTCCTGATGTTTTTAGGATATCGATTAGTTTCCCATGTGAGACTTTATCAAATGCCTTCTCGAAATCAATGAAACATGCATACACATCGCAGTTGACATCCCTGGCTCTTTGTATTAGAACTTGCAAACTAAAACGTGCTTCCCTCGTTCTGAGTCCTGCTCTGAATCCAAATTGAACTTCACTCAGGTGTTCTTCTAATTTGGTTTATATGCGCGAGTGAATGATAGTAAGAAGTACTTTAAGGACATGACTCATCAAACTAATTAATCTATGTTCTTCACATTTTCTAGCGTTGTCTTTTTTAGGAAGTGGAATGAATATTGATAGTAGCCAGTCTTTTGGTAAGTAACCAGTCTCGTAGATGTTGTTGAATAGCTTCGTAAGAGCTGTGATTTGGTGTGACTCTAATAGCTTTAAGATTTCACCATGTACCTCACCAGGTTCTGGTGATTTCCCTTTTTTAATCCGCATAATGACTATAGTTACTTCTTCGTTTGTTATTTCTGGGCCGTAGAGATTGTTTATTTCAGTCGGACTTCGTGCTGCATCTTCGAATAATTCTTGCATATATTATTTCCATCTTAGTAATTTATCTTCAATGGTGGTCAAAATTTGGCCTTCAATGTCTACAACTATGCCTGTATTGCGTTGTTTTCTGGTATTCTGTACCTCTTTAATTTTCTTGTGCATATGGAAATCGTCATGTTTGCGTTGTAGTGTTTCAACTTCCATATATTTCTCCGTCAGAAATGCTTCTTTTGCTCCTTTTATTTCCTTTAGTATAGTCTTATGCAACTTTTTGTATTCGTTGTCATTTCTACCTTTTAATTTTCGTCGCTCTTACATCATCTGCAATATTTTATCTGTCATCAATTCTTGCTTCTTTTCTCTTTTTGATTTTACATATTCACGCGAAATTGTGGTAATAGATGTCTTAATTTCGTTCCACTGTTCTTCTATGCCTCTTCTAGACATCTGCGCCTGGATATGTTTTTGTTGAGAGGATAGAATTTCTAAACCTTTTGTTTATGTTGATAAAATCAATTTGGTTTATTATGATTTTCCCTGGGATATCACCGGATGCTTTCCATGTATAAAGTCTTCTTGGATATAATTTAAAAAGTGTATTCGTTACAACAATATCCGTCTCTTGGCAGAATTGGATTAGCCTTTCTCCTCTTTCGTTTCTTATGCGAAGATCATATGACCCCACAACATTCTCGTCTGTACCTTGTCCTATTTTGGCATTGAAATCGCCCATGATGATAGTAAGTTCATGTTTTTTGGTCAGTTTCAGAGAGTCTTCAAGAGTCTGATAGAAATTTTCTATTTCTTCTTCAGCGGATTCTGATGTCGGTGCGTAGACTTGAATGATGTTTATATCAGAGGCACTTAAGGTAATTTTCAATAGCACAATCTTTTATAAGCAGTATACATTTTTTTCAGCAATAAATTCCTTCGGACATTTGCATTTAAGTTCTCTGTCCTTCAATATCCCCTCATGTATTTCTGAATTATCCGTTTCTTTTATTCGATCTTCCATTATGTTAAGCCATCTTCTTTCGTTTGTGTTTATGCCTTCGTACATACATTATGATAAGTACCTATCTAATTTAAAAAAAAAACCCTTAAAAGGGCTACATCAAATTAACACGAATGTTTTCGGAATAATAATTCCATCATCAGGTTAAAAATGCCTAAAATAAGTATAAACCATTTAATTAAAGCAAACGTGGTTGAAAATTTTGACTAAGGTTAAAAAAGCGAAATGGTTATACTTACAGGTTGACATGGCTGAGCCACCAAAATATTAGGATAAAACCCTTTAAAATAAATAAGGTTACCAAAGGTTGTAATTACCAAAGGTTGTAGAAATTACTATTCCGTTATCTCTACAAAACGAAATTTTTAAACAATACCACGTGTTCTGTGGAACTAGAAACCTCAGATTATTTAGTGATGATAACTGTAGCATAGTTCTGATTAATATTCGTTCTCTAAGATATAAAACAGATGAATTATTTTATTAGGATTTCCCCCGATAGTTCCGGTTACAGAGCTCTGGCTTGAAGTCAACGAGCACAAAATCAAGTCAGATTTTTATCCAATAAAAGTACCAGTGATGCTATGTGTTCTGTACTAAATGAGGTTTACCAATTACTAAACAATAATCTTTACACTGCCATTTTTGTGACTATAGCAAATCTTTTGATTGTGTAAATCACGACATTTTGATTAAAAATCTAAATTTCTAAGGAATTCAAGTTATTTCTTTGAACTGGTTCCAATCTTACTTGGGAAATAGGAAACAACTAGTTTGAGCAAATGATACTGAGGCTAGTCACAAAAGCATTGTATGTGGAGTACCACAAGGCGTAGTATAGAGTCCTTTACCTTTCCTTATCTTTATAAATGACATCACTAGTTTAAAAATCGATGGAAAATTTTTCCTGGATCACCTGTATCACCTGGAGAAACTCCAATATTGCAACTCTTCATGCTCCACTGAGTTAGTAAAGAAATCTATACTATACAAACATCTCCCTTAACAACTTAAATTTGAAACATTTTTCTCCAAGTTCCGTAAAATGACAAAAGCCTATACATCTGAAAGACCATATTATTCAGTAGAAGAGTTTCTTAACGAATACCTAAAAAATTAAAAAAAAACCGGTTACTCTCTGTCTGAGACAGCACACCGCACCCAGGAGAGAGAAGAATGGATAGCAACCATTCGTCAAATACCATAACGTCACCAAATCGTTACAAAGGATAAAGGATAAAGGAGGAGGAGGAACCCCATTACGGTAACCAAAGTATTTTTATATATGTAAAGAAATAATAAATAAGACTTACTCACAATCAATTTAATTTAACTATCAGACGACCGGTTTCGCTTTCTACAATATTCAAAGCATCTTCAGGTCTCGATACAAAGTTAAATAAAAGCTGAAATGATAAAAACCCATATTAGGGTGTTGTCTAATAAAGATAAACAAAGTAGATGTTGTAAATTACAATAATTATGCCAATATTACATGTCTGTGGTTTTATTTCAAAAAGAGTAAGTTGAATAAAAAGGTATAAAAAGTTTTAAAAGTTTAAACAGACAAGGTAAGGCCCACAAATTGTTATAAAATAGTCTATTAGATTGTAATAAATTAATAAATGAGCAAATAAGCGAATAAATAAACATTACTTACATGCCGGTACTCTATTAATTGATGGATGGTAGAACATGGTTGAAACTACTATGTATTGTTGAATGGAGAACTCAATTCTGCTATTGTAGTTGTTTGACAGTAAACGGGAAGTTTACTGTGTGATTGTTTGTTAAATGAAAGTGATGTAATATACCATTGTATTATTAAAAGTTATTTATACTTATTCGAAAGATATATTTATGAAATGTGTGTTATTTATTGAGTAATTGTTTTATGAAGGTGACAGCTTTATGACAATGAATAAGTTTAGATGTACAAATTGTGTGGGTGTGCAATTATTTTTCAACTTGTAGTTATCAAATTTCTTTGATAAAGTTCTATTGGCAAAATAGTAGATTATTGCAAAGTCAAGCAAATAAAATATTAGAATTAAAACAATTAAGGACAATTTAAAACACACTAAAACAGAAAACACTTAGAAGGGACGAAACAAACATTAAATTTAATAGGTGGAAGGACTTTTATGCACTACATCTCAGTCTTGGGCACAATGAGTTTTTTATGTGTTATTTATTAGATTTTAGTGGTAAATTTGACAGATGTAGGTTAGCATGTGACAGTTCTTCTTCTGTTTCTCAATACTGCAAGTTAACATCTACTTTGTTTATCTTTATTAGACAACATCCTAATATGTGTTTTTATCATTTCAGCATTTATGTAACTTTGTATCGAGACCTGAAGATGCTTTGCATATTGTAGAAAGCGAAACCGGTCGTCTGATAGTTAAATTAAATTGATTGTGAGTAAGTCTTATTTATTATTTCTTTACCTATTTGAAATGGACTCACACAAGCAACACATTCATGATTATTTTTATATAATATTTTAGTATCACATGCAGCAACTTCAACTTATTTGATCGTAAGGTTTTATTATGCAATTTGCAATTTATTTAAATTTTGCAATGGATTGTTTATTTTATTATCTTTTATTCTGTGATATTGAAGATTTATGTAATTTTGGTAAATTTTAATTGTTGTTATCTTCTGACATTTTGTAAGCTTTTTCCATAAAATTGTACATTTTTCATTGACAATAAAGCATATTTCTATACTATTCTATTCTATCCTATACTTTTGAAAGAATGATATTGAGGTATATATTTGGAACCATTTGCAACAAGTGTGCAGATCACCTTATAGGAATGGATAATAACAAAACACCTAGTAGAACGCTTAGGGGAACTATGGTGGGATATTGGCCAGTTCGAAGATCAAGGAAGAGGTGAACAGACGAAGTCAGAGCCGATGTTAAAGAGATATTAAGGGTAGATACCTGGAGGAGAGTAGCCAAGGAACGGGATGTTGGAGGCGGATGCTGGGGAAGGCCAAGATCCTACTTTGGTTGTAGCTAAATAGGAGAGAGAACTAATTTCGGTATATAGAACGATTATAAAAGACTCAAGAAGCAAAGTAAAATGGTCAAAAGGACTGAACGATGAGATTGTTTACATTTTTTAAAATTTCCTCGTACATTTTAGATTCTGTTATCCGATTGTATTGAATAATTTAATACATGTATTTGCGCAATACCAAACAAATTAATATTTAAAAAAAAATCGATCTAAATGACACATAAAAATTCAATGACATTCAATTAAAATTATTGTATGTCGTAGGTAGGGCTTATAAAAATGGAACAATGAAACAAACAAAAGGGTATTAAGAAAAGTAGTTAGTTGGTAAGTTGAAATTTTATTAATTCGAGAAACATGTAATTATTATTAAACAAGGTCAAAACATTTAATCTGCAACAACGTTTTTATGAAAACATGTTGATTAGGAAAATAAGAAAGTAGCAAGAAAATTTCGATTTAATAAATACATTTTTTAAGAAATATGTTTTAAGTTATTGTCTATTTTAGAATCTCTCTTTATATTATATGTCGTCTCCTTTATAAAGATTGGCGATGAACACATTTTCCTACTATAAATTATCTTTAACATTTTTTAAACAATGATAATTGCACTTTTTTTAAAACCATATTTATGCAAAGAAGTTTGCAAGTATGTACGTCTTTTTGATAACAGGTCTTAAAGTAAAAGGTAAAAATTAGTAGAAAAAACTGTTGACATAGTTTTACTTATAGTGTGTTGGTTTGGTAGAACAAAAGAACGGAGCTAAAGCAAGAGAAAAAGAAAAGTTTGGAAAAATTAGGAGAAAAAATGTATGAAAACAGCACAGAAAACGAAAAACTATTTTATAGAACACTGAAAAACCTAAGAAGCAACAAAGGAATGAAACTGAAACAAATAATGAACAAGGAAGGAAGAATAGTAAACGACGATAAGACAATAATGGAAAGTGGGAGGGATCATTTCCAGCTAATACTTAATGGAAATCAAGCGAATACAATAAAGAAGGAAAGGTACTTCAAGAGAGTATCCATGAGAAATACGGAAAATCCAGAAACTATAGAAAAAGAAAAACTGGAAGAAGCAATAAGAAAGATAAAGATTGGAAAAGCACCAGGAAGCGATGAAGTAGCACCAAAAATGATGAAATATATAGGAGTAAAAGCAAAAGAAAAATTGTTATACATATATAACCTAATATGGACGAGAAAAGTAATACCCAGAGAATGGACAAATGCAGTAATTATACCTATATACAAGAAGGGAAACACAAGAGACTGTAAGAACTATAGAAGTATATCACTACTATGTGTAGTAGCAAAAGTATGCGAAACTATAATAGAAAGGAAAATCAGAAAAGAAATAGAACATAAATTAGAAGACGTACAAAGTGGATTCAGGAAAGGACACAACACACAAGATTCACCATGCAACAAGTAATAGAAAAAGCCTTAAAGAAAAATAGAGAAATATATCTGAGCTTTATAGACATGGAAAAAGTATTCGACTCAGTCAAAAGAAAAGATATATGGAAAAGAAGAAGCAAGTAAGTGAAGAACTGATAGAAGCAACAAAGAGTATATACATGAAAACAACAAATACAGTAAGAATGTTAAATATACAGTCAGAACCATTTGAAACAACTCAAGGAGTTATAGTGTATTTTTATATATGAGAGAGTAATAAAACAATAAATTATGTATGCAAATCCCTAAACTGTTGATACGGGTGACTCAATGAAAAACAGATATTTGTCAACAAGTTTACAGAAGTATATAGGAAAACAATTTTAAATTGAGTATGACCACCAGGTATAAAGGTTGGAGCAGAATAGAATACAATAGTTGTGAGGGTTACTAATCCCTAAATAAGGTTGCCAGTGTTGGAGTGATGGAGGTTAACAGGTACTAATGAATTTGCAAGAAATGTAAGATGTTTATTTTATTGGTTATATATAACCAATAAAAGTTTAATAAGTACCTACCTATTTGCAAAATAAAGTTTAATTCTTTAGATAAAATAAAACGTTTTATTTTATCTGAAATGAGTGCATTCCACGAAGTAAGGGTTTCAACAATCAAACATTTAATTCTTTAATTCCAGGAATCTACGACAGTAATTGACTAGATAATTACCTTCTAAACTTATTCCACAGAAAATGTGATAGTGGGTTTTTCCATTTTGTAGGAAGGTCCAAGTGGCGTATTCAAAATTCTTAACAGTTCACTAAAAGTAGGTACTTCAGTTGCAAGGTGCAGTTTATTGTGTATACTAGTGTTATGGAAAATTTGGAAGTGCCGTGTAAACGCCGAAAAATTGGTCCTTTAACAGTTAATGAAAAAACATTAATATTTAATTGTTTTAAATCATTTACAGACAAACGTTTATGTGAAAGTGTTGATGAGACCGTTGAGTTAGTTAGCAGTACACTTGGTGTTGGGAAATCTACGATTTACAGAGTTATTAAAGAAGAGAAATGTGGTAATTTTCAAATGCCACGTAATGCTCCAGGGAAACCAAAATTTCAAATAGAATATCATTTTAAAGAAGGACTTCGACGGAAAGTGCATGAATTCTTCTTTAGACAAGAATTTTCAACATTGGATAAAGTTCTTGTCTCAGTTCGAGATGATAAGGATTACCCAGAAATGAGTCGAAGTACGTTATGGAAACTTTTAAAAGAAATAGGCTTCCGCTGGAAAAAGAATCCCAGAAAGTCTATTTTATTAGAAAGAAGCGATATTGTCATATGGAGAAGACATTTTCTAAGAACCATAAAGGAAATGAGAAACCAAAAAAGAAAAATATTTTATCTTGATGAAACATGGATCAACGAGGGTCATACACCAAATAAATTTTGGCAGGACGAAACTGTTACAAGTCAAAGGCACGCTTTTGTAAATAACTTATCTACTGGTTTAAACCCACCATCAGGAAAGGGACGCAGGCTGATAATAGTACACATTGGCAGTTCAGACGGTTTTGTTGAAGGTGGTTTATTAACTTTTGAATCAACTCGTACCGGTGACTACCATGAAGACATGAACGCTGATGTCTTTCAAGAATGGTTCGAACAAATGATAGATCTTCTTCCTAAGAACTGTGTAATAGTAATGGATAACGCAAGTTATCACTCCAGACTTATAGAAGGACTGCCCACAACCAAGTGGTTAAAAAAAGACTTGCAGAATTGGCTGAGTTCAAAAAATATTACGTACCATCCCGGATCTATAAGAAAGGAACTTTATTCGTTGTGTGCCCTTCATAAAGAAAAATTTAAAAAATACGAAATTGATGAAATTGCCAAAAATCGTGGAATGACAGTACTTAGATCCCCACCATATCATTGTGAATTAAACCCGATTGAACTGGTATGGGCACAGATAAAGAGTGAAGTTTCAAGAAAAAATACCACTTTTAAAATTCATGATGTTAAACAGTTGTTTTTTGGAGGCCGTAAATAATGTAAAACCTGAAAACTGGGAAAAGGCAGTAAATCACACTATTAAAGAAAAGGAAAAAATGTGGAAGCTGGACAATATTACTGATAAAATGATCGAGCCAGTTATTATAAATCTTGGTTCTGAAAGTTCATCTTCTGAATCTGATTTGGATTTGTAACAAGTAGCTGTAAGTTTTATATTAATATTTTTATTCATCTATTTAACATACCTTAGACGGTTTTAAAAACTCTTTTTCTATTTTGTAATTTTTAAAAATTAAAAAAAATGTGAATTTTTTAAAACCCTTTTTAATGTAGGCCAGTCATTTCTAATATAGTGTGTGATAAAAGAGGTCAGTTTTGTTTACATACACATAACACTTTATAACACTGAAATAATTAATTTATTTTTTACAATTATTCAAAGTAATTTTTCAATTAATCTTGAGCACGCCCATGGAGTGGTCGAAGGTACCAGTTAAAATTATGCTAATTACTCTCTCGTTCATAAAAATAAACTATAGACAAAGTTAGACAAGGGGGAAGTCTCAGCCCAGTGTTATTCATAAATGTAATAGATGAGATAGTGAAATAATGAAAAAAAAACATTCAAGAAATACTGCATAGGTTGGAATAGAATGCAAATGATAAACGATGAGATGTGTATATTTGCAGACGACGTAGTATTAATTGCGGAAACAGCAGAAAAACTGAAATACAACTTAGAGAAATGGAACCTAGAAGTAAGCAAATACAACTTAAACGTAAACAAAGAGAAGACTCAGATAATGAAAATATCAAGGAAAAAAGGGACGGAAGATCAAATAGAAGTAATGATAGACCAACAAAAAATAATACAGACAAATTCATACAAATACTTAGGAACAGTAATCAACAAGAAAGAAGACATCGAGGATGATCTTAATAACAGAATGAAAAACACAGGAAAACTATTCCAAGCACTAAATAGAGGATTCCTTAATAACAAAGAAATATTAACAAAGACCAAGATGACAATGTACAAAACAATATATAGACCTACAGTGACATATGGAGCAGAAAATTGAATATTAAACAAAAGGCATCAGAGCATTCAGGCAGCAGAGATAAAATAAGAGAAAGACTCAAAATTGGCATGGTTCGGACATCTAACCCGGATGGACAATAATAGATAAGTAAAAAGAGTGTGGGACGCCAAACCAATAGGGAAGAACAGAAGAGGAAGACCTATTAAAGAATGGAACAGTGACATCTCGCAGATACTGCAGAGTAAGTTTAAGACTTAGCAGGAAGCAGCACAGATGTCATCCAATAGGAAGGAATGGAGAAAGTTCGTTAAGAGCTAGGACACCTCAGATTGTAAAATATTGTAATTTAATGAATTGTATTATAAACGGCCCAACACCGAAAGGTACAAATGGGTCTACTGATTAAGTAAAGTAAAGTAAAGTAGTTTTCCAAGATTTTCAGGTAGTAAAATATTTTATTGGTGTAAATAAAAAGAAATAAACAATTTATAGTTAAGTCAACCTTTGCAGCAATTAGCATTTTTAAATACTGGTTTTTTGCGTGCTATTACTATACATTTATATGAGTCTATACCACAAGCGAGAGCCACGTGCGGTAATTGCCGTAATATGTATTCTCTTATGGAAAATTATGCATTAAAAGCGATGTTTTGATGAAATATAATCTCGCTTTTGCATGTTTTTATCTATTCTAATCAATGGAAAGTTATTTGGTGTAGTTAAATAGTAACAACTTTAATAATTGTCGCAACTAATACTAGTTAGGGGACAAATTTGCAAGATAGTGTAAACAAAAATATGTTTTGTTTCTACACGAGCTTTTAATAAAATTGGCAAATATTGTCAATGATTTTGTAATAAATTATTCAGTTTTAGCACGTGTTGATAATTTTCTAACATTGTTGCATGTTTCATTTTTTCGAATATTTTCCTAAATTTTTTTTTAAATATGTACAATCTAATCGAATATTATTTAACACATTAACCTCTTCTTCGTCCAGAGGGGTTTTGGGGGTTAAACTCCCCAGGGCATATAAAGTAGAAAATAAAAAAATAGGAAAATGTAACTTGTCTTTCACAAAAAAAAAAATTCCAAAACGCTAATTTTATAATTAAATTACCTGTAATGACCTATTAAGAAAGATTAAATGGTTTAACTTTGATGTTTATCCATCAGGATATTCAAATAGATAAAGAAGGGGTAACAAACCATATGGCTCGAGAGGTGGTATGGAGCTCGAAAGGTAGATCGTACGAGAGGGTGTTTTTAGTTGGTAGACAGGATAACAGATAGCTGAATCTTTGGTACTGCTATCTTTAGTACTTTAAATGAAACTAGAACCCAGATTTTTAGTGTCTCAAAATGGAGGTAGCATAAAAAAAATTTGGTGCCCAACCAACCCCCACCAGGAAAATTCTAGGTGCACGAGTACTCAACGTTGGCGATTAACATGACTAAACCTGTCTTAAGCCATTCTAAATAGTTGTTTTGCTCTCCTTATTGCGGACATCTTATAGTATTTTTAATCCAGAAACTGGCTTTATACCAATTCCCCTTCCCCCTTTCGATGTTTTCGATCATAATCGTTTAGAGAATATTAAAGTTAGACTTCTTCGTAGTGTCTCTCCAAAATGCTGAGTGTTCTTTTATATACCCACATTTCAAAAGCGTCTAAGCGATGAATAGTGGATATTTTCAACATCCATGCTTCGACACCATATAAGAGATCTGACCATACACAACATTTGATCATGAATTTCCGAAGTTGAAGTTTCAACTGCGGTGTAAAGTTGTATTATAGAGGTAGCACTTGTTATCGGAACGACCACATCGAGCGTCATAGACGGGAGATGGTTCTTGATAACTGGTGCCCCATAGAGTAGAGTAGAGTAAATTTTTATTTGCATAAATTTTTAAACATAATTGAGCAAATAACGTGACAATATTAATTACACATTAAAAAAAATATATATTGACATCACACATTTAGAATATATTAACATTACAAATTAAATATGCTGATCAAGGAGAACGATAGACCAGGCACTCCGCTACAGTATAGGACTCAAAGTTAACCAGGTGTTGAAAAACCTTTCTTTTAAAAGCTCTTTAGTATGTTTGCTGTTGGATGTCAGGTGGTAGACTATTATAAAATTTAACAAATGTCTTCTGTCTGTTGTAGACAATCGGTGAAGTGGCAAATTCAAATTAAGGCTACTTGTATTATATTTATGATTGGGAAACAGGTGATAAAACAAAGAAAAAATTTTAAAAAGGAACATAATACATACATTCAAATATATAGATGACTGACAAAGTGAGTATATTGAGTGATTTGAATCGGCCTCTATGGATTCTCCCGCATTTAGTCCTAAGATCACCCGGACTGCCTTTTTTTTACTATAAAGACAATTGAGCTATCTACTGCAGCACCCTAGAAGATTACTCCATATCGCATAACAGAATAAAAGTTTGCATAATATACTGATAGTAAAATCCCCTGGTCTAGATAGTTCTTTAACACTCTTAATGAGTAGCAGGATCTATTCAGTTTTTTTGTTGTATTTTGTATTTGTTCCCCCCAATTCAGATTCTGGTCAATATGAATACCAAGAAATTTAACTGATCCAGCAGGTTCTGTGTTTTGTGATAGAAAATTAATTGTATCTGGAAACTGTTCTCGTGACTGGCTGCTTCTAAAGTAGACAAAAACTGTCTTATCATTATAAGCAACATATATTATTAAGCAACAACCGATTTCCACTGAACCACTGTTCAGCCTTGCATAGAATTTGCTCTGCCATTGTGAGAAGTGTTTCTAAAGTTTTTTCTCAGAAAAGCACATTTGAGTCATCAGCGAAATTTACAAGGTTTGAGGAACTACTAACCACCACATTTGGAAGGTCGTTTATGTAGACCAAAAAGAGAAAAGACCCCAGGACACTCCCCTGTGGTATACCTAATTTTAAATTGATTGGTTCAGGGTAAATCTTACATCTCCTTTTCTCCAGGCTTACCTGTTATGACCGATATGTGAGAAGTGATTTTATAAATTTTAAAACCGGTCTCTGTATTCCATGAAGATGTAATTTTTGTAGTAAAAGAATATGATCTAGGCTATCGAAAGCCTTAGATAGGTCAAAAGGCACCTAGTGTTTTCATCTTTGCCTCCAGTTTTTCTAAAATTTTTGATATAAAATCATAGGTAGCTGTCTCAACAGATCTCCCTGCAACAAAACCATGGTGTGAACTACTTAATAAGTTGTTTGTAGTAAAAAGTTTTGTAGTTTGAAATATATTGCTTTTTCGAATATTTTTGAGAATGATGGAAGAAGGCTTATTGGTCTATAGTTCTCCATCTTAGTAACATCACCCTTTTTATGTAGTGGCTTGACAATTGCCAGTTTTAAACTTTGAGGAAATTTACCTTACTTGAAAGAAACATTAACTATAAAAAAAAGAGGAAGAGAAATCTCTGATTAAACATATTTAATTAAGTTGGTTGATATTTCATCATAACCAGAGCTATGCTTGTTTTTTAAGTTATTTATTATGTGACTTATTTCTTTCTCTGAAACGGGAGTTAAAAACATGCAATGATTAGTTTGTTCGATATTAATTTGAAAATATTTTACATGCTTTATTTTCTTTACAGCTTCTGGCGCTGCATTTGCCATAAATTAATTTATTTCGTTAGAAAGCACCTGAGGGTCATCCTCCACACAGAAATTATCTTGATTTTTGGAATTACCCTTAATCTCTTTTACCAATTGCCAAGCCATTTTAGTTTTATTTTTGCTATTTTTAATTCGTTATTTTTAACAATTTTGTCGAGATTGAGTGAGTAAAGAATTGTATTTGCATTTTTCTGTCCTGTAAATATCTTTATAATCAACATTATTGGTAGACAGTGTAAACAAAACATCAAGCCTAGATTTATAATGTTTTATATCATCATTTTTAAAGTACTTTTGTGATTTTTTTTATTTGCTGTATTTATCTCTTTGTGTGGAAAACATTGTATAAATTTTTTCTGAACTATTCTCATAAAAACATCCTACTGATTATTTACTTCTAATGTCTCAAAAACAGATACCCAGTCTACATTACCTAACATGGATTTAAAAAAACGTTTATTCTCCTTGCTAAATATTCGTTTTTTGAATATATTTGACTCAAATTCATTTAATTCAAATTTTACCTGTTGAGCAATTTGATCAAATGTATGAGGATTGAATACAAGAGAATCAAATATGTCAAGATTTGTAAAAATATTATCTATACAGGATTTTTTGTTACCTTGAATGCGTGTATAGTCTTTGATGGAAGGTTTAATATCAAAGGAGCTGAAAAACATTTTTAATGTGTCTGGCCACCTCGCACCCTCAAGCAGCATATTTTAGTTAAAATCACCAGCCAGAAAAATGATGGAGTCCTTGTCAACTAAATCACAAAGTATTTGGTCTAATTTGTTTATTCTTCTGTTCTTCGGTCTTCTGTTCGGTAGATGGATAGGATTACCATCTTCTTCTTATTAATTCGCACCTCTGAAGCGGCTCAAACACCGTTTTTTATGATAAACTAGAAATATCTTCCCAGATTTTGCAATAAACATGTCTTTGATATATAAAACAACTAACTCTCACTTATGGCTCCACGTCCAACACCCCGAGTAACTGCGTTGGTCTGCAGGCTAAACTAAATGAGGGTAGCCAGATATGGCGAAAATTACAGCGAGCGATCGTCGGTATAAGCAATCCCCCGTTTACTGGCCAACAGCTTCGGGTGGAGGAGCTAGTAGATCCCTTTATCCTGGAGTTGGAAAACTGGCTTCAAAGGCGGAACATCCGCGGAAGTGGCCAACGGCATAATGATGAGGAAGAAAGATTGGGACAAGCCACCTCATTAAAGATCCGGATTGGATAAGTCCTAGTAGAATAAATGGCTATTCTTGCAGGGAAATTCAATTCCGTAGTAAGCACCTCAATCCGATCTCCGGGAAGAGCAGTTACAAGTATAACAAAAAAATTTAAATGTAAAGAAGACATAAGCACATGGAACGTGAAAACCATGGCACGGGAACGTAAAGTCGCTGTTGTATATTGTGTAGAGTATTGGTGCCAACACGAAACCTTGTGGCACTCCTGCTGTAGGAGTGAAGGGAGCAGAGAAATGACTTCTGACCTTTAACGTAATTTTGCGCTGAGTGACATATTAATGCATGCAATTTCTTCACTATTGCAGCATGCCAGAGTTGGTCGAAGGTTTTTTGAACATCGAGAAAAATGCCTAATGAGAATTTGTTGTCGTTAGATTTTGTGAGATGTGTGTGACGATTTCTGTCAACGCCCTTTTGGTGGAGTGATCTTCTCTAAAGCCAAATTGAAAAGTAGGGATGATATTGTGTTCTGTGGTAAAGTCTACGACCCTTTTCTTAAGGATCCCCTTGAAGAGAAGAGAGAAGAGAGAGGGAGAGAGAGAGAGAGAAGAAAGGAGAGAGATCTGTCTGCAAAAGTTTGGATCGATCCTTTTTTATAGAACATATTTGGGCTGAATACTTTTCATGGTGATGGAAAGTAGCGGAGTCTGAGAGGAGCGTTGACAAGGTTCGTCAGATGAATTTTATTTGCGAATTGGCAGAAGAATTCAAGTGTTTGTTGATCCACAGTTTGGACATGTTGAACATGTTTGGATGTTCATGGGGTTGCTGTGGATTGAAAGGGCTTGTGAGTCATCGTTCTATGTCTTTTGAAGGCATCGGCCTTCTGCTCATCAGAATTTATGATTTGGTTGTTCACTACAAGGTGAGAAGTGTTGCTGGTTTTCTGTTTCGTTAGGATTTTAAATTTTCCCAAGAAATCACCACCGTTACAATGATCAAGTATAGAGGTAGCAGCCCGACATTGACTGGTTTACATATTATTCACCTCCAGTTTGATTATTGAAACTGACGTAGGAGTCGTCTTTTGTTTGGTTTTATTGATTATGTGAGGTGAAAGTGGTGGTCTGGTAGGGTTGATGACCCTATTGGGGACTGACATATCAATCGTTTGATTTATCAGGTCTTGAATGACCGTGATACAATTATCGATATCATCAGGATAGTTTTGATTAGTTAACTGTGGAATGTTGATAGACAAGTATTGTTTGAAAAGGTTCCAGTCGGCATGTTTGTAGTCTCTTATTGTATACACAGGATTTTAAGGCTCTAAAGAGTTTAATATCTGTTCTCTTACTAAAATAGGGATACGATCCGAAGTAATTGAATCGCCCATTAAGCACTCGTCGTCTAGTAGGTCCACCACATCATATGTGCACGACATGGCATTGTCATGGTTAACGTTGGTTAACGGTTGGTTATTCTGTGTATATATTGGACTAGAAGGTAGCCTGCGCGGTTCATGACTGTAATGCCAAATTGAATGTGCTTGGTGTTGAAGTCTCCGAGGATGATGGCCTTCTTTAGGCCGGAGACATACTCAAGCAACGTTTGTAAGAGGTGTTAGTTGGGGTGTTTTTAATAAGAGAGTAGTGTTGTTATCGAGGAGAACGTCCACTGCCAGGAAGTTTTAATCAGTAAGGATTATATGTGGAGTAATTCTGTGAGGGGTGAAGGGAATTCCATATTTAATTAGGATACCATTACCATGTGATATCCGGCTGCGGGGATGGTGAAGGGTGCTGTATCCAGGGTAGGTAAGATCTGTTCTGGACAGGGTGCACAAGAGAGCTAGGATTTGTATATTGTATTTTTGAGTATGTGTTTGATGAAAGGTTGTTTTCTCGCAACACACTGGCAGTACTACCCATTTATTCAGGTAGGAATATGAGGGATACCCTATTGCTATGCGCCAATAGAGTACCAATCTTGTGGTTTCTTGAGGGGTTGTGGGAGTTTCCTTTCTGTGTCACAGTTACGGCACCTTAGTTCTTGTGGAGCAGGGCCAGGCCGAGGATATGTGGTATAGGCTGCAGGTTGGGTATTTGTATTATTTTTTAGAACATTTCGTACTGTTATGTCCGTTCTGACAACACTCACCACAGTATTTAGTGTAGGGAGGACGGGATTTGAACGGGATATCAACAAGTCCTCACAGACATTTCTGTCTGTAGACTAGCAACCCCAGTGGAGTCCTACGTTACCATGTGATCAATTCCTTTTATAACTTAAACATCATAGTTTTTAAATATCAAAGATGTAATTCAAAGTTAATAAATCTACATTTAAAGGGTACATTTTACCCAGATATATAGTGGCTTCAAACATATAAATCCAAAAATTACTGATGATGGAATAGTTATTCCCTAAACGTTCTGTGATGTAGCCCGATAGGGTTTTTATTAATATACAGTTTATAAAGGAATTTTTTTAAATAAATTTATTTTTAATTAATAAAATATCTGAGCTTGCTATATTTGCGGGAAGTGTATTATATTCGACAAGTTAATTTACTTTTAAAATCACTACAAAGTACAATTAGCACTATTTTGATTACGAAAAGTATTTTGGTTAATTGTCAGTTATTTGTCAATTTGTTATCTACTTATTTACATTTTTAATACTTTGTAGCAAATTATCGTACTATTCGTCGCGACTACACGTGTATAAAATAGGAATAACAATGTATTCAATTCAAATAGCATTACGGAAAACTTTTAATTATTATTGTGTTAATGCATTCTATGCAACAGCGTATTATTATTAGATACACGAAAAAAAATTAGAAGTGCGTTATAATGTATTAATGAAACATTAAATTACAGGTTTTTGTAATATGCTCCCGGTCTATCAAGTTGATCAGAGAAATACTGCAATTCTTCTTACCATTAGTTTCTAAGTTTGCAAGTGCTTTCCATGCTTATCTTACTCGTGTCTCTCCCCTATCGCATCCCTATATCTGTCTAGTTTTCTCCAAAACTTTTTTTTTTCATTTTCCAAGTAAAGATTTGCAGTCTGTCCTGTTTGGACAATAATCAAATTTGATTATTCAAACACAGAAATTAACATGAGCAAAGAATAGTGCCAGTGCTGGTACCTTCCTTATTAAATTTAACTAAAATTAATATTAAAAAGATTGTTTCCTATATTCTAAACCGATTTCTGAACTAAATTGATTTTATAAACATAAAAAAAGGTTTAGAAACTCTATCACCTCAACAAAAACATATCTAGGCGCAGATGTCTTCTCAGATCATAGTCTATGGGTTGCAAATATCAACATACGACTCAAAATCATTCATAAGAAAATAAGGCCCAAGATAGATATAAGACTACTAAAAGAAAATGACACCCAGAAAAAAGTAAAAACAGAAATTAATAAGAATTTTGCGAAAATAGTGGAAGACACTACTAGAGGCATAGAAGAACAGTGGAACGAAATAAAGACTTTTATTACCACAATTTCGCATGAATATCTAAAATCAAATAGACATAGCTAAATAGATATATATATATATATATATATATATATATATATATATATATATATATATATATATATATATCTATTTAGGGCATGAAATTAGAATAGGAAAAGACAATCAAACTTGTGAGATCCAGCGTCGCATAGGCTTGGGATGGGCAGCATTTGGCAAGATGCGAGATATTCTAAAAGGAACGCTACCGATTTGCTTGAAGAAAAAGGTTTACAACCAATGCATACTGCCAGTAATAACATATGGTTCCGAAACAATAACTTTAACCAAACATTCTGCAAATAAATTGAGAGTAACCCAAAGAAAAATGGAAAGAGCAATATTGGGAATAACTAGAAGAGATATGCTACCAAATAGGATAGTGAGAGAGAAGACTAAAGTGACAGATGCCATAGAAAAAATTGCACAAGCCAAATGGAGATGGGCTGGACATATAGCACGTTTAAATGATAATAGGTGGACCAAAAGACTCATAGAATGGAGACCTAGAGAAGACAAAAGACACCGAGGCAGACCACCAAAAAGATGGATGGACGACTTGAGAAAAACAGTCGGAAATTGGATACAGAAGGCGCAAGATAGAGAACAGTGGAAGAACATGGAGGAGACCTATATCCAACAGTGGATGCAAGAGGTTGAGGAATGATGATGATATAAAATCAAAAAGAGAAAAAAGCAAGAATGGATGACAGATAAAATATTGCAGATGATGGAAGAGTGAAGAGAGTTAAAAGGTAGAAATGACAACGAATACAAAAAGTTGCATAAGACGATACTAAAGGAGATAAAAGGAGCAAAAGAAGCAGGTACTCATACGAGTATAGCAAGTTCTAAACTATCTAAATTAAAATTTATTACATCGTGAAGTTTTTTTCGTCCCTTTTGGAGTATAACATTTGTAGGAATATCCATGTTATATGCGATTTGAATTTTAAAGCCCATCTTAAAATCTGTTGAAAATTTGAATATTCTGCCATCCTTGAAGTTAGCTCCCAACATTTGAGATTTAGTTGCTGCTTTTTGAAGAATACTGAAAATCTTTACTATGTCCCTCGTGACATTAACTTGGAATTTGTTATTTTTTTAGTGTGTGTAATGAAACGAATATAGTGTTCTTTAGAAATTACTTAACAGCCCTTGATCTTAAATTTAATTGAACCAAAATCTCGATTACATCCTATCATCGAATGCCCTGACATTAAAAAAATGTGCTTAATCAGATCAAAGCGATTTGCATGAATGTGGCGAAGGTTAGACAAAACAACATTTATTTTCTTATTTTGCCGGAACAGTTATCACTAAAAATTATAACTTTTCTCACATTCTTATTAACAAAGTTCTTTAAGTAGTGACTAAGAAAATTGGCTATTTCGCACCTAGGTTTCGATTCCTAAGTTGTAAGTCCACATTTTTCTTTTGTAGTATTGTATGTTGCAGGTAAGTTTAGGCGTGGGTAATGCCTGTTGTAAATCAATACATACAACTTCAGTATTTTCATACTGGTTGCTTTCGTAGCTTTTCATCATATTCTGAGCAGCTTTCTGCTTTGCTAAATGAACCTTCAGTTCTGTATCCAATTCAGTTATTCTGGAAGAATTCGGGTTGCTAGTCTTTAACCCATCAAGTTCAACTTTAATCTTAGAGCAGGTATTACAATCATCAACAGAAAGAGGCTGAACACCTAAACCAAATTCGTTGACAAAGATATTTCGATAATAGAACGCTGTTCTTCAGGATGTGTGTTTTTTAGCCATTCCATATAAGCTCCATATACTACAGTAATTGACAAACCCGGTGGCATATATTTTTGAAAAGGACTTTTGGCTCTGTTATAGTGACTGGAAATGGTAACAAGTGTCACTACAATCCAGCCATTAGATTTCCTGGACTTAGCTTCCCTTTGTTATCACCCACACAGTTCCTGTGGTGGCCTGCTTGTCTAAAACAATGCAAACTCTTTTTCGCTTATGCCATGGATGCTAATAAAAGCCTGACGACAAACACATTTTTTTCTCCATTTATTGAAACACTATATTCTATGATCCGAAGCTTCCTACTAGCTCTGTCATTAATTAAAGACTTTTACAGTCATTCCTGCTTACCACTTTTGAAAGATATTAGTTTTGATTATCGTAGTTGCCGATTTGCCAAAAGTTATTGAAAATTATATTGATATTGTTCATTCCCAACTTTTCAAAATATATTTTACGACACTTACATGCCAGTCTGATTTTGCGCGCCCAGATACAGTTTTCTTTGTATTTCTTGAAACGTACGCTTCACCACAGTATCGTTTGGTTTTATACATGTTTTTTTCTCGGCGTTTATTTTGAAAATAAATCAGAAAAAAAACAAAAAACAACTTTATCCAAAAACTTTAGAACAACGCATCTATCTGAGACTATCTCTCACCAACACCGGCGCGTTGATACGGTTTCAGAGGAGAAAGGGCGAACCTTGAACGAAAACGCAACGAAATCCTGTGGGATCGCCCTTGCTCTTCTACACGATTATGTAGTTCAGTTTCTGACTTGAATGGATTGGTATATTATTTCTTACAGAATTTTAGGAATATGAAGGGCGAAACATGCTTTTATAATATACACAAGCATTCTTTAAAGGTTTGTGAGCAAGATGAGACTGTTTTTGAAACGTCCACTTTAAGAGTTCGCCCTTACTCTTCCAAACTCATGATATATGTCCTATAAGTATATTTATAATTTTTATGGAGCAGTGTACCTTTAAAGTAAATAAATGACTTATAATGCCAATTACAAAAAATTTATTTTGTTATGCAAAATATTTATCATCTTGAATAATAAGTTTAACCTTAAAAACGTGTAACACACTTCTTGATCTACATAATTGTTGTTATTTGAGAAGTACGTTATGTATTAGCGATATTGACACTTCCTGCACGTGTAGATCTATTAATGAACTTGGTTTGGCATAAAACAGAATCTAAGCAAAATACCGGAATTCTTGTATACGTGCAACACTTTTAGTTGTTGGTAAATATTGCTGATACTTTAGTTCTATGACATTTACGTGAAAACGGGTTAACGGGATTTTGTTTGTGTTTCATGTTTTTCCTAATGAATCATAAAGGGACCAACATTTTTTTAACCTCGCTATGTTACGTAATATCTATGTTTTAAATTCCAACATTATAGGTACGTTTCACAAACTGTAAAGAGTGCTCTTCATCAACGATGCTTCTTATTCTGTTCGGATATTATAATTGCTTTCCTTTTCTTTTATGAGGAATGTCCACGATGGATTATTATACAAAACCAGAAAAACACAAAAAAATCAGAAAAAGATTAACGGACAACATTTTCTTTATCCTTAAAATCATATCTTAAAAATAGACATTTTCAAGTAAGGTATCAAGACAAAATTACAACTCTACACTCAATAAGGTCTGATCATCTAGACAGCTGATCTTCCCACTAGTAAAAATATAACTATTGCATCCTATGCAGATGATACCGCTGTTATGACATCTCATAAACAACCGGTCATTACTAATATTGCAGACTGACTTGGATATTATTTCCACTTGCATCAAATTATCTTATATCACATTGAATCAAATGCAATTAAAAATCTATCCATGTCACCTACACCACAGAATAAATAACAAGCAGAATGCCCAGAAATGCCCAAAAGTTGAAAGGATCGGTACGTGGAACATTCGAAGCATGTACCAAGCAGGCAAAGCAGCAAATAGTATTCAAAAAATGACTCGCCTGACCATATATATATTTTAGGATGCAGTGAAGTTCGATGGCTAAATTCTGGAATAAGAATTATAGATGAACACCATATCTATTAATAAAAAGGGAAATAGCTAAAGCAGTAATAGGATTTACGTCCATATCAGGCAGAGTTGTGCTATTGAAAATTAAGTCAAGTCACTCTAATATAAACACCATTGAGGTCTACGCACTGACATCAGAATCCACTGAAGAAGAAATAGAAAGAAAAAGACAGTTAAGATTTGATTTCACGTACAATGCGTCTGTGTATCTAATACATATTTCGCCCTAACAGGACTCATCAGAACAGCTATTCATATGCGTTCTGAACGTGAATAATAATAAAAATAAAAATAAAAATAAAAATAAAAATAAAAATAAAAATAAAAATAAAAATAAAAATAAAAATAAAAATAAAAATAAAAATAAAAATAAAAATAAAAATAAAAATAAAAATAAAAATAAAAATAAAAATAAAAATAAAAATAAAAATAAAAATAAAAATAAAAATAAAAATAAAAATAAAAATAAAAATAAAAATAAAAATAAAAATAAAAATAAAAATAAAAATAAAAATAAAAATAAAAATAAAAATAAAAATAAAAATAAAAATAAAAATAAAAATAAAAATAAAAATAAAAATAAAAATAAAAATAAAAATAAAAATAAAAATAAAAATAAAAACATTTATTGCCATATCTTCCTTTACATGTCAAATTTGAGAATTTTTGCCTTCTTTCTTCAGCGTCCCCCTCTTGCCCCGCTATCTTCTGATTCTTCTTCCTCTCGGGTCCTGGATCTTCCTGGGTGGTGTCCTCGTCTGCTTCTGTAGGTACTGTATCGGCAAACGTGCCTACTTCCCTGCATACCTGGCTAATGGATCATGTGGTCGATGAGTCGATGAGTTTCTCGGTGTATCCTCTGGATCCTGTTTTTCTCGAGGATATCCCTGGTTTTCCGTAGTCTTCTTGTGGCCTGGTTGAAGAACCACCTGGTCCTGTTCTCGGCCACCTCCCTCAGTGGCGTGTATCCTAACCTGTTCCTGATGGTGGCGTTGGTAACTCTATCCTCCCATGATGTTCCGTCGATGATTCGGTAGCATGAATTCTCAGTTGATTCTAACTTTCTCCAGTTGGATTCCGCAATGGAGCTCCAGACTGGTACAGCATACAAAATCACCGACCTAACATATGCTTGGTAGAGTTGAATCTTCTTAGCCTTGGACAATGGACTGGACCTGTAAATATAGGGAAGTATCAGTTTTTTAGCAGTATTAGCTTTTACCTTAGTTTTTTGTGTATGCACCCGGAAAGTGAGTCTTCTGTCGAGATGGACGCCTAGGTATTTGACGGTCTCTGCTTCCTGAATTCTGTTGTCTCCTACTGGTTCTGTGGTGGACGTTTTTCTTGAGTGAATATGATGAACTGTGTCTTCTCTGCATTGAGCTTGATTTTCCATTTTTCCGTGAAGTCCGTGATTTTCTCCAAGTGGTACTCCATGTCATCTATTATTCTTCTTTCATCTTTTCCGGATGCATACACTGCCGTATCATCTGCATACAGGGCTGTAGAAGTCCTAGGATCTGTTGGAAGATCTGCAACAAAAATGTTATATAATATGGGTGATAAAATGCTGCCCTGAGGCATCCCTTCTTGGATTTGTTGAATCGTTGACATCTTTTGGTCAGCTGACACCTGAAAAGTTCTATTAGTTAAATAAATATCACAAATATTGATTAAATAATGTGGAAGTCTAGCCTTGTCCATCTTGTAGATTAATGCCTTCTTCCAAACCGTACGCTTTTTCTATGTCCAGTATGGCTAATCCAGTCTTCTGTTTTCTGTTGAATTTTATCTTCGCATCGCTGATTATTTTTGCTAGTTGGAGTTCGCAGTTTCTTCCTTTTCTGAATCCGAATTGGTCTTCTTGTATGATTCCTCTTCTTTCTGTATGTTTCATCAGTCTCTTGTAGATGATTTTTTCCAGGATTTTTCCCATCGATTCCAGGAGAGATATGGGTCTGTAGCTTTCTGGTCTTCTTCCATCTTTTCTTGGCTTCAGTAGTGGAATGATTTTGGCGTGCTTCCAGTTGTTTGGAAAATGTCCTTTTTCTAGGCAGAATTTGAAGATGTAGTACAGCTGGACTATGACCTTCTTTGGTAGTTCCTTGAGGGTGATGTTGTGGATTCCTTCTTTTCCTGGTGCTCTACTTCCCTTTAGCTTCCTGATGATTTTTGCAACTTCACTTGGGCTGGTGTAGTCTTCTTCGTCTATATGGAATTCGTTTCTTCTTTTTATCCTGTTGTATTCTTCGTCGACTTGCCTCCTTGTTCTGAACGTGAAAATAAATCTTTACTGTCTTAAGAAGCAACTCTAACATGGCTTCGTATAGACGGAAATAGCGACATCTGATATTAAAATCAGTAAACTAATTTGGTGACGTAACGTGAATTTGGTTTCGAAAATTAGTTTACGGATTCTAAGAAATAGAAAATTTCTGTCAGACTCTAGAAGACTCTCTAAAACTGACCAAAAAACATGCACTTAACTATTACCAAAGGCGATTTCAATTCCAAAATACGACAAGGTACAGTCGAGAATGTCGTAGGGTCATATTTTCTTGGCATAAGAAACGAAAGAGGAGCTATACCTCCAAGTCCCGATGCTTTCTTATTTTTGATTGCTTTTATGGCCGTTCTCATTTCCCTATGTGTTATTTCTATTTCTTGTTGTGGGGATCTGCTTCGTCTTCGCCTGTGAAAGAATCAAAAATAAATAAAAAAACATTAGCGGACGTTCTTAAAAGAGTAACTAAATTTAAGCGACAATGGTAAGATAGTATGGCAGTCTTCAGATAGGTTTAGATTGTTGGTTTGACTGTGTCTCCTAAAGACATCAAAAGAAGTGTGGGCAAACCTCAGAAGAAATATCCAAAGTATAGCTGGAATAATTTGGATTAAGGCCCCCTAAACAAAAAGATGTGGAAAGTATTGCAAGAGGTCTTTATCCACAAATAGGTGAGTGAAGGGCTTAGAAGATAGAAAGAGGGAAACTCGTAGGAAAAGGGTTATAAACTCTATGCTGGTATCTGAGTTTTTTGAGTTTTTGTTTGTATATATCTACAAATATCAGATGGGAGTCAGATATTCCGAAAATTCTAAATATCAAATGAAAAAAATGCAGTAAGAGTAAGGAAAAGCAAGGAAGCTATGGAGGAATAGAAAGAGCAATAGCAACGAAAGAGAAAAAAGAAGTGAAGCGAAAGTAGACCGAAGTGAAGAAAGTCTGTGAGATGAAGAAATAAAAGAGAATGGAATGAAGAGAAGATGTAGAGAGAAGAGAAAGAAGAAAAAAGGAAGAGAAATTGCATTAATAAATACATTGTTTTACTCTTTTTTTTCTATTCTATTGTTTAAACTTTATTTTAACTTTATCGATGTTTAAAAAACATTCTCAATATTATTAATAACAACTAGATTTTTCTAGTAATAAAATATTTTAAAGTTTGACAAACACTAAACACCAGTATTTAGTTGTAAGTATAATATTTTATGTATGGAATCTAAATAACCTTTAATTGGTCGACAAATAGTGTAATTTTCCTTAGCGGTTTTTTCCGGAACTCAAAACATGTATGCAACAGCATAATGCGTTTTTATAAACACTTGAAAACAGAAACGTTTTACGTGTAGGTAATTTTATATTAAATGTATTGATAGAAAATATTAAAGATAATTACGGAAAAAAAACTGGAATATGATTGGAATAGGCGTACGATGGGTGTACGTTATGTACATGGACATGGCGTACAAAGGGTGTACGTTATGTAGCTGATGAGGGAGAGATTATGTTTTTGATTGACTTTCCAGTTTTCTTTTTTTGTACTCATATTTTCCTATTTTGCTTTCGGCTGTATGTATTTTGTTTACTAATTTAGCATTGAAGTCCCATATAATTATTGTTAATCTTACTTAATTTCTTCTAGGGGATAGTGATCTGATCAAAGATTTTTTCTCTATCATTATAATTATAGGTACTTTGTTAAAGCATACTTTAAGCAACACAAACATTTTTAAAAATGTTCTTTTTATTTTAAAACTATACTGGAAAGAAATTAATGACCATAAATGTTTAAGTCGTCATTCGTTTGCTCCATATTATGCCATCCCTTATAAGAGGCGAAATGCTTACCAACTTTCTACTGCAACACAAACTGTATGCAATGAACACCTTTTTTAAGAAGAAACAGAATAGAAAATGGACATGGGCTAGTCCAAACGGAAGAACTAAGAGCGAATATGATTATATAATAACAGACAAAAAGCAAATTATTCAAGATGTCACTGTACTCAATAAACTATCAGTAGGAAGCGACCACAGACCAGTAAGAGCTAGAGTAACGATCAATCTACAAAAAGAAAGAGCAAAGATGATAAACAGTTGTAAACCTATAGTTTGGAATTCACCAAATCATCCAGAAACATACATAAGAAATATAGCCGAAACTTTACAGAGTAATAATCCCAAACCTCTAAGTATCGACGATCACAATAAATTAATAACAGACTCAGTTAGAAACGCACAAATCAAATTTTGCAAGAAAAATGACACCAAAAGTGAAAAGATTAGCAAAGATACAAGGGCTCTCATGGAAATACGACGAAACCTAAGCGAGAACGAAAAGGGAAACAAAGAAGAATATAAAAAACTAAATAAAAGAATTTCAGCGGAAATTAGAAAAGATGTAAGAAGATATAATACTAATATAATTACTCAAACAGTAGAAGAGAACAAAGGTTTAAAGATAATGAAAAGAAAACTTACGCAAAGTAAAAAAGAAATATACAAGCTGAGAGATAAAGACGGAAAGGCAACAACAGATAAACAAAACATTCTGAAAATAACTAGAGAATTTTATAAAGACCTCTATACCAGCCAAAGACCACAAGACAATTTCCCGACACGAGTAAAGACTCTCATAAATCAGGGATCGGAAATACTTTTACCCATTACTGTGTCAGAAGTAAGAGCAGCTTTAAAGGAAATGAAGAACCATCGATCGCCTGGTGATGATGGACTCGTTATCGAGGCAATAAAAGCAGGTGGAGAAATTTTATTAAAATCAGTAAGCGAACTGTTTACTAAATGCTTACATGCGGGTACGATTCCAAAAGACTGGAACAATGCAGTAATAGTCTTGTTACACAAAAAAGGCGATATTACTAAATTAGAAAATTATAGACCCATCAGCCTCTTGACACATATGTACAAACCCTTTATAAAAATCTTAACAAAGAGGCTAACACCTAAACTTGATTTCTATTAGCCCAAAGGACAGGCAGGCTTCAGGGCAGGATATGGCACAAATGACCATTTGCATACCATAAAGATCTTAATAGAAAAGTGCATCGAGTACAACATACCACTGGTTCTTGCATTTGTCGATTACGAGAAGGCTTTTGATTCTGTAGAGTTTGAAACAATACTGGAAGCCCTAAATCAAAGCCGAATAGATTACGGGTACACGACACTAATCAAAAACATCTATCAGAAAGCTACATCAAGTATACGACTGCACGAAGACAGAGAAAAATTCAGCTTAGGTCGAGGAGTTAGACAAGGAGACAATATTTCACCAAAATTGTTCACGGCAGCTCTAGAGTCAATATTTAAGGGTACTCAATGGCAAGATATGGGCATCAATATAGATGGAGAAAGATTAAATCACCTAAGGTTTGCAGATGATGTTGTATTAATCGCAGATAACTTACATGATACAGTTTCTATGATGCATTCGCTTAAAAGTCTGTCTGAAAGAGCAGGATTAAAGATAAACTTTGAGAAAACTAAAATTATAACAAATCTCGTAATGAGTGGAAATATAACTATTGACAATAATACCATACAACAAACAGACACTTACAAATATCTGGGACACGAAATCAAAATAAGCAGAAACAATCCAACACATGAAATACAGAGGCGAATAGGTCTAACATGGGCAGCATTTGGCAAATTAAGCCATATTCTAAAAAGTTCAATTCCCATGTGTCTCAAGCGAAAGGTTTATAACCAATGTGTTTTACCTGTACAAACTTATGGAGCAGAGACTTTAACACTCACGCAAAAATCTGCGAATAAACTTAGAGTTACACAACGAGCCATGGAACGTGCAATGCTGAACGTGAGCCTTCGAGACCACCTAACAAACCAACAAATCAGGCGAAGATCAGGAGTTCAAGACGTCATCGAAAGAACCACGACGCTTAAGTGGAACTGGGCAGGGCACTTAGCCAGAACACAAGATGGACGGTGTACAAGACGTATTATGGAATGGAGGCCCAGAAATTATAAAAGAAGCCGAGGACGACCACCGACTAGATGGACCGATGACATTAAACGTGTAGCGGGAAACTGGCTACAAGCGGCCCAGTGTAGAGAACACTGGAAAGAACTGAGGGAGGCCTATGTCCAGCAGTGGACGCGATTGGCTGATTGATGATGCAATCCCTTGCCCACCAATAATGATTGGTGGGCCACTGATTACTGATTGGTGGGCAAGAAGTAAAACTCGCAGATGCATATAAATACCTAGGACATGAAATTATGATTGATAGGGATAATCAGACCCATGAACTGGAGAAAAGAATCAGTTTTGTAAGAGTAACTTTTAAAAGTGACCTGCCCACATGCCTGAAGAGAAAAGTATTTGATCAATGCGTCCTCCCAGTGTTCACATACGGAGCAAAAGTGAAGCAAGCAGAAGAAGAGCAATGCTTACTTTAACAAAACCCTCGGCTACCAAACTAAGAGTTACACAGAGACGAATGGACCGATCCATGTTAGGATTAAATCTGCGAGACAAAATAAAAAACGAAGAGGTCAGGAGAAGAACCAAGGTGACTGAAGTTATCGAAAGGATAGCCAATGACGGATGGGCGATGGACAAAGAGCTTATTGGAATCGAGACCAAGGGAAGACAACAGAAGCTTCCCTCGGTCGACCACCTCGATGGGCTGACGGGAAGAAGAAAAAAAATAAAAACTGGATGAAAGTGGCCCAAGATAGACGGGGTTGCCAACATGAGGAGAAGGCTTTTGTTCAGCAGTGAACTTTTGAGGCTGGATGATAATGCCGATTTAATTTAGTATTACAAAGATACACTCAACAAAAGGCCATTTACAGTCCAGTGACAGTTGTTTCAGCTCACAAAATACTATGAGAACGATTTAAAAGAGTTACCAAGGTCTTAGTGCCAATCAATAATAATAATAATGTAGAAAAGAGAAAACTTAAATTGTAATTCGCATCAGTTAGTACTCTCCTAAGATTTGACTAAAAATTACTTTAATATTTATTGATATGTAGATATATATATATATATATATATATATATATATATATATATAAATATATATATATATATATATATATATATATATATATATATATATATATATATATATCATAGAACTGTAAGTCTTTAAGAACAATGTGGATTCTTACCAAGAAAAGTAACGTGGGAGCAGATACTGATACGCCAGACAGATAATAGAAAAAACGAGAGAACACAACATATCAATGCTGCTGTGTTTCGTAGATTACATAAAGGCTTTTGATTCAGTAAAATGGGATCCTTTCTGGAGTATAATAGAAAATATGGAAGTATCTAACCACCTAGTTAACCTAACCTTCTGATGCTTTACCTTACCCACTATATGTGATTATGTCTTGATCATTCACCACACATATTTTGCCTCCTATACGGAAAATCGCATCTGTAACACCGATTTTTAAAAAAGGGAACAAATTGGATCCTAATAACTATTGTCCTATCAGCTTAACACCTATAATATCTAAGATAATGGAATCTATTATTGCCGACAAAATTTCTGATTTTCTGTAAAATGAACTGGTTATACCAGAACAGCAGCATGGTTTTGTCAAAGGACGTTCTACAATGACAAATCTTTTCTGGTGTGTCAATGATTGAATAAGAGCATTAGACAGAAAAGCCACGGTAGACATTATTTACCTCGATTTTGCTAAAGCTTTTGATCGAGTTCCAAAGCGAAGACTATTACATAAATTGGAACACCTTGGTATCCGTGGTCAATTACTGAAATATATCGACGCGTATTTAACAGAAAGAACGTTTTGTGTTAGAGTTGGGGACTCTTTCTCAGTTGAGAGAACGCTTTTAAGCAAGGATCAGTTTTGGGCCCACTTTTATTCATAGCATACTCAAGTGATCTACAATTTCACATTAAATGCAACAAAGCTTTCTATGCAGATGATACGAAGCTATTTTCCGATCCCTCCGTAAATTTCCAGTTACTATAAGATGACCTTGATTGCATATCGGAATGGTGCTCTACTTGGATGCTGCGTCTTAATGTGGACAAATGTATATTTCTTCACGTGGGTAAAAATAATCCCTGTCTTCCTTACTCTATTAATGGGCGCGTGTTAATAACAGTGAAATCACATAATCATCTAGGTATTATAATTAATAACAATCTAAGTTAGTGCGCGATCGTAATATTCTCGAAAACGTACAGCGGCAGTGCACTAAGATGTCTTTTGGTCGCTCAAGATCTACGTATACAGAAAGACTGATTATAGCCAATCTCACTACATTTGAATAACGTCGACTTCGAGGCGATTTAATTATTACGTTTCGGATAGTAAAATACATTCGGATAGTATAGTAAAATACAGTCGGTCAGATAGCTCAGCGAGCTGTGCCCAGCTCGGTGTACAGAAAACAAAAAAAGTCTAACGCAGCAGTTTAAAATTCTAGATGAATCTGCGGCTTAGACTAGGATATGCTGGGATCTGATCGGCCTATGGTGGAGCAGTACGGCAAGAGATAAGGGCTTGCGGCTCGGTGTTACTCCTCCATAGATCCCTACCGGACGGGCGTAACGCCTAAAAAACCGGATATATATATATATATATATATATATATATATATATATATATATATATATATATAGTAAAATACAACTTTGGAAATGTGGGGGATATGTTTATACTAGATAATGGCAACCGTCTTTGTGGCGACAAACTTAAGTTTAAAAAGGAAACTTTTTTAACGACTAGACAATTTTTTCTCTAATCGAATGTTCTTCCTTCGATCGAATCGAATGATATGGAATAGCCTTCCGGCTGAGATCATAGGTGCTCCATCTATCAATATTTTCAAAAATAAACTGGATGACCATTTGCTCCATAGTTGAACATTTAATTTGTACTAAATGCATGCTATTACCTATGTTTTTGTATATTTATTTAGTTAATTAGTGCTCAATATGTAACTATTGTAATGTAACCATTTAATTGCACACTATATATCATTGTATTCATATGGGCATATGGGTTTTGCGACCCCTGCTCAAATTCATTGTAAAATAAAGTAAAATAAAATAATAAGGAATCTGTATGATAAAAACAGCCAAAGGTAAAATAAACGGAATATATTCAGATGCGTTCAAATCAAGGAAAGGAACTAGACAGGGCTGCCTACTATGACCATTATTATACAACATGTGTATATTCTGAATATATACTGAGAAAAGTACTAGACGAAGGAATGTACGAATCACTATAGAAGGCAGAAAAATCAGCAACTTGCGGTATACAGATGACACACTTACACTAGCAGCGGATGAAGTCGAAATGACCAACTGCTAAATTGATCTCTGACCAACAGCTAAATTGATTAAAATATGAAACGATCGAACAATAACAAGCAATATTGGTCAATGCCCTTATTTTTCCCATTGGTACATACGCAGCTGAAACATAGACCCCCAAAAAGTCGATAGGAGTAAGATCGAATTCTACGCATGTTCTGGACAGAACATAGAGCCACCCTGTCAATTCTGGAAGAGTTTCATATAAAAGACAGGCTATTAAAAAAAGTAAACTGTGCATATCTAATTTACTTCGGCCCCATAGCTAGAAGAGCGAGTGCCATGGAACTATTGGTAGTAGAACGAAATGTAGAAGGCCAGGGACCAAGAAGATCTCCAACACGATGGGCAGACCAAATGAAGACTCTCGTGGGAAAATCCAGGTACATGAATCCGTCCATAAGGAACAGGATCACAGCCAATGTATACAGCTAGCTAATAATATTTTTAGAGTGTTACACGACCTGACAACTACTGACAAGGGCTCAAGAAATGAGGAGAAATAGATCTAAAAAAGCATATTGTTAGTAACATAAACACAAACAGTGCCTATTATATTTTTACTTTTTTCTTCCCCTAAGACTTGATTACCAATTACTTTCCTATTTATTAATAATATGTAGATATAAATAATAAAGTATATTGTTAGTAACATAAACACAAATAGCGACCATTATTTTTTTACTTTTTTCAATAATTGCATCCACGTGCGGTACCTTCAGATCCCACGTTCTTTCCCCCCTATTCATCCCCCACTGTTCCATGGCTGTTAACCTTCAACACACGCGCTGAAATTAAACTCCGTAGTCACTCGCCTCCCGCGAGCCTCATAAAAACAACCATCGATGAACTTCGCTTCTATCTCTCTCCTAGCATAGGTCGTCTTTTTCCAGCAATCGATGGTGTATCGTCAAATCCTTGGGAATAATCTAAAAAATTGAGGCAAATACTTTGTATAGAGTTTAAAAAACACCTCGTGTGTCCTTAATTTGCAGATTTCTTGAAAAAAACTCACGAAATTTTATCATTTTCTCGCAGATTTTGGGGAAAGGGAAAGTCTGCGTAGTCGGAGGAAGCCGAAAACTCGCGAGCGCCACAGCCACCTTGACCAATCTCAACGTAAGTCGGATCGAGTGATCCGTGTTTCTGTTTTCTAACGCGTGGGTCGGTCAAATTGTATTATTTTTTTATTGTTGCGGATAATTATACTGTATGGTTGGAATACTGCATCGAGCAGAAGTCGTCTTTGGAGGCCACAGCGTTCTTTTGTTATTTTTATTTGTACTAAACACGTCAAATTCGAATGAATAGGTGTGTTGTTTATTTGTTTGGTAGATACTTCTATTTTTTAATGTTGAGACCTACATTATCCATTAAAGAAATCTGTTTACGTGTACGTGGGAACAAATTAAGGAAGTACGAATATATGATTGAATATATATTATAGTAATATACCACATATACCTATATCAATAGAGACAAAATCAATATTTGCCCAAGCAGTTCGATAACATACACGCCAATATAGAGGAGTTAAATAAAAAATATTGTATTAGGTTCCAATTGGGGCCTACTTAAATTCAAAGTTTATTCTGTTCAACGAAAATGCTATCGAACCTCTAAAAATCATATGAACACTGTGGCGCATCCAGAGTTTGGGGTTTAAATCCCCCCACCTAGGGCACTATTCCGACACTGTTACTCACAAATTTTAAGGACTTAAAATGGTGGAGGTAGCATAAAAAAATTCGGTGCCCAACCAAAATCCCCCACTGGAAAATTCTAGGTACGCCACTGTATGAATTATGCTGGGATTGGGATATTGGGATCCTAAAAAAGGATGCAAAAAAGTTTGCCCACGGTAGGGTGGAAAAATGGAACATCGATTTACTAAGAATCCCTACGCCGTAGACAAAAATGTTTCAGACAAGAAATGTAGCTGGGATAATTTTGAAATGTATATTGGCACTTTTTTTCTCTCAGAAAGAACTCTTGAAGCGACCACCGATTTTAAATTTTGTATCAACTCAAAGATAAAAATTCGATATCTTTTGATCTGAGTGTCCTTCCATTTGCAGACGACATTATTCTGATTGCTAATAATCCTGCAAAACTACAACAACTGATAAGTGACCTAAATGCAGCTAGCAATGAAATTGGTCTAAAAATTAACTTGTCAAAAACACAAACCATGTACAACGAGCTAGTGGATATCCAAAATTATAATAAACAACACTACACTCGAGACAGTAGACGAGTATGTATGACGACTTGTTTGATATCATCTGCCCACCTCTTCTGTGGTCTGCCTACTCCTCGCCTCTTCTCTCTTGATCTCCAGTTTGTTAATCTCTGTGTCCATTTTTCGGGATTATCTCGGGCAACATGTCCGACCCATTGCCACTTAAGCCTTGCTATACGTTCTGCGACATCAGTAATCTTTGTTCTTTCCCGAATGTCGATATTTCGAATCCTGTCTCTCATGTCTCCTCTACACATCGACAGACGCATCCGCGGACGACATCTACGTATGCATCTGGAGATGTGTACGGGGTAGGCCAGTGAATAAGTGATCGAACCTCTGAATTTCAAAGGACGAGCTCGTCTTTTGTCACCGTGTCTGCACGGATCGGCATCTGAACTATTATCAAACCAGAAGTACCACTTTTCTAAAGTAAACACTGAGGGTAATTTGATCATCTGTTGTTTACATATCACGTCCGCGGCTGCGTCTGCTAGATATCCGATTGTTGTCGGTTTTTTGAGCACAGATCAAAGGGATTCCGGTTTTACAGTGAATTCGTAGTAGTATAAACGATTGCTTGTTGAGTTTTGTGTTTTATTATAAATATTTCGCTAAAATGGCCATGAGTTCTGAAGAAACGATCAAATTTATAGAGCTATACCAGGCAGAAAACTGTCTTTGGAACCCAAAACATATATGCCACAGAAGCAAAAATATTGTAAGTATACGTTTAACTAATATAATAAAAAAGAAGTAAAGAATTTATCATGATTCGTGGAAACGCATTGCAGACAAGATGGGTATTCCCATAATGGAATTAAAAAAGAAAAAAAAGAATCTGCTTGCTACCTTTAGGGTTAATTTAAAAAAGAAAAGTCTTCTTTGAGGTCGGGAACTGGTGTAGAAGGAAGTATTAGCCAATCTGGCCGTTTTATGATGCTATGGAAGCATTTTTGGCAGATGTCTACACATCCGCAAGCCAAATTAACTCAGAGAAAAATGTAAGTAAAAGTAAAGAATCTATAATCTTATTTATTTTAGAATATATTTTATTTATTTCATAACTAGGTATTATTATCGTAAATATATTTCATAAAATTTAATCTTGATTCAGCTGCAGATATAGGAGCCCTTCGAGATACAAGTTGCAGGGGATCAAATGTTCCTGTGTTATTTTGTCTCCAATATCCTGGTTGGGTTAACTCTCCATTGACATACTTATCTATTGAATTTGGTGGAGTGTACATATGTCGAGATGTTTCACTTTTTCTTAAGAAATTGTGCAACAAGACACATGTCATTGTAATGATAGATGCTTTGGCGGCATTCAGTGGTAAAAGCTTCTTAAACATTCTGAAAACGCTAGACAGTATTAACGCATAATATGTGCACTCAGTGCAAATGGCGCATCAGCTAAAAAGAGATATGGTAAGTTAATGTTACTATTGGGTAAGCAACTAGGAGATGGCAAGTTGATAACGTTTGTGTCAATTTTTTGCTTTAAAACGCTTCCATTATACACTCCACCATCACTAATCCGTCCTTGGCAACCTATATCTGCAAACATAAAACAGTAGTCACTATCAACTAGTGCTAAAAGTACAATACTGAAATGTCCTTTATAATTGAAATACTCCGTTGCGGTATGGGATAGTGGTAGTATCATAACATGTTTCCCATCCAAAGCGCCGATACAATGAGGAAAATTAAACCCTTCTTGTAACAAAAATGGTTTAATGTAACAAAAATGTGTAGTGTAGCAATAGGGTAAACTCTAAAATGTACCTTGATACACCAACGAACTAATATGTGGAATAACAGAAGATGAAAGGGATTAGATAGAAATAAATTATGTGAAAGAAATAAATAAAGGGTAAATATGAATTTTAAAATATAATAAAATTAATGCTGGCTAGCGATTATGCAGGAGAATGACCACTTGACAATCAAAGAGGGATTCGGCCAATTTGCATGCCCTACAGAGACCGTAAGATGTAAGAATTAATGACTAGAAACTACCAAGAAATAAACAGAAGAAAGATAAAGTTGCTCTAATGAATGTTTGGGCGCCAGGAAGTTGAATGTTTCCTTCCAAGATATCTTGTATTGCTGAAATATTAAAGGATAGGTACCAAGTGAAATCTTAAATTGTTTTAACCCAACTTTAATAAAGACCTATATTATGTACAAATTATTTTAAACCCCTATATATAACAATATTACCCAACACCTCTTATATACAATTAACTAATCTATATTTACAATGAAAACCCTGAATATAATGATGAAAACAAGTTCCCCCCCCCTAACGTACCTATTAATGTTAAATTTTGACTAAGGTTATGCAATAGTTAAGTATATAATATAAAAAGAAATATATAATAATATAAACGTTACAATTATCAAATAAATGAAATAAACCTCTCCGGATATGTGTGCACACTATAACCTGATAACGAGAGAGTCCAGGGGAGTTACAATCTCAACTCTGGGTGGACAATAAATGTTTTACTAAATTTACAATGACTATTATTTTATAAAGATGAATGTAATTATTATTAAGTATATCTTTTGAAAAAAAAAAAATTGAAAATGAAATAAAAGTTAAACCTTGAAGAGGACGTTAAAAAGTTGCTACAAATATTTAAATCGACAAAAAAAATATTAGTTCTTCCTGTTAGTTTCTGCAGGTTTCCCTCGAGATCCTCTGGAAGAACTAGTCGCAGGTGGGTGATACGCCAAACCTGGACACCATATAAAAAAAGGTACTTTTAAATTAAGTCCTTACAATTCTTCTTAACCCAATTAAATAAAAATGACTGCTTATCTTCCAATTCCCAAAAAATTAAATAAAAGTTTTTTCTTCCCCCCAGACCTGCACTGGATTCCGGACGTAGGCTAAAAAACACAGTTGTGTTACTACACATCCTTTGTTTGTACAAGAAAGTAAAAAAAAGAACCAAAAAAGGTCAAAGTTGCTTTTAAATTGACGCAAAAACTATGGTTTCCAAAAAAAAATAACCTTGGAATTTAGATTTGACAATGTTTTAACGGACATATTAAATAGGTGATTTTTACAGAAGCTATATTGATCATAGAATGGGACAAAAAAAAACAAGGAAATATTAGCCGGTTTAAACGGTATGGAATTGAAATAGATAATTGTTGGCTTTCATCCTCGTAAAGAAATAAAATTTGATGTTATTATAAAAATTTATTACTTGTAATCTGGTTAGGTATTTATGAAATGAATGAAATAGTACATAGAAGATAGCAGATAGATAGATAGGTGGATCAGACTATATTTTGAGAGAGGATTATAAATAGATTTAAATTTCACCAACAATGGCGGATGATATGACGTGTTTTTACATATAATTTATTTGTAATTTAACTCACCGACTGAGAGTGATCCCAACTTAATGTATTTTCACCAAAAACCAAAAACAAAATAAAATAACCAACTGGGTTTTCTTCCACAAAATAACAGCTTCTTCGAAATAAAATAAAACTTAAACCAAACTCTTAAACGTGGGACTCTCTCAGTCGCCTCTAATACGTCCCTTCAACTCACGGAGTTCCAAGCAAGTGCCGGTCTGATGGCACTTCGGCGGTCACGACTCACGACGATGTATTTTCAGAGTCTTAGACAGAGGGCGGGATTTAATGCCAACTTTTAAAAATAAATTTACCGAAGTTATTCAAATGTTTGGTTTAAGAATATTTCCAATGAATTTAATTTGTAATTAAATTAAAGAATTCCAGTGACAAAGCAGTAAATGGGTATTTAAGTAACGGACTCGTTACATTCCCCTCTCACTTGGAGAAAAAAAAATTTTTAAAGTGAAAAAAAAATTTTTTTTTTCTTTCACTTGACTGGTTGGATAGATGTCGGTTAACCCATACTTCAACCATATGTGGAACAATCAAGAATCGAGAAAAAAAAATATAAACATATATATAAAAAATTATAGCTAAGGCACCAATTTGCCAAATACAGCTATTATATTAACTCACTATCATACTTCCAAAACAATCTACATCGATTCACACGATTATAATTAACCACTGATTGTGAGTGATGTAGGAATAAAAAATGGTTTCATCTAAAGATACCCATACTACATATACTATTTAGAGTAAAATTAAAGTAAAGTAAGACTCTAACATAGCATAGTATAGACTAGTAATACAAATGCTCAATACAAATAATCCAAAATAATGTGAAATCGGACCCTGGTTCCAAAATTGGCTCATCAATGGACAACAGATTTACAGGAGAGCATATCCAAGGAATAATCAATCAGGCAAATAGGTGGACCGATACACAATAATAAGTAACAATAAGAAATACCAAACGTATATAAACAATATATGTAACAATAAAAATACTAAACGTATATAAAACAATATAAGTGTCGAATTGGATGGTAATCCAAAATTGACCATACAGTGGACAACAGATTTATAAAGTAGCATATCCAAAGATAATCAATCAGGCAAATAATGACCCAATTCACACTATAACCAAATAGGGTAGGTCCACATATACCCACATCCGGTAGTATGTGCCTAACCTAAAACTCATCAAATAAATTATTGGATCCAAATGTGGGACTAACGGCCTAAACAAAAGGACAGCCATAAAATCGATTCCATCCTGATGATATGCCATCAGTACATTTGGGATCCAAAATAGAGACCAAAAATAAAAACTAGGAGGTGTTATAAACTCAATCATCCTAGCAAATGCAAAGCTGAACAACTTAAGCTCAAAAGGTAGAGTACCAAAGCGTGTGAACTGCTGTGGTAACTTCTTACAACAAAATTAACTTATGCTGATATTCGATAACTATAGCAGGTAGCTACAACAAATTTATAAGAATATCTAACATAAGAGCAGTAAAAAGAGTTTAATTGTGCCAGTAAACTCTAACAACCATAGCAAAATAGTAAGAGTAAGGAAGAAGTAATAACAAAACAGAACATCAAGAACGAGTAGACCAATTTCTGAAGAAACTGCAGATTTATAATTCGTTCTGATATCAATAAAAGAGAACAGGATAATTCCTTGTTCAATATACCAAAATATAGACAAGTGCCTAAGGAAAGAAGTGAAAATAACTATAAATGGTCATTTGTTGCCAAAATATGAAATACTATTCATAACTGTAATCTAAACTTGCTAGCTGTAAAGGGAATATGTCATGGATTGCTTCCTCCAATAAACTATATCAATAAGATTAATAAATCAGCTAAGGAACAATTCAGTTATTAGACCAAAGTCTGAAAATATTAAGGATTAACGTTAAATATTCAAATCCTAATTAACATTAACAATGGAAGACATTCTACTGCCTAGATAACTGTACAACTTGTCATGAAAATGGTGAATTCCGAAATTCATTGAACAACTGTGGCCAACAATTGAACTAAAACTTCGAACCCACATATTCATTCACCTATACACAGGCAGAATAGTCTATATAATATAGGAATGTACTAAAATTATGAATACTGATTTTCCATATAAATTCCTAATGACTGACTTTGAAAAAAAAACATCCCACATAGCAAATCGAGATACACGTTATTATAAACTAGTCATGACCAATAAACTTAATCCAAATACATAAAAATTACAACATTCTTTCCAAACTGGCAAAACAAGTAAGTAAAATGGGAAGAAAGTGATACAACGCGTAAACATATAGCACAGTACAGTAGCATTACAATATTTAGTTCCATACCAGTGCAACACCTAATATAAGTAAAAATCTCTAATGGCTTTAATAAATTTAACTTATTATAAATAAATACTAATCAAATTATAAGCTGTAGATATTCCAAATCTGGTGATTAATAACAAAAATCTAAGAAAATACCCAAATCGTAACCAAACCGAGCCAAAACAATAACAATCATAGGAATAAGTTAACTTAATAGACATTAAGTTAATCTTCCTCTGAAGATGAAGATGCTGCCTCATCTGTTGTGTTATCAGGGAGTAAATCCTTTATATGAAATTGACCAATTCGTCTATTTGTCGAATTGTCTTTTAATTCATATACTAAAGGAGATATTACCCTAACGACAGTACAGGGAACATATTTCTGACAAAACTTAGCAGAAATGGCATCACCTTTATTTGATTTCACAAAATTCCGTTTCAAAACTCGATCGCCCACAAAAAATCGCAAATCTCGTTTCCTCAAATTATACTGATGCTGATTTCTAAGGTAAGAAGCTTTTAACTTCTTCCTAATGTCAGCGAATATTGGAGGTAGGTTTTGGAGATCTTCCATACGGTGAAGTTTCTCAGAAATTTGAGGAAGAGTTGTCGAATTTTCAGAAATTAAACCAAAATAATCGCCTGACAATGGAACATGCCTACCAAAATTAACATAAGCTGGAGAACACTGAGTTATTTCATGAACAGAAGTTCGGATGGCTTGAGCAACTGAATGGATGTACTTATCCCAAGCTCTATGATCACTGTAAGTGTAAGATCGAAGAGCAGTAACAATGCTACGATTTACACGTTCAGTGTGGTTAGCTTGCGGATGATAAGCTGCATTGTAGAATATCTTTTGGACCTTATATTTACTTAAAAGATCTTTAAAGGCTTTAGAAACAAATTGTGGACCATTATCACAAGATACTATTTGGGGAATACCAAATAGTAAGAACACTTGTTCCTCTAAGAACTTCAAAATGGCTGGAGTTGTAGCCTTACGCAGAGGACAAACTAAAGAAAATTTGGTGAAGTAATCTACAACTACCAAACAATATGTGTTACCTAAATAACTACGTGGATACGGTCCAATAAGGTCTAAAGAGATCATTTGCCACGGAAAATTAATATTCCTAAACGAACCCATTAATCCAGCTTGAGGTAGGTTACTTGGCTTGCATGTTGCACAAACTCTACATCTAGAGATGTATTTCTTAACTGAGTTGCGCAAACCAGGCCAGTAATATAACTCAGCTATTTTACTAAACGTTTTATAAAAGCCAAAGTGACCTGATGTCACATCATCATGAAAAGTTCTTAAGACTTCATCCCTATTTGCTGTTGGGACTACTATCTTCCAATCAGACATATTCGATAGAGATTCAACTGGACTGATAACATGTTTATAGAGGATATTATTCTCCACCTTGAAATCAGGATACCTAGTAGGTTCTTGGGTGACATTATGAATCATCTTTCGATACCAATTATCTGGAGATAAAGTGGACAGATCTAAAAGATTGATATCGAATGTACGTGACAACGCGTCTGCAACCACAACACCATTGGCTTTGCGATGAACAATATTATAATCAAAAACAGAAAGCCTACAAATCCAACGGGACAAACGTTGTGACGGATTTTTCATGGAATGTAACCATAATAAAGAACTATGATCTGTGATGATAGTAAACTTACGACCCTCAAGATAGTACCGAAAGGCATCAAGACCATGGATAATTGCAAGAAGTTCTCTCTCTGTGGTGGAATAATTCTTCTGTGCTTTATTGAGCTTTTTGCTGGTATAAGCTATTGGATGTTCCGAACCATCCTTCATTTGAAATAGTACACCACCTGACGCAGTGTTGGAACAATCTGTCATGAGATAGAAATGCTCTTTAAAATTCGGAGATGTCATGACAGGTGCACTAGTAAGAGCTTCTTTTATACGCCGGAAAGCATCATCGGCTTCTGAAGTCCATGTAATAGTTTGGCCTTTTTTCCTATTTTTAAGGAGATCTGTAAGTGGGGATAACAAAGTAGAGTAAGACGGCACAAACCGACGATAATACCCACACATCCCTAATATCCTACGGACTTGAGTAGTAGTCTTAGGAATGGGAAAATCCTTGATAGCACTAACTTTATCAGGATCAGTCCTTAAACCTTTACTATCGACTACATATCCTAAAAATTTAAGACTAGGACGACAAAACTGACATTTATCTAAATTAATAGTTAAATTAGCCTCTTTGAGACGTGAAAACAACTTATCCAAAATTTCCATATGAAGAGAAAAATCAGGAGTGACAACCAAAATGTCATCCAAATAATAAAAAACATAGGGCTCTAACTGAGGACCAATGACTAAGTCCATCAGACGACACATTGTCTGAGGAGCTGAAACAAGACCAAAAGGCATAGTGACAAACTGAAATAATCCTTTCCCACTAACTGCAAAAGCTGTATACTTTTTACTTTCCTCACTCAAAGGAATTTGTAAAAAGGCTTTAGATAGATCGATAGAAGAAATATACCTAGCATTCTGAAGTTTACTGAGAATGACGTCTATTCGGGGAATAGGATAAGCATCCCGATTTGTAGTAATATTATTCAACTTTCGACCATCGAAGCAAACCCTAAAAGATCCATCCTTTTTCTTGGTTAACCACAAAGGACTACAGTAAGAAGACGTGGAAGGTTCAATGATATTCAACTCTAACATGGAATCAATTTCCTTTTCCAAGTCAACTTGCCAAGCCTGAGGAATAGGATATTGATATTGTCTAAAAGGTGTGGTATCTCCCACTTCGATAGTGTGAGATATTAAGGATGTACGACCTAATTTGTCTTTTGACGAAAGGGTTGTAAATTTAGAGATCATATTCTCTAATTGCCTTTGTTCGGAACTAGATAAACTAGTAAAATCCTGAATAGCACTAAGTAAGGACAGATTAAATTGAGAAATAGAAAAGGAAAAATTAGAACAATTTAGTGTGCTATTAAAAGCATTTAAGAAATCCATACCTAAAATTATAGAATTCTGAACTGAAGGAATAATATAGAATGTAATTTGTTTACATAAATCTGCTACTGTGATTTCAGTTTCAAATTTGCCTGTAATAGACTGAACTGTACCATCTGCAGTAGACACTTGCAGAGAAGAAATGGGCATAATAGAAATCTCAGCATTTTTCAGTAAAGCTAATGAATGTGAACCTATCACAGAAATGTTCGAGCCACTATCTAAAAGAGCTAAACAAGATTGTCCTAAAATCTTAATAGGAAGATAAGGTCTATTATCATTATGTTTCTTTACTAATAATGAATTTAAATCAAAACAATCATTATCTGATTGGTCAAAAATTTTAAAAGGTGCTAAACTAAACTTATTGTCTCTACCTACACAATCAGAGGATGCAACAGGCAAACAAGAAGAATCAGAAATAAAAGAATCCTCCTGAATTGTGGTAGACTCTGGTATAGATATTGGAACTACTACACTGCTACTATTATGTCTATTATTAAAATTTGGGAAGATATTTGGGGAAGATAATCTATGCGAATCAAATGTATTATATTGAGAAGTTACTTCTTGGAATGACTTGGTGTGGTGTGTGTTGGTTTTTTGGAGACAACCCCTTTCCCTTTCCGACTGGAAGATGGGTTTGGGTGACTTGACGTGGTTGGACCAGTGACTTCGTTTGATGTAACGGTTTGATTCCCTGATGGGGGTGTGGACGGAGAAACGCTCAGGGGACGGACCTCCGATCGTTCGTTTCCCGAACACCTAAAACAATTGCGTTTGAGGGTATTTTCTTTACCACAACCGTGGCAGAAAATACGGGTACGAGGGATGCCGCAATCATAAAAAGTATGGCCGGACTCACGACAATTCCAGCACACTACAGAACTAATGACTGATATATTACGTTCAGAGCCCTTAGGTTGCCAAGAACGGTGTCTAAAAGAATTTTGGTGACCGAAAGAATCAGAAGAGTGTTTAGAAGTGGTTGGAGGTTGAGAAGACCAAGATAAAGTTTCCTCCAAACGTTTACACTTCTCGGTTATGTCTGCTATACTGGTGATGTCTACTAAAGCTAATTGCTGATGATAAAATGGCAGTAGACATTTGAGGATGATCTTAATTTTTGCAGAATCTGTCAGAGGTGTTTCAAGGCGACTACACATACCCAAAATGTTATTTATAAACATCGTAACAGACTCGTTTGGCTTCTGTTTACGATTTTTGATTTGGTCTAGAAGGTCATCTTGAAATGAATATGGAAGAAAATCAGATTTAAGTTTCTGAGCCAAATCAGACCAATTAGAAAAGTTAGTGCGGTTATTCATAAACCACGTAAAAGCTGTGCCTGTAAACAACTCAGCAGAAGCTGCAAAAAGATCATCTTCACTCACTCCTCTTGATATGCGAAGACATTCCACCCTATCCAAAAAAGAAATTACTTGGTCATAATGACCTTCACCAGAAAATGTAATCCCCCATTTATGAACCTGAACGGGTTTGGGGTGTAGAAATGAGTTAGCTGCTTGGACAGAAGAAATAGGGGTTGAAGTAGCAATTGGATTCACTCGTGAATCAAGTTCACCCTCTAGGCTAAGAATTCGGATTGAAATTGAGCGCTTATAAGTTTGCTGCTCCTCATTCGAACAAGACAATAAATGAATACGGCCTGAGACATGAGCTAGACGTGATATCAGCCTGGAGTATAGGCTATCTTGGACAGTCCCTCTAAAATCGGATATCCTTTTAGCCAAATCATCCATAGTCTCATCAATCTCTTCTTGTTGTTCCAAAAAGGGAATACTGGTGGCAGAAATTTGTCGAAAGCTCCTATTTCCTTCTTCTTGCCTTAGAGCTCCACGCAATATCTTGCGTTTTAAATCCACATTGGAAGACGCATCAATGGGAATGTCCCTAATTCTCAACTCATAATCTAATTCTTTAACTAATAAATGTTCTACCTTGAATGCAGACATTGTGAAAGAAAAACAAATAGATGAATAGGTAGAATAGACAAGGAGATAATATACTCACACTCCACAAAACCAATCGAATAGTAATATAAAGTTTTCAAAAAAAAATGTAAGTAAATATGTACCAACACACCACAAAATCAATCCAAGAATAATCTAAGGTTATTCACAAAAATTTCAAAATGGTTAAGTAAATATGCAATAAAGTATAAGTAAATAAGTTATAACACAATCCTTGAAGCAACACACAATGGTTTCAACAAGTATATGGTTAACAAATACTTGAATATAAAAATTCACCAATATTGGCTAATATATATATATATATATATATATATATATATATATATATATGTATAAAAAAAATAGTAATGTCTAAATTATTAAATTCTTAAAGTTCAATAATAGTAGAATAGATAGTTAACTGTACACAATGAGATTAAAAGGTGAGGGTTTAAATATGAATATAAGTAAACTACAGCAATACAAGTATATCTATAAATGTAAATCTAATAAGAAAAACAATAAATAAATGAAGAAGTTAAAAAAAAATATGAACAAAGAGCAACTGGAACAAATTAGAAATAATAAAGAATATTTTGCAAAGAGAAATATACTTCAGAATGTACGGTCTGAACTGAGAAAAGGCCCCACGTTGGGCGCCAATGTAACAAAAATGGTTTAATGTAACAAAAATGTGTAGTGTAGCAATAGGGTAAACTCTAAAATGTACCTTGATACACCAACGAACTAATATGTGGAATAACAGAAGATGAAAGGGATTAGATAGAAATAAATTATGTGAAAGAAATAAATAAAGGGTAAATATGAATTTTAAAATATAATAAAATTAATGCTGGCTAGCGATTATGCAGGAGAATGACCACTTGACAATCAAAGAGGGATTCGGCCAATTTGCATGCCCTACAGAGACCGTAAGATGTAAGAATTAATGACTAGAAACTACCAAGAAATAAACAGAAGAAAGATAAAGTTGCTCTAATGAATGTTTGGGCGCCAGGAAGTTGAATGTTTCCTTCCAAGATATCTTGTATTGCTGAAATATTAAAGGATAGGTACCAAGTGAAATCTTAAATTGTTTTAACCCAACTTTAATAAAGACCTATATTATGTACAAATTATTTTAAACCCCTATATATAACAATATTACCCAACACCTCTTATATACAATTAACTAATCTATATTTACAATGAAAACCCTGAATATAATGATGAAAACAAGTTCCCCCCCCCCTAACGTACCTATTAATGTTAAAATTTTGACTAAGGTTATGCAATAGTTAAGTATATAATATAAAAAGAAATATATAATAATATAAACGTTACAATTATCAAATAAATGAAATAAACCTCTCCGGATATGTGTGCACACTATAACCTGATAACGAGAGAGTCCAGGGGAGTTACAATCTCAACCCTGGGTGGACAATAAATGTTTTACTAAATTTACAATGACTATTATTTTATAAAGATGAATGTAATTATTATTAAGTATATCTTTTGAAAAAAAAAAAATTGAAAATGAAATAAAAGTTAAACCTTGAAGAGGACGTTAAAAAGTTGCTACAAATATTTAAATCGACAAAAAAAATATTAGTTCTTCCTGTTAGTTTCTGCAGGTTTCCCTCGAGATCCTCTGGAAGAACTAGTCGCAGGTGGGTGATACGCCAAACCTGGACACCATATAAAAAAAGGTACTTTTAAATTAAGTCCTTACAATTCTTCTTAACCCAATTAAATAAAAATGACTGCTTATCTTCCAATTCCCAAAAAATTAAATAAAAGTTTTTTCTTCCCCCCAGACCTGCACTGGATTCCGGACGTAGGCTAAAAAACACAGTTGTGTTACTACACATCCTTTGTTTGTACAAGAAAGTAAAAAAAAGAACCAAAAAAGGTCAAAGTTGCTTTTAAATTGACGCAAAAACTATGGTTTCCAAAAAAAAAATAACCTTGGAATTTAGATTTGACAATGTTTTAACGGACATATTAAATAGGTGATTTTTACAGAAGCTATATTGATCATAGAATGGGACAAAAAAAAACAAGGAAATATTAGCCGGTTTAAACGGTATGGAATTGAAATAGATAATTGTTGGCTTTCATCCTCGTAAAGAAATAAAATTTGATGTTATTATAAAAATTTATTACTTGTAATCTGGTTAGGTATTTATGAAATGAATGAAATAGTACATAGAAGATAGCAGATAGATAGATAGGTGGATCAGACTATATTTTGAGAGAGGATTATAAATAGATTTAAATTTCACCAACAATGGCGGATGATATGACATGTTTTTACATATAATTTATTTGTAATTTAACTCACCGACTGAGAGTGATCCCAACTTAATGTATTTTCACCAAAAACCAAAAACAAAATAAAATAACCAACTGGGTTTTCTTCCACAAAATAACAGCTTCTTCGAAATAAAATAAAACTTAAACCAAACTCTTAAACGTGGGACTCTCTCAGTCGCCTCTAATACGTCCCTTCAACTCACGGAGTTCCAAGCAAGTGCCGGTCTGATGGCACTTCGGCGGTCACGACTCACGACGATGTATTTTCAGAGTCTTAGACAGAGGGCGGGATTTAATGCCAACTTTTAAAAATAAATTTACCGAAGTTATTCAAATGTTTGGTTTAAGAATATTTCCAATGAATTTAATTTGTAATTAAATTAAAGAATTCCAGTGACAAAGCAGTAAATGGGTATTTAAGTAACGGACTCGTTACATTCTGCCTTCGAAAGCCATTCATCCGTAGTGTTAGGCATCTAAAAATTAAAAAAAATATTTTAAATTTTATTTTAGCAACTAATATATTTTTAACTAACGATTAGTTCTTGACAAGATATTAATCTTATTGATGTACACCATACCAATTTATATTACTCTGATTGTCAAAAATATTCAAAAAATAAAAAAAATAATCAAAAATTTTTATTGTTATTGTATTTTCTTTTCCAGGAAGAATCTGAAAATGCCAACACTTCTCAAGCCAACACTTCGGATAATGATCCAGACGACGTTCCTCCTATCCCTAAAAGGAACCCAAATATTCAATCCCAAAAACGTCGTGCTCTGAATCCGCCCGAATTGCAGGAAACGAGCAGAAGTATGAGTGCTGCTTTTGCTGCATTAAATACCGTGTTGGCCAGAAAAGAAAAAAGAAAAGAAGAAGATGAAATTGACTTATTTTGTAAAATGTTGACAAAGCAAATAAGAGCGTATCCAATATTTGAAAGAGAAGAAATAACGTATGAACTACATGTCATTATGTTGAGCAAACGTCGTCGGTACAACATAATGATGCAGGGTATACCAAGTAATGTTTCTTCTCCTTTACAAGTTGGATCCAGGCGACCCAGCTCCAGCAACAGTGCATCTTTATCACAGAGACAGTCACCGAGTTATTTAAGTGACCCTTCATGTGCAGGGCAATCAAACAACCAACAATCTGAAGTAACTTAAGAATCAGATAGTAGAAGATATTATGAAAGATCTCTGGAAGTGTTATGAATAATTCACAGAAATATTAGTTTGCTGTTGATTTTTTATATATTTTATATCCCAACTGTTAATTTAACACGTCATTGAGCAACAAACATACTTCAGGGACGATAATGGATATAACTTGGCTTGAAATTTTAAATAGGTAATGTAAGCTTCTATAGCTATCTCCAGTAGCTAAGTATCTTAATGTTACTGCCAGGCGAACTTTCACTGGAATTGCATCCTTCCAATAAGTATCCTTTTTAGCAACCATTGGAGATATCTTTTGTATAAGGTATTCAAAATCGCTGTAAGACATTCGGACAAAATTACTAAATTCTCCAGTTGGCTCCGAGTAAAGCTCAGCAAGTTGCTTTTCCATGCTATACCTTTAAAAACATATACAAGTTATTACCTACCAATATAATTATATCATTAAAATGTAAATTAAAAATTTTATTAGTTGAATCTATATTCCACTTACTTTGTTCTGTTTTTATGTAGGTATATCCAGCATCCACCACATACTTCTTTTCCAGTTTTTTTTAATTATTTTATTTCGATGTACACTCAAATAATAGTTAAACGAAGACGAGCTCGTCCTTTGAAATTCAGAGGTTCGATCACTTATTCATTGGTCTACCCCGTACACATCTCCATGCATCTCCAGATGCATACGTAGATGTCGTCCGCGAATGCGTCTGCCGATGTGTAGAGGAGCCATCCCCTAGCATGGCTCTCTCCATCGCTCTTTGGGTTGTAAGTACTCAAAATACAAACAGTATTTTGTTTATATTTTATCAATATCACTGTTTGTATCTTGAGAACGATTTCCGAAGTGGTAATTGAAACGTCAATAAACGTATTTTAACCTTTAATTGTGGCTTATTCCCAGTTAAATAGTAATTAATTTAAAATGCCACAAGAAAATAGCTTCAGAACAATATTAAGAAATCGTATTTACTTCTATTCACACTCTAACTAATCAATGATCACTACCAGTAGTGACAGAATTTAATACAGTAGCATCTTTAGCGATGTTTTTGAAGTTAGAGAGTATAAAGTCAATTTCATTTTTTACTTTGTCATCTGGGCTGTGCCACGTCCATTTTCTCTTCATCTTTTTCTTGTAGAATGTGTTTAAGAAGAGTAGTTTTTCTTTGCTGACAATATTTGCGAGCATATCTTCCCTGTGATTTCTACTTTCCAGTCCAAAATTTCCAATATATTCGCTGTCGTTATTATTTTCGTTATTTCCTATTTTCGCGTTGAAATCTCCCATAATTCTTACGTAATGTATTTTATCTAAGTATCTGGCTCTTGTAATAATATTCATAAAGTTGTTCTACCTCTTCATCATCTGCAGAAAAAGTTGGTGTATATCTCCTATACCTTGGTTATTTCCTGAATTGTATTGGTACAAAGGGTGCCCCGATTTGAGAAGAGTTGTTTCTTCGCCTTTAAGCCTTGTCTCGCATAAGCCTACTATGTCCCATTTTATGGTCTTAAGTTCTTCTTGCAACTCTTCTAGATTACCTTCTGTCCTCATCGTTCTGATGTTATATGTTCCGATGTACATTCTGTGTGTACTAAGCAAATTCTTGCCTCCCCCAGATTTCACGAGGCAGACCCTTTTCTGGGTGTGGAATTTGGCATAACATACTCCACCCACTTGGGGACTGTTTCCGTTCGTTTTAGTATTCGCCATGTCTATATAGTTGGAAAGATGAGTAGCCTTAAAACACCACGCTGGCTAGAGGGGTTGGTGAGTTTTATATCAGCCGCCCCGGAACATACTTGATGTCGAACTTGACAAGACTTCAACTTTCATCAATTAAGCCTAATATTAAGTATAGTTGTGGTAATAAAAAGTAATATAGAGTCCTGTAAATGTAAATTTAAGTTCTTTTAAGAAATTTTATGTTAATTAATTACTTTTTGAAGAAAATAAGTATTTTTTAAATAATTGTCATTTTTGTTGCATATTATTAATCTACAGATGAGGTTGATCAACTGCTTAATATTCCCAATGCTGACCTATGGATGTGAATCCTGAACCCTGAGACAATCGTAAAGAAGAAAGATAGGCGCCAATGAAATGTTCTGTGGGAGACAAATATTAGGAATTCCTTGGATTGGACGGACCGTGGAACAAAATTCAATTTTAAGAGAGCTAAAAGTGAACTACTTTCCAGTGAAGAAATCACCAATAATTAACGTACTTTGGACATGTTTTAGAGCAATACAGAAAACATGGAAAGACCCATTATACAAGGAAAGGTGGAAGGCCCTAATAGCGAATAAGATCCCAACAACATGGATCGATCAAATTACAGGAAATTGCAAAAGACACTATGTATGAGTTAAAAGAAATGACCAGAGACAGAGAGAGATTGAGACAAATCAGGGGTTCCACAATAAAAGTGACTACTAAAAAAGGGTTTCATTTATCGAAAAGATTAAGAGACCCTGAACTAGATCATAGTTACGAAATGAGAACTTAGCTTGATAAACCCAGAAGCGGTTTTAGAAGTCTAAAAAAGTTCTCTGTAATCTGTCTTTAAATATTTATAATTTAACAAAGCAAAATTGAGGGCAAGAGAGGCACATAACTTAAACGTACATCCTGGCTAGCCAATCTTAGAAAATAGAGCGGCTATTAAGTGTAACATCATTTTAAAGCAAAAAAGTGATCAATTCTTGTTTTATTCGCATGCAAACGTGTAGAATATTTTGAAAAACAATAAATAAATTTTCGATAATAAATACACTCCTATTTGTTTTGAATGCCTGTATCAAAACTTGATATGTATACATTTTAATAGAAAAGTACCTTCAAAATTGTTTTGATACATTTTTTTGCGATGTTTATCTTATCGGTCCAGTTTTATAAAATACGTCTTGGTCCCATTGTTCGAGGTAAAGCTAAAAGTATTTTGAGTTTATTGCTGTCCTACTTTTCTAATCAAATGTTTCGTGTATATTATGTATAATTTGAGACTAATTATGTACGTAATAATTGATGCTATTTTAAGCTGGAAGTTTCATTTAGGAAATAAAACTGAAAACTACCAACGGTTAATGTAGTCCACAAATCATTATTTGTAAATAATACGCACAGTTTCAAAAATTATACATCACTTAAAATTTTCGCAATTTTATACAAAATAAAAAACTAAATGTATTTAACAAATTTCATATCGTGTATTTCCACCAAGGGTATCAATGCAAACCTGAATCCGGGCTCTAATACTGCTAAAAAGTCGATCAATAATTTCCTGTGGCAGATTCTTCCAATCTTCTCTACGGGCAATTGCAAGTTCATGATGGGTTCTAGGAGGATTACTTTAGGCATGAATAGCTCCGGAAAATACATTCCACGCATGTTCAATGGGATTCATGTCTGGAGACATCGCAGGCGGATAACTTCTGCTTCAAAATAGTCTTTAAACGCTTGAGTTCTATGTGGGCGTGCGCTATCATCCATAAATGCAAAATTTTCAGCCACAGCTCCTTGTCATAATCTTACATGTGGTTCTAAAATTCGTGTAATGTAACTGTGTTCTGTTAGAGTCTTGTTAATAACCACCAATTCAACAACCACCAGCGAAAGGAAGTATGGGACGGGTATTTGTTAGTTGTGCAGCTCTTGTTGGCTATCGAAATACGAATTCGTTGCCTGGTACTATTTAAACAGATTCTAGTCTCGTTTGAAAAAAGCGTACAATTCAAAAACTATTGAGGGAGCTCTATGTGTTTTTGATCCTACTGGAGGCAAAATATTCTAGGCTGTATCTGAGGATCTGTTATTGGAATCTTCAAATCTGACTCCAAAATTCTTCTTCTTATTGTAGCCAACGATACTATGACTCCTGCAGCATGCGTGAAATTATTTGAAGGTCTGGTACAGACATAGAAGAATTTCTCCGAATGGAGAAATTCATTCACAGATTTATAAAAGTGTAAAAATCGTGAATACGGGGGACTTTTGGAACTATGTGTGTGTTAATTGGAAGGAAAGAGATTGAGGAATGAATGACATGTTTAAAAAGGTTTTATGTTATCCAAAACGTAGGTTTTACAATGTGAAAGTGTCAATCTTGTTTATTTTACACATTTTGCACATTTGTTTGCAACCTACTTCTTTTTTGCCCTCAACCTTTCCTCGGATAATAAAGTTTTTGGTTGTAGAGTAAGCTCGTGGTTAAGGATTCCTTTTTTTTTTGGGGATTTGGGAGAACTTACTACGATAAACAAATCAAGAAATACTTTCAGAGATGTCCTGGGCAAACACTATACAAGAAGATTTCTAATCGATTTAAAATCAGGACGCCGTTTAAAAAATTCTCTTGATACTTAAAAAGAAAAGTTTAGGGTTTTTCTTTCCTAAAATTTTTTAAGGGTGAATATATTATTTAAATATATATATTCGGTTTTATAACGTCTTACGACGTTGTCCGACTCCCAAACTCCACTGCATTCTGTCTTGAGTTAGGTCTTCGTCCAGATTTCGAGCGCTAATCGCTTTCCTAACTCCAGTTCCAGTTCTGTGGTGGTCTTCCTCGTTTCCTCTTCTCCGGGGGTTGCCACATCATCGTTTTTTTTAGGCAATCTTTCGTCCCCCATTCGGCTCACATGCCCATACCATATGAGCTGTTTTCTCTCAATATCCTCAACTATAGTGCCCTCTATACCCATTTCTTGTTTTATTACTTCATTCCGTATTCTGTCGGCTCTTGATATTCTCATCGATCTTCTGATGGCATCCATTTTCGTGGCTTCTACCTTTTTCTTATATTTCTCGGTTATTCTCCATGTCTCAACTCCATAAAGTAGGCTAGTTTTAACCATTGTCTCATAGATGTTCCATTTTCTTTTCTTTGATATTTCTTTACTCCATAGAACTCCGTTCAAACATGCTATAGCTCTTCGTGCTTGTACAATTCGATGTTCTATTTCTCGTTCATCTTTTCCACTACGGTCGAAGATGACGCCTAGGTATTTATATGCGTCACATGGATTTATTTTTTGATTGTCATCTATATCGAGTTGTTCTGCTTCAGCTCCAATTGAGAGTTTTTTTTATATTCTCTAGAACTCTTGACGCCGTTATCAAATCTCTTAACACAGTATACAGCTTACTCCAAACGGCGATGAATTCACATTGAGAAGATTGCTACACTGCATATTAATCTCAAATCACCTTCTTCTCACCTTGGAATTAAGGGAAACTGCCAGTTTTTCCAAAACTGTTCTGAAACGGTGTTTACAAGCCTAGAACCTCCATTGCTCTGCACCGAAAATTCCGTTCATCTATTGGGAGTTGTTAAATGCACCAGACGCACCTAAATATTCGACCCACATCCACATATCTACAAATTCGCTCGTAGGTTGTTGTAAAATAGTGCAAAAACAGCATTGAATGTACCGATAAGTCCAATCCTAGTTTTATATTTAACCTATACAATGTTTTGATTATTTATTGTAACCATTTATGATTTGAATATTGTTTGCACCTGAGTTAAAGTTCATTTATCTCACCAGGGTTATCGAAGAAAATATAGCCGATATTTATTTAATTATTATTGATTATATCGTAATAGACCATAGCTTGTTTATTTCGCCACAGGGATGTGATGGTGTTTTAGCAAGCAGAGTAATTTTAAGTGTTACATCGTTTTCATCGGGATATTGTATTCATAAAAATAAACACAAACTTTATATATAATACATCATTCGTTATATATCTACCTTCATTAGCAGACTTAGTTTGCAATACGACGTAGTTGTAAACCCTTTGTTGTCATTGTTTATTCTACGCATCTCTTTCGGACAAAGCGCTTGGTTTTTATGTCATGAAATATATGGCACTTGTCCCTCGTTACTTTTTTAAAAGGCCTACGTGTTCATTTCAACCCCTTTTTTATACGGTCCTTGACTTGCCTGACCTCTTTTTTAAAGTGTACGAACTTTTGGTCTACTTACCTTAATTAAATTCGTTTGAGGGTGTATTTGAAAGGGTCGGTTATGGTAGTTTTGGTAATACAATTTTGTGTAAAGTAGAGATAGATCATGGAAGGTAGTATGTGGATATTATATTGATAGATACTATTATATACAAAATATTTGAGCAACAGTAAACCCTCTACTTCAAAACAATATGATTTTATTTATTGTGTGACTGATGATGTCGTGTATTCATTGCATTCAAGTCTGCCACAGCGGCGGCTCGTGGCCTAAAAAAGTGGTGAAGATAAGGAAACTTGCAGGAGCCAAAAGGAGTTTTAGTACCTACTTCGCGCCCAAATCTCATTAAAAATTCGTTAAAAAAATGTATGGAGCTTAGGGCCCTAAAAACTTGAAAACAGTTTTTTACTGCACTTATACTAGATACGATTCGTTCTGTTTGCCTGGGGTATTTTAGTTCTGAACCTTGACATTTCATGGAGGGTTTTTTGGCGATTAAAACACCACGCCTTCTAAAACGGGTTGGTGAGTTTCGATTCAGTCGCCCACTCTGGGTCAGATGCTGATTGTAGCCGACCACTGGATCAGACGCAGATGTTTAAAATACTGGCATGTAAAATAACATCTCTTTTATCTTTATTTTTCTAATGCCTAAAGGGAGTCTCTAATATATTACACACCAAGTCATTAATTGGATTCATATCTGTCTAAAATTATTTTTGTTCAAACGAAATCCACGAGAACTCTTTATATCCGAAATCCGAAACAAACACAGAGAAATGTATTAATAAAGTCTATCTATACAGCCCTTAACGCCATCCTTGGATATAGGCCTCCTCCTCCTTCTTCCATGCCTCTCTATCTTGGGCAATTTGCATCCATTTTGACCCGGCGTGTTTCTTCAGGTCATCTGACCATCGCATTTGTGGCCTTCCCCTTTTACGTTTGTGATTCCATGGTCTCCAATGTATAATTGTTTTAGTCCATCTTTCATCTTTCTGCCTTAGGGTGTGTCCGGTGAACTTCCATTTAAGCTTTGCTACTTGGGTTGAGACATCTTTCACTTTTGTTTTATTACGGATCCATTCGTTTCTTTTTTTGTCTGATAGTTTAATGTTCAGCATTTGTCTTTCCATGGATCTTTCTGTCTTTGCTATTTTTTCCATATTTTCCTTTGTAAACGTCCATGTCTGAGAGCCCTATGTGAGGACAGGGAGTATACATTGATTGAAGACTCTCGTTTTTAAGTATTGGGGGTATTTTGAATTCTTTAGAATATAAGATAGTTTTCCGAATGATGCCCAGGCCAATCTTATTCTTCTCTTTATTTCTTCGGTCTGATTTTCTTTATTTAATTTAGTGATTTGGCCTAGATATATATACTCTTTTACTTGTTCTATTTTTGTTTGTGCCACTGTAATTATAAGTTCTTTTGGTTGATTAGTCATGGTTTTTGTTTTACTATAATTCATCTTGAGTCCAATTTTTGTCGATTCTCTATCTAGTTCTTCCATCATTCTTTGTAATTCTTCACTTTTTTCTGTTATTAATACAATATCATCAGCATATCGTAAATGATTCAGATTTTGCCCGTTTACATTAATTCCCAAGTCATCCCAGTGTAGTCGTTTAAAAACATCTTCTAGCGCTTGGTAAAATAACTTGGGCGAGATGGTATCTCCTTGTCTTACTCCTCGGTTTATTTTAATAGGCTCCGTTTGTTTCATTAGCTTAATAGTTGTTGTTGCCTTGTTGTATATATTTGTAATTACACATTTAATAAAGTTATGGGTCTGTAATTCTTTAGATCCTTTTTATCTCCTTTCTTAAATACTAACAGTGTTATTGCTTCGTTCCAACTGTTGGGTATTTGTTTTGTCATTAAAATTTTATTTATAAGTATGTACAAAACTTCTCTAGTTGTTTTCCCACCATGTTTTAGCATTTCTACAGTCACCCCGTCTTTTCCTGGCGATTTATTGTTCTTCATCTCTTTGAGTGCTCTTCTTATCTCGTTCTTACTGATCTCTGGTTGTAAGTCGGAATTAACATTTTTTATTTTTATTTGTAGTTGCTTAAGGATTTCTTGGGTTGGTTTCTGTTTTGTATTGTAGTGGTTTTTATAATATTCTTGTGTTATCTGTATAATTTCTTCTACATTATTGGTCTCTGTACCTTCTTTGTTCTTTATACTATTAATTTGTTTGGTTCCAAGCTGTGGAACAAGCTAATAAAGTACACTGAATAAATAAACTTAATACTGTGACTAAACTAAACTAATACATACCATACTGTATAAAAAATATCTATATAATAGACTAAATTTCAAAATATTATCGTTGAGAGAAATTTCCGAAAAATAGTAATACCAAATACAAATCCAGAGTGGGTGAAGACGAATAATATATTTTTTGGCGGAACTGCACTGGACAGTTTTCTTAGCTATCACTAAGGATAGGCTGACGTCACGTTGGCATGGCAACCGTGAACGCTTATGCAGATGGATTTCGCATTTCAAAAATGATATTCACATATTCCTGAATCCTACACGGCTAGTGACACAGATCAGGACTTGACCCTCAAGTACCTACCGCTAATAAATCTAGTTGTCTTTTTAATTTTTAGATTAATTAAAAGAGAATAAATAATTGATTTCAGAATTTAGATATAATAATGTTACTTTTATTTTTTATTTATTTGTCTCAATTTAATTATATTTTTTTGGTGAACCTCACTTTCACCTACTTCACCTGACCGACCGCCGCTGTTCTGCCAAGAAAATAATATGATCATCTGAAATACGTTCTTTAATGTTTTAAAACGAAGACTTTATACGAGGACCTCACCACAAAATAACAAAAATAAAATGACAAACAACCAAACATATTATTCAGATTCAGGACCAGGTTGAACAATAGATGGCTCAGAGAATCTCAATCCATTGCCAGTCTCAATTATATCACTTATTGATTCTTCTACTTTTACTTGGTTCAGCTCATTGAAAAAGCTCGAAAGTCCAAAATTCCTATGATTATCTCCTTTCAAAATTACCAGAAGACATTTGACTATGTAAACTGGTTTACAGTTCATGTTTTGTGGAAAATTCTACACGAGATCGGAGTTCCTGATCATCTGACAGCTCTGGTAAAAAGCCAGAATTTTACCAAAATCGTTTTTTCACTAAAATGGACTTTTAAGCTATAAATACACATTTTTGTAAAGAAACGCCTTCAGTCAGTGCATTCGTAACCTATCTATTGCAGTATGATTTAGCGATCCTATTAGAGAAACATCATAAGTCCATGACTAAATGCGCTTCTCCTATGCAGCGCCCATGTCGTTATAATTTGGTTGTTATAATTTCAGTTAGGCAATGTTTAATCTTGTATTGTGAATTCAGGTAGATAAATAAATATGTAGTGAATGCGAATACAGTAGTAATAATAATGTGGATTACTTATTTGTATTATATCTTGACAAAATGAGTGAAAGCGCCAGTGATCATACCGATATTAATTTACCTAATCAAAAAAAGAAAGGTATATAAAACCCTACGAATATAGAAATGAAATAATAAAACGAGCTAGAGTCAAAGGAAACGAATACATCAATTGGAAAGGGAAGAATGATCCTGCAGTGCCTTCTGCATCCTCCAAAAATTGGAAGTAAGTGGATAATTTGTTCTTTTCTAATAAAAAGTTTTCATTGAAAACAATTTTTTGTTGACTGATCAATCTAAATTTGTTAATATATACTTAATTTTTAGGTGCAGGAAAAAGTGATTTTCATTGATGAGTAGCGACGAAAAAATGCAGAGACTCCAACGATTTAGATTGTTAATTATAAAGCCTAATTTCCGCAACTGAAGTTAAACAACGACGTAGGAGAAAAGAACTTGGTGAGTCTTTAGGACCTAATAGAAGTAGCAGCTATGTATACTCTATATCAACGCCTATACACAAGTTATCGTTTGTAAATTAGCCTTCTGTTTGCTCCACGGAGTAACAATTGACCAAGTGACGCGGCTTGTACTTCTTCTAAGCGCAGGAAAATCAGCATTAGACAAACGGGGAAAAAGTACCCCAGGCAATGCAATTTCTGGTATTATTAAAGATGCTATTCGTGAACATATTAAATCATATCCCACAAAGCTCACTATACTAGCGAGGAAAAGTATTATTTAAATGAGAAACTTCATATCATTCTTGTATACAAAATGTTTACAGAAAAATTTCCCGAATAGTATCCCTACTACAGAAAAGTTTTTAAAGATTTTGAATTATCATTTGCAAGACCTCAGATAGACACATGTGTGTAGAGGAGCTTGCAATGAAAATAAATAGTACGCATTTGAACGATAATGCAAAGAGATTTGTAGCCGCCGAGAAAATGATTCAACGCAAATGAAATTTGTTAAAGAAATGGCCGAGTCCAACGAGGAAATTGGGGATATTTCTATAGATTTTATGCAGAACTTTCAACTGCCATAAATTCCGGTGCAAGAGATTTTCTATCTTCGCCAGGTAACAGTGAACGGTTTTTGTATTAACAATCATAAAACAGGAAAAGCAACGTTTTTCCTGTATCATGAGGGTACGAATTGATCGAATGAAGTTTGCTTGGAGGGCTGGAGGCAGCCTGAATAAGATGAATGATCGCGCTTTTCGTTTTTTTTTAAGTTGTAAAAAATTTTTTTGTGCTTTTTAATATAAATTACAGTACTTTTGTGACGCTGAACAATTTATTTGAGAAACCCCATGAGCTTACTTATTCTCAATCTTTTTTTTTTGAAAAATATTGGAGTGAAAATGTCAAGAAACAGTGTATAGGTAAATGGAATTAGGTTAGTTTTTAACATGTAAAAATTTTCATGTTTTCCTGGCACAGTTTTTTCTTGTTTTCTGTAAGTTATAGATTTGTGACTTATCACATATACTTCACATATTATTTCAAATAAGTGATTCAATTGCAGAGAAAAATCATAAATTTAAATGGCTGTAACAAACTCATCGGCACTATATTGCCTAAAATTCAAACCTAATTGACGGATTCACAAAATTCTTGAATGAGAAAGATTTTCTTTATATAGGACACAATAATTAATGAATTAATATTTTGGTTTCAGATTCACACCATTATTTACCCAAAGAACGTGGATAAAGAGCAAGGGAAAATTAATTATCCAAAAATAGATACAGACGTCTCAGTTGGCTGTAGCTGAGTCTTAAAATACATAATTATTGAATGAGAATATCTCGGTGAAGCTAACAAGTTGTCGAAATGTCTTGAATTGCTGGCGTGTTTGTTTTTTAATCACAAGCCGAAATCCTCAAAGACTTTTTTCTAAAAAGTTTAATTAGTTTTACATTAATTTAAAAATTAATAGGCCTGGTATCGTTAATATATAAAGGGTGATTCATACAGTAAATATACTCAGTTACATTAGAAGTATTGCGTCCAGAACGAAAAGGGCATCAATGTAGATGGAAAATTTTTAAATAACCTTAAATTTGCAGATGATGTCGTTCTTATTGCAGACAGCTTTGATCAGGCACAGATAATGCTCCAAGAACTCCATACTGCCACAAAAAGAGTTGGTCTTAAAATAAATTTTTCAAAAACACAATTTATGACAAATTTAGTCCACAACAAAAACATCTCAGTAGAAGACAAAGATATTGAGCCAGTTGACTCCTATAAATACTTAGGCCATGAGATCAGAATAAGTCGAGACAACCAAACAATCGAGCTGAAAAGAAGAATAAACCTCGCTTGGGCTGCATTTGGAAGGATGAAGGATATTTTTAGGTCTAAGATTCCAATGTGTCTGAAAAGAAAAGTATTTAATCAATGTATTTTGCCAGTGATGACCTACGGCGCAGAAACCCTAACGCTCACAAGAACAACAGTGAGTAAACTACAAGTTGCGAAAAGAGCAATGGAGAGAATTATGTTAGGGATTTCTCTACGTGATAGAATACCCAATGCTACTATACGCAAAAGATCAGGAGTAGCAGACGTTATTGAAAGGATAACAACACTAAAGTGGAACTGGGCAGGTCATGTAGCAAGATCAGTTGATGACCGGTGGACAAAAAGAATTTTGGAATGGAGACCCCGAATACAAGCATATAGAAATAGAGGTCGACCCCCAACGAGATGGACAGATGACATAAAAAGAGTGAGTACAAATTGGATTCAGATGGCGCAAAATCGGACTAAGTGGAAGAGCATGCGAGAGGCCTATGTTCAGCAGTGGACGTTAGAGGCTAGTTGATGATGATGATGATTGCGTCCAGAAAGAATAATTGCTTGAACTTAAATTTTTGGCAACAGGATTACTGTTTTTAAATTTTTAAAAGTATTTTCACGTATTTCTTTATATTATTTTTTGATATATATATATATATATATATATATATATATATATATATATATATATATATATAATATAAAATTAATGTTTCTTTCTTTCCAACAAATAAAACAACCGAAATTTTAGATATTTTCAACAGTTACCATCCAAAATTAAAGTTAACTATAGAAATTGAACAAAATAATAAAATAAACTTTCTAGATATCACCTTACATCGCATTAACAATACAGTTAAAACCATGTGGTTTACAAAAGAAACATGGTCTTTACGATATCTTAACTACAATTCCCATCATCCATTTTCCCATAAGAAGTCTGTAATTATAAGTCTCGCTGATAAATCTATAAAACTAACAGATCCAGAATACAGACCAACTGTAATAAAAAAAGCAAAAAATGCCCTTCTAAAGAATGCATATCCCGAACATCTAATCGAAAATATTTTCAAATAAAGACTCAATAAATTTTATAACAATACAACTAACAACAAACCGAACAGCATCAAAACCACTTATACAACTCTTCCATATATAAAAGGTTTATCCGAACAACTAACAAATCTTTTAGCCAAACATAATATTACAGTGGCCCACAAAGGCAACAACCTCTTAAATAAATATTTCACAAAACTAAAAACACAAACTCCAAAACTTAAAAAATCACATGTTGTTTACGAGATACCATGTACTAACTGTGAAGGTGTCTATATCGGTCAAACCAGTCAACTGCTTCAATCCAGAATTCGTTCTCACAAATACGACAAGAACAACGTCACTGCGCTTACAAAACATGAAAGCGCGAAGAAGCATAAATTTGATTTTCAAAACATCAAAATTTTAAAAACAGAAAAAAACAAAAAGAAGAGGGAGATATACGAATCAATAGAAATAAAAAGAAACACCAACGCAATAAATGACAAAAAAGATACACAAAATCTAAATAAAATATATTTCAATCTGATTTAAACAATAATAATATAACATCATAAAAAGCTCTTAAAGTCATAACATATCTCCACCTTACCTTTTTCGAAAACATCAACGATACGCTCATATAAAAATAATTATGTACTAATGACAGTAAACAATGAGATATCAGATATCAACTTTTATATGTCAGTTCGTTAATGTCTGTGTCACGTTTTACGTTTTGGTAAGTCATATATATACATATGTATTTTACAATATCTGTTTGTTCTTATATATATACATATTTTAGAATCTTGACAAAGGCAAGGGTTTTCTGCAGAAACGTTGATTGATTGCAATGGAAAATAAAATCTAGTTCCACATATAACATATCTTTATTGAACCTAAACCCAAGAAACATTAATTTTATATTAAATTTATATTAAATATAATACGGTTCAAGAAACTCAAAACTACAATATATATATATATATATATATATATATATATATATATATATATATATATATATATATATATATATACATCAGTTTAGAACGTCTTTCGAAGTTGTCCGATACCTAAACACCATCTCTGCCTATCTTCGCAGTCGTTTGTTGTTAAATTTCTTTCGCTCATGGACTTGTTTACGCCGTGTTGCCATTATAATCTGGGTCTTCCTCTTTTCCGTTAACCTATCGGTTGCCATTCTAATACTTTTTTGGGGGGAATCTTGTTGCTGTCATCCGTTGAACATGCCCATACCACCTTAATTGTTTCTTCTCTATATCTTGAGTTGTATTTCCTTCTATTCCCATACGTTGTTTTATTACATAATTTCTGATTCGGTCTCGTCTGGAAATACCTAAAGATCTTCTCATTGCATCCATGTCTACTGCTTCTACTCGTTTTTTGTTCTTTTCACTAATTCTCCATGTTTCAGGATTTTTTTATACTTACCGTCATCTTGAGGTCAAGTATGTAATCATAGATTTTTTTATAAAAAATAAATAAATCATGCAGTAGGGGGATAGTTTATTCATTATTATGGTTGCTTGCATATTCCATAACGCTGGAATTGATGCTTCAGAATATGATCTACTTTGAGATTCGAGATGTTTTGTTTGTTGTGTTTTCAAGTCGCGTCTGAATCAAATATGGCTGAATATGTTCTATTGACTGTAAATACCATATAACGACATGACTACACTCCCTCTGGCGAATCAACATTGAAGAGGATATTTTACGTTAACATGTTATGTTATAACATTAAATGCGTTACAATTTGTATGGTTTTCTATTTTATTTATTTAAACAGTTTATTGAACATATCAATCAATTTCAAACAGATCAATTTTCAGCATATCTTATTTTTAAATAACTAAAACATCCTGTAAATAGAATACACCACAAAGAAAAAAAGAAGAATACACCACAAAGGTAAAAGTCGAGAGTCTGCAGAACGAATCAACAAAACTTCTATACCAAAAGAGAGTCAAAGATAAACTCGACAACGTGCACATCGTAGAAAGTGATGGAACCGAAGAAAGCTGGGCGAAAATTAAAGCAAGCATCCTAGATTCAGCAAAAGAAGCTGTAGAAGAAAGGAAAATTCTTAAAAATAAATATTTCCAAAAGCGGAAAACTCCGTAGTTCTGCGCAGAAGTGAAAGAAAAATGCAAAGAAAAAAAGAAAGCTTACTTAAGATACATGTCTAACAAAACACCACAAGAATACAAAAATTACAAAAAGATAAGAAACGAAACAATAGCACTAGTAAGAAAAATTAAAAACGAACACTGGGAACGCTTCTCAAAAGAAATGGAATACGACTTTTACGGTCTACAAAAGGAAATATGGCGTTTCATAAGAGGCCAAAGATCAGAGATGAAAGACTTAATCGAACCGAAACACATAGATACCGACACATGGATTGAATACCTAAAGAAGCTTTATAATGATGAACAGCAAATGATGTTAGAACCAGAAACACCAGAAATCATTACAAACGAGGAAGTCGAGATAACCGTACAAGAAGTAAAACAAACTTTAGAAAAACTGAAGAACAGAAAAGCTGCAGGTAAAGATGGAATTCCAAATGAATTATTGAAATATGGTGGAGAAGCATTAACAGAACAGCTAACAGCACTAATTAACAAAATCATCAAACATAATAAAATACCTGAAGAGTGGAAGAAAAGCGAGCTTATCCTACTATACAAAAAAGGAGATAAAAAACAACCTGAAAACTACAGAGGTATCAACTTATTAAACACCACTTTGAAGCTTACAACCAAAATATTGCAAGGCCAAATAAATCAGAGAATTACCTTAGCGGATGAACAGCAGGGTTTTCGCACAGGAAGATCGTGCACAGATGCAGTATTCATCATAAAACAGATTACCGAGAAAGCACTAGAGTATAACAGACCAGCATTCATATGTCTAATAGACCTGAAGAAAGCGTTCGATAAAGTAAAGCTTAAAGATGTAATTCACCTTCTTTACGATAGAGAAATTCCACTAAATGTTATAAAAACAATAGAGAACATTTACCAGAACAACAATATGGAAGTCAGAATAGACGACCAGCTTACAGATCCAATAGATATGGGCAATGGAATAAGACAAGGAGACTCGCTTAGTCCAACGCTATTCAATCTAATCATGGATGAAATCATCAATACTATTAATAAAGGAAGAGGATACAAAATGGCAGGAGCAGAGCAGGATACTCTGCTATGCAGATGATGCGGCCCTAATTGCATCCAATGAAGACGATCTACAAAGACTAACCCATAGATTCAACACAAGGGCAAAGGACTTTAATATGGTGATCTCTACACAGAAAACTAAAACAATTGTAATCAGTAAAGAACCAATTAGATGTAAACTGGAAATCGACGGTATCAGCATTGAGCAAGTAATGGAGACAAATTACCTAGGAATTACAATGTCTAGCTACGGAGAAGTGGAGAAGGAAGTGAAGAATCAAGTACAAAAGGCTAATAAAATAGCAGGTTGTCTTAATAACACGATATGGCGCAATCCCCACATTAATACCGACGTGAAATCAAGAATCTACAAAGCAAAAATAAGACCAATAATGACATACACTTCAGAGACAAGACCGGATACCTCCAAAACTCAGCAACTACTAGAAACAGCGGAGATGCGTTTACTGAGGAGAATTACAGGAAATACACTGAGGGATCGAATGAGGAGTGAAGAGATCAGAAGAAAATGCAATATACCAGAAATAAATCAGTGGACACTGAACAGAAAAAAGGAATGGAACGAACACATAAACAGAATGGAAGACACCCGATTATTCAGAATAGCGAGGGACAAATCACCAAAAGGTAGAAGAAGTATCGGGCGACCACGCAAAAGATGGAGTGATAACCTCCAATAGAGGCATTAATCGACATTGAACAAGCATTTTGCTTATAAAAAAGAAGAAGAAGAAGAAGAAGAAAACATCCTCTAAAACGAACATGAGGACCATGACGATAAACATGTTTACGAGTTTAAAAGCTTTACTTTAATGTCCACTGTCACTCTTATCGCCATAGTAATATCGCCAAAGCTTTTCAACCTAGCACTAGAAGACGTCTTCAAAACTACAAATTGGTCAACCTGTGGCATTAACGTTAATGGCAACAAGTTAAACCACCTCAGATTCGACGATGACGACATAGTGATTATAGCGAGCACATTCGAGGAACTGCAAATTATGATGGAGGAACTAGCAGGCAGCTCCCAATACGTCGGCCTAAAAATGAATATGAAAAAAACAAAAATAATGACAAACACAGATGACCTAAGACGTATAAATATAAATGGCAGTGAGATAGAACAAGTCCAGGAATATACCTATCTACCTAGGCCAAATCCTGAAACTTGACAAAGAGAACCAAAGTGCAGAAATTACTAGAGGAGCAAGACTAGCCTGGGCAAGATTTGGAAAACTTAGTTAGATACTTAAGAACCGTAAAATACCCCGAAAAGTGTTCAACCAATGAATCCTTCCTATCATGACATATGGATGTCAAACCTGGACCCTAACCGAGAGAAACATGAATAAAGTAGCCACAACAGAAAGAACAATGGAAAGAGCAATGTTAGGTATACGACTGTCAGATAAAAAGAGGAACGACTGGGTAAGATCAAAAACAAAAGTTGAGGACATAACAACAAAAATTGCCAAACTTAAATGCAGCTTCGCGGGCCATACTGCTAGACAAAAAGACCAACGTTGGAATACTACAATACAACATTGGAGACCTTACGAAAGTAAACGACCAAGATGAGATGGGTTGATGACATTAAAAGAATAGCCGGAACAAATTGAAAATATGTTGCTTAGGAGAGAGACCGATGAAAGGAGTTGGGAGAGGCCTATGTCCAAAAATGAACGATAGAAGGCTAAGAAGAAGAAGAAGAAGAAGTCACTCTTTAATTAATAGAAACAACTGACACCATAGAAAAAAAAATAAATGAATATAATTAAAACTAGATATAAAAATAATTTTTCTTGTCAAACTAGGACTAGGCCTTAAAGTCCTGATGTATTTTATTGTTTTTTAATCCAAATTATGTCCACCTGTTTCCATTAGATAAAATGCTTCAGTCCGGTCGTAAAAACTTCAACTTTATTTTTATATAATGTTAAAATTAGCTATAATAGTGTCATTTTTTGGAAAACATTTATATTTCTCGGTATAAATGACCTATTTTTAAAACTTTTGTGTTTTCGATCTCATAATTTATTTACATTTAGGCGGAGGTCATTTCCATAAGGAACGTTCCCGCGCCTGTGATGTATAAATACACCTACAAAGGGCGAATCATTTACCAGCTTAACCTAAAACCCGTCCAACCCAAAAATATCCTTCAAACCATTTTCCATTCTCCAACAAATATATCGACCGACCCTAAAAAAATTCTCCATTCTCCCATTCCATCCTATTTTGAGTGAAAGTTTCATTTGTTTGGGAGCTGCACCTTTCTCTGTTGAAACTGTTTCGGTCTCTCTCTTCTACCCTCTTGAATAAGGGTAGCAGCGTTGCCGAGTTCTTTAAATGGCAGAAATTTGCGAAGTTGATTCATTTGATAAAAACAAAAATTATTTGAATAAATATAAAAACAAAAAGTTACTCAAAATATTTTATTGAATAATTTTTATCTGCTCACTGTGATTTTTAAAATGATAGGGAGACTATCTGTATGTACATATATATGTTTTTCCTCTACTATTGCCTTTTTTTCGAAAAGATATAAAATAACAAGGAAAGCATAAAATTAGAATACTCTAGTCAATTCTTCTTATTGTATTATCTTCTAATGAAGATTGGCGATCACCTCTTTAAACGTTTTCCTATCTTTTGCAACGTGAACTTTTGTTCAACAATGAGGTTAGTCCAATCTCTGATATTCCTCAGCCAACATTTCTTGTTTCTTCCCAAGCCTTTTCTTCCCTCTACCCTTCCTTGCTTGGTGACGTGTAGAAGAGTGTTATCGTTTCGAAGTATGTGGCCTAGATACGATGTTTTTTTTATCAAAGGGATCTAGGCGTATGTGATTCAATGCATGTATGAGTTTACCATGTTGAACTCTGCCAAACGCATTTTGAGAATCTACATAACATATGAATTCCCTGCATTTTTGTAATAGTACCGCCATTGCGGACAATGCCTCTCTTATTCCCGTTCCACCTCTAAATTCAAACAGTGTAATGCATAATTGTCCTTCTCATTTAATATATATTCTCATATAATATATATTATTTTCCTTTCTTCTCCTTAGAGTGTCGTCTCCTTACGGAGGTTGGCAATCATAATGGCTATTTTTATTTTTGAACTTGCTGCTCTAAACAAATCAATCGATCTGCATTGATACCAATCACGTAGATTCTTCAACCATGAGTTCTGCCTTCGGCCAACAGATCTTCTTCCTTGAATCTTTTCCTGTATTGAGTCTCAAAATTTCATATTTTGGTCCCCTTATCACGTGGCCTAGGTATACCAGTTTTCTGGTTTGTATAGTGGTGATTAGTTCTGTTTCTTTACCAACCCTCTCTAGTACGTCTTTATTGGTAATTCTATCAGTCCATGATATTTTTAATACCCTGCTGTATAAACAGAGTTCAAAAGCCTCGATTTTTTTTAAATTGCATTTTTTTAATGTCCAAGTCTCAGCTCCATATCATAAAATATATAACAGCGAATGGTACGTAGTCTGATCTCCAAATTTAGATTTTTGCACATTAGGAGTGGCTTCATTCGTATAAATGCTGATCTGGCAATCTCTATTCGCCTGTTTATTTCTGCAGTATAACTACTGACAGTTTTTATTTATTAACGTGACTTGTTCAAGTTACCATTAACGTGAACAAGTCACGTTAATGGTAACGTGACTAGTTCTATCACGTTACCATTGATGATTATCAATAGGTGATGTATATTTTGTAGTCTTTTTGTAATTAGCATGTACTTTGTTTTTTTAGCGTTTATAGTAATTACCATCTCAGCACTATTCATTCTTAAGCTTTCGATAAGATGTTGTAGATCTTATATACCCTTTGCTATGATCACAGTGTCGTCTTCATATCGTAAGTTGTTATTAATTAATTTTCCGTTAACCATAACTCCCGCTTTGATATTATTGAGTGTGTTTTGGAAAATTTCTTCAGAATATAAGTTAAACAAAAGTGACAATAAAACACATCCCTGTCTAACTTCTCTACAGATCTTCATTTCTTCTGAGTGTTGACCATCAATTTGAACTAGGGCACTTTGGTTCCCATATAATGTTTGCACTATATTTATGATTTTACTGTCAATGCGCTTGTTCATAAGTATTGATATTAGTGTTTCATGTCTTACTTTATCGAAAGCTTCTTCGTAGTCAACAAAGCACAATTGTAGATCAACGTTTACATCCCGACATCGCTGAATCAATATGTTGATGGCGAATAGTCCTTCTCGAGTATCCATTCCATTTCGGAACCCGAACTGCGTCTCGCTAATATCCTCCTCTAACCTTTCGTATATTCTCTTATGTATTACTTTCAGCAGTACTTTTAAAGTATGACTCATGAGGCTCAGTGTTCGATAATCAGAGCACTCTTTTGCTTCTTGTTTTTTAGGGATGGTTATAAATGCTGACTTCAGCCACTCTTGTGGTATTATTCCCGTATCGTACACCGTGTTGAATAAATCTGCCAATACTTCCAAGCTATTCTCTTCCACTAGTTTTAACAGTTCTACTGGTATTTCATCTAATCCAGCTGCTTTATTGTCTTTAGAGTTTTTGATAGCATATTTGATTTTTGATTTCATCTATCGTGATTTTTGAACGCGTTTGAAGTGTGGACATTTAGAAGATTGTTAAGAATTCCATGAGTAGATAGAGTCACGAATGCAGAAGTGTTAAGGAGAATAGGTAGAGAGAGGGAAATGGAAAATACTATAAGAGAAAGAAAATTGAAATATCTCGGACATGTAATGATAGGCGAAAGATTCAACATCTTGAGACTCATAATTCAAGGAAAAATAGAGGGTAGGAGAAGCTTAGGAAGAAGATGAGTTTCCTGGTTGAAGAACCTGAGAGAATGGTTTGGTTGCAGCTCAAGGCAATTGTTCAGAGCAGCTACCTCGAAGGTCAGAATAGCCAAGATCGTGATCTTCTTTCTCTCTAAATTATCTGTCTTATTTTCCTTGGCTAAGGGTAAAAAGGTAGATTTCAACCATTCTTCAGGAATTTAACTGTCGTGGTATATTTTATTAAATAATTTAATTCGACACTCAATATTTTCGTCATTCGGGATTTTTAATATTTCTGCTAGATTTGCATCAGGACCTGGTGCTTTACCACTTTTTGAGTTTGTGTTATTAGAATTTCTATATTTTTATCAGTTGTCAATGTATCATTTATTTTTTTACTATTATCTGTAAATAAAATCTTGATGTATTTCTCCCAAGTTTGTTGATTTTCTTTTTCTTGAAATTGGAGACCTTTATTAGAGTTTCTTTTATCTTGTGGTATTCTCTTCGGTGTATAATCGTAATTTCTTTCAGATTCTTATGTAGGTTATATGTGTCGTGTTTCATATTAAATTCTTCTATTTCTTTGCAATTTTTATCTATTCAGCGTTCTTTAGCTTCTTTGATCTGCTTTTCTTCTAGTTTCTTCATTTGCTTGCATTTTTCTTTATTTGTATTTCTGTATTTTCGTTTTTCTTCTATGAGCTTTATAATATCTGGTATCATCCAGTCTTTTTTGGCACTTGGTCTTTTTCTACCCACAAACACTTCCACCTTCATTTCGTTCCAGGCACTGTAAATTTCTTTTTTTGAAGCTTTTGTAAATGCTTCTGCAATTGTTTCATTTATTTGTTGTTGGCATTTTTCACCCTCAAGCTTTGACAAATCTAGTCTCAATTTTACTTTTTTTCTTTTGTTCAATCAATTTAATGTTAACGTTGGTAAGAAGTTAATTGTGGTCGGAGTCGGCATCAGCACTAGGATATGTTTTCACGCTTTTAATCCCGTTTTAAATCTTTTGTTAACGAAAATGTAATCGATTTGGTTGCTTATCAGATTATTTTGGTTGTCTCCTGGTGCACTCCATGTATCAAGTCTCCTTGGTGGAAATTAATAAGAATTTTGTGAAAATAATTGAAAAAACTACTAGAGGCATAGAAGAACAGTGGAAGGAAATGAAGACATCTATTAACAGAATTTCGCATGAATATCTACAATCAAAAAGAGAAAAGAAGCAAGCATGGGTGACAGATAAAATATTGCAGATGATGGAAGAGCGAAGAAAATTAAAAGGTAGAAATGACAACGAATACAATAAGTTGCACAAGACGTATCTAAAGGAGATAAAAGGAGCAAAAGAAGCATGGCTGACGGAGAAAGTTAGTTGGTTAGTTGTAGTTGAAACACTACAACGAGATTTTCGAGATTTTGGAAATAAAAACTCACATTGAAAAAGTCAGAAGCTCTTTCAACAGCCTTAGGAAGATTTTCTGCAACTTATCAGTAGTAGTATCAATATACACATAAGAATTCTTAGATGTTACGTCTTTAGTCTCCTCTATGGAGTAGACTAGTAGTCAGAAGGCGTTTGACCTGGTGAAACATGATAAACTAATAGATATTTTAAGGTCATGTAATATCGACGATAAAGACTTAAGGATCATTTCAAACCTCTAATTTCAAGAACAAAAGGCTAAAATCAGAATAAAAAGCGAAACATCTGGAAAAATCAATATCGAGAAGGGAGTAAGACAGGGATGTGTCTTATCACCTTTGCTGTTCAATGTTTACTCTGAGAAGATATTTCAGAAAGCTTTGGAAGGCACCTCGGATGGTATAATTATAAACGGACAATGTATAAATAACCTGCGATATGATGATGACACTGTCATACTGGCAGATAATGCTGAAGCCCTGCAACGCTTAATGGACCGAGTAACGACAGCCTGTAGAGAATTTGGAATGAAATTGAATACAAAGAAGACAAAAACGATGGTCATCAGCAAGCACCAAAACAGAAGGGTGAAGGTTAATGTCGACGGAACAGATCTGGAAAGAGTAACAAGAACAACGTACCTTGGAAGTAATCTTGATGAAACTTGGGACCACTCACTAGAGATAAGAATACGCCTGGAAAAGGCACGTACAATGTTTTACAAAATGTAAAAAGTTCTATGCAACCGCCAGCTGGGCGTCTCATTGATAACTAGAATACTTAAGTGCTATGTTTTCTCCACCTTGCTCTATGGTGTTGAAGCCTGGACAATGACAGAAGCAACACAAAAAAGAATCCAAGCATTCGAACTCTGGTGTTACCGTAAAATGCTCAGAATATCCTACATGAGCCATACGACAAATGCGGAAGTCTTGCGGATGATGAATAAGGAAAGAGAGCTTATGCTTATAATAAAAGAACGGAAAACACAATATTTTGGTCACATCATAAGAAATCAAAAGTATGAACTGCTCCAACTTATAATCGAAGGCAAAGTCAATAGCAAAAGAGGACCAGGAAGAAGACGCAACTCTTGGCTTAAAAACCTACGGCAATGGACGAACATAGACAGGGCTGCTACAACTAAGATTAAATGGGCAAATGTAATGGCCATCGTCCTTAAGGATAAGGCACCGTAAGAAGAAGATGGAGTAGAAAACTGGAGCCCTACAGAAGATGCCATAAAACGATTGGAGGCATTTGAAATGTGCTGCTACCGACGTATGTTGAGGGTCTCATATATGCACCACACAAGTAACATAACTATTCTCCAGAGCCTAAGAAAAATCAAAGAAATTATTTAATAACACCATAAAAAACAGAAAATTGTCTTACTTCGACCACATCATGCGTAATGATAAATACCGACTTCTACAGTTGATTCTACAAGATTGAGGTTAAGAGAGGAACTGGACGTAGACGTATATCCTGGCTGGCCAATCATAGGATATGATCTCTAGAAGATAGGCACATTTAGAAGAAGAAGGAATGAAGAGAAAGAAGAAATTTTTAATTTCTTTCAATTATTTTTTAATAAACTAGGTTTCACAACCGCACAGAACATCGGATAATACATTGGACTTGCTCTTTATATCCTTGTTTTTTACTCATTTTATAAAACAATTTAAATAATCTTACTTAATTGATTAAATTAGGATTTAAAGATAAATTTAGCTTAATATGATATATTTATTGTCCGAAAATACATAAATAAGAATGGAGATGAATGAATGAATGAACGATTATTGTATATTGATATTTTGTTAGAGTTTGTGAATAGCAGATTAAACTGGCTTTCGCTTTTTATCGATGGCAACACCGTGAACCGTTCTCGGCACTCTCAATTTTGTTGTCGTTTTTATTGTTGGGGCGAGTGAGGGTGGTGCGTAGAACGCACAAAAGGGTGCGTAGAGCGGAAGAGGAGGGGGTTAGAAGTAGGGGTTGAGCGAAGAGATGCGAGGGATTCCTTCGTAGGGCAATATAGGGCGTAGGCAAGCAATGTGCGTGAGTTTAGGAGGTCGTTGAACCGAGAGCCCTCGGGAAAAGGCGATGTTGCCGATGTACTCAGGGATTTGTCAGGCATATTTAGGGTTGATAAAGGGTGTTTGCGTAGGGGGACTAATGATGACAATTTTCTTTGATGTGTTAGGAAAATCAGGGAAAAGTTAAGAAGTTGTTAAGGGAATTTTTAATTCAATAAATCCTTATAACTACCATTAAATAGCTTTTTGCTATATCATGCAATTTATATGAGTAACTGAGATGCAAAACTCGCTCGTTATCCTTAAACGAGTTTTTCAGGACATGTAAAAAACTTATTGTGTCTGACTAATTAACAAGTAAAATGAATTTTCTGCTTGTGAAACCTTATCCTGGTCTCGATAAAGAAACTAAAAATTAAAAAATCAGAAGCAACATTTTAATAGAAAAATATTAGATTAAAAGTTAGAACGAACGAGTTTTGCAACAAAGCATTGCATTGAAACACTTTTGCTGCTAACCAGCTGCTAGGAGCAAACAAGATATGCAACGTAATAGTTGAAACCCAACCAAATAGAAAATAGTAGACAGTTTTTGAAATATTTTTTATTTATAGAACTTGTACAAAACAATATTATTTTTTAAAAAAACGTAATGGTAATATTTTTATTATTATTAAGGCCAAAAAAATGTTAAATAGAGGGCCCATTGGCTCTCACTGGCATAGTAAAGGCGAAGCTCAGAACTAGAATCTCAACACAAACAACAGACAAACAGATGAAGATCGAAAGATGGAATGTGTCTAAATTGGAAGAAGAAGAGGGAAAGAGACAATACCAACTAGAATTGAGAAACAGATTCCAGGTGTTGGAAACGAAAGAAAATGAAAGAGAAAATATAGACCAGAAATGGCACTCCATTAAAACGATCGTTACAGAAACAGCAGAGAAGTGTATAGGTCGGAAGAGAAAAGCAAAAAGAAAAAAATGGTTTGATGAAGAATGCGAGGATACCTTAAAAGAAGCAAACAAAAGAAGAATCGACTACCTAGCAAACCCGACGGATGAAAAGCGTGAACAATACAATAGAGAGAGAGCCTTAGCCAGAAGAACAGTAGGGAGAAAAAAGAGACAACATTTACAACAACAAATTGAAAAAGTAAAACGTGAACACAGAAGCAAGCAAAATAAACAATTCTACAAAGAAGTAAGACAACATAAGAAAGGTGCATATATAAGAACACCGAACTTTGTGAGAGATAAAAATGAGCAAATGATTACAGCTGAAAATAAAATAATTGAAAGATGGGCTGAATACTTTGAAAGTCTTCTTAATGTCCAGGTAGACGCGGATGGAAATAAAGCAAATTGTGAGTACCAAACGGCCGAGATAGAAGTACCCCCGCCAAGCCTGGAAGAAATTATCACGGCGATAGAAACTCTAAAAAATGACAAATCCCCGGGACTAGACAATATTGATGCAAAACTGATTAAAAAAGGAGGGCATGAACTTAGAACTAAAATACACCAATTAATGAAAGAAGCCAGGGAACAAGAAATAATGACAAACGAATGGAGTGGCTGTATTATCGTGCCAATACATAAAAAAGGCAGAAAGGATACATGTGGCAACTATAGGGGAATCTCACTAATCGGTACTACATATAAGATATTAGCTTCAGTTGTACTAAAACGATTACTGCCATATACAGAGGAAATTATTGGCGATTACCAATGCGGCTTTAGGCCTGGAAGATCAACAATCGACCAAATATTTACTATCAGACAAATGCTAGAAAAGTATTGGGAATATAATAAAGAAGTACACCAGATCTTCATAGATTTTAAAAAAGCATATGATTCCATAGATCGCTTAAAACTGTGGAGTGCAATGATGGAGTTAGGCGTACCAAAGAAGCTGACCATGATTGCGCGAATGTGTCAACAATTCCTTTGCACAAATTAGAATAGAAGGCAAAACTTCAAAGGCTTTCGGCATAAGCACCGGGCTCAGACAGGGAGACCCGCTGTCCCCATTACTATTTAACCTAGCATTGGAATACGCAATGCGAAAAATCTATACCAGAGTCAAACCAGACATAACTGCCAGAGGAGCAAAGATTATTCTCGCATTTGCAGATGATGTAGATGCAGTAGCACAGACAACACTGGAAGTTAAGGATATAGTCTCGAACTTTGAAGAAGCAACACTAAGCGTAGGCCTGAAAATAAACGAACAAAAAACTAAATACATGGTCGTATCAAAAAAGGAACGACAGCGAATAAGACAAAACATTACCATAAACGATCATAATTTTGAGGTGGTCAAAGAATTCAAATACCTAGGAGCAACAATTACCAGTGAAAACACAGGAGAACGGGAGGTTGAAATACGAATACTGGCGGGGAATAAATCATTCTTTGCCATTCAACATCTAATGAGGTCAAAGCTTCTCTCAAGGCGTGCCAAATCCAAATGTACAAAACCATAATACGACCAGCAGTGACATATGGAAGTGAAACATGGACATTGAGAAAGAAAGAAATCAATAAGCTATTAGTATGGGAGCGCAAAATCCTGCGAATTATATATAGTCCTTGCAGGGACAGCGTGACAAATGAATGGAGGAACAGATACAATGAAATAGAGACTTTCTTCGGGAAAGGAAACTTCGTAAGATACATAAAAGCCAATAGATTAAGACGGGCAGGCCACGTGGTACGGAGTGATGACGACAGACTGATTAGCAATGTGTTTTGGGAAAGACCAGATGGTAAAAGATCGACAGGAAGGCCTAGAAACAGGTGGAAAGACGCAGTCAGGGAAGACCTGGAGAAGATGGAAGTAAGGCCATGGGAAATAATAGCACAGGATCGGAATCAATAGAAGGCAATAGTAAACGCGGCAAAAACTCAAGAAGAGTTGTAAAAGCCAATGATGATGATTGGCTCTCTCTATTATTTCAATGTGCTTTTCCTCATTGTTTTCTTCTACTTCTTCAAAATTATTATCCCCAATGGGGACATAGAACTGCAAATTGTCGTAGGTTCTCCAGTTCGCACCAAAATGAGTGTTAAGGAGTTTTTCCACATCTTTAATTGTTTCTTTTGCATCCATGACGTTGCTTGGAAGGAGAGCTGGAATAATCTGATGCATTTTCTTTCCCTTTTTTAATATTGGTTTCTGGACGCCTAGATTGCACCTGTTATTAATTTCACCCTGCACAGTCACATTGTTTTGATTAGTTTTTTCTATGATTATTCTTTTGGAAGCAACAAATTTAAAGTGGAGTTGGCCTGGAGGTTTTACTACTACAGAAATTTGAAAAATCGAAAGAAACACATAACGTCGAAGACCACTGGAATCATGTCAAAAGCATTATGCAAGAAATAACTAAAAAATTATACAAGAAACTTGTATAAAACTATTAAAACAAGTATAAAACTATTAATAATCGCAAACAACAATGAATGACTGATGAAATATTGGGACTAATGGAAAGCAGGCGAAAACAGAAAAATAAAAACACTGAAGAATACAATAAAATTCATAAAGAAATCAGAAGGAAAATCTGGGAAGCAAAGGAGAAATGGCACAGCAACAAATGTCTTGAAATAGAAGAACTGCAGAAAAAGAATGACACGTTTAATATGTACAAAAAGGTGAAAGAAATAACTGGAACATATAGATCAACTGCAAGTAGTTTACTTGATAAACAAGGAAATATTATAGTCAATGAATAAGACAGATTAGAGAGGTGGAAAGAATGTATTAAGGAGCTGTTTGATGACGATAGACTAGAAATTCAAATAAAAAATATATCGACTGGTCCAAACATAACACTCGATAAAATGAAAAGAGCTATAAAGCTATCAACGAATAGGAAAGCAACAGGTCTACATGAAATTCCAAGCGAAATAATCAAACTGCTCCAGGATAAGGGCAAATATTATATTCTAAGCCTCTTTAATAAAATATACGAAACAGGACATATAGCAACAGACTGGCTACTGTCAACATTTCTAATGATACCGAAAAAAATATATGCCAAACAGTGTAGCGATCATCGCACTATCAGTCTGATGAGTCATGTACTGAAAATTTTCCTAAGAATACTGCATTCTAGAATTTACAACTAAGTGAAACACAATTTGGTTTCAGAAACAACCTTGGAACCAGAGAAGCACTCTTCAGTTTGCAGGTCATGGTTCAAAGATGTAGGGATATAGAACAATCAGTATATATGTTTTTTATCGACTTCGAAAAGGCCTTTGACCGAGTAAACCATGACAAACTTATAGGTGTCTTGCAACAGGTGGGAATTGATGACCGAGATCTCCGTATTATCAAAAATTTGTATTGGCATCCATGTGCAAACATACGAGCTGGACACAACACGACGGAATCAGTGAAAATACAACGTGGAGTGAGGCAACGATGTATTCTATCGCCTCTACTTTTTAATATCTACTCCGAATTCATTTTCAAAGAAGCCTTCGTTGAAAATACAGGCATCAACGAATATCATCGGAATTAATGTCAACAATCTCTGATATGCAGACGACACGGTACTTATTGCCTCAAATGAAGAAGACCTGCAACGACTTATAAACAGGGTAACCGAAACATTTGGTGATGAATATGGGCTAAAACTTAATACTTCTAAGACAAAACTTACGATTGTCAGCAAAACGGAGTTGTAACCAACGAACATCAGAGCGTATAAAATAGAGTAAAGAATCCACAATATTACCTACTTGGGTGCAAATGTTAACGATAACTGGGATATAAATACAGAAATAAGAATACGCATTGAAAAAGCCAGAGCCGCTTTCTCTAAATTAAAGAAAATTCTAATTAATAGAGATATTACGTTAAAACTTAAATTCAGATTAATACGCTGCTACATATTCTCCACATTGCTGTATGGTATGGAGAGCTGGAACCTTACAGAGACATTAATGAAAACATTAGAGGTCTTTGAGATGTGGATTTATCGACGAGTATTGCGGATAAGTTGGGTTAATCTAATAAGAAATTAAATAGTTTTTCATCGAATGAAACAGAGCAAAGAAATAACAAAAACGATAAAAACACGAAAGTTACAATATTTCTGTCATGAATGAGACATCCAGAGAGATATAAAACCTTCTACAGCTCATAATACAGGGTAAGATCACCGGAAGGAGAGGCCCAGGCCGACGAAGAACATCCTGGCTCCGAAATTTCCGAGAATTTGGAGCCGGCTTATTTAGAGCCGCCGTAAACAAAGTTATTATTGCCAATATGATCGCCAACGTTGGATAATCGGAGAGGGCACTGAAAGAAAAAGATTGAAGAAAGTATTGACTGAGCTCCATATATGGTAAATAAAATTGTCGATATCCCAACCTTTTTGCAAGTGTGTCGCCCAGTTCCATAATCAGTTAAATCCAAAATTTAAAAAAATGGACGTTATGATTTCAATGAATTCTTTGTTAGTCTCCTTACATGTGTGTATCTTCAAACTGTTCCAAACTCAGTTACATTGCGTTGAAAATACCGGCTGAAAAGTTCGGACTGTTCCAAAAGCAGTTAAATGTATTCGGTGGTCGGTTTCAAAACCAGTTAAATCTGTCACGGTGTCAAAACAAGTTAAAAGAAATACTAAACCCACATGGCCATGAGTTCGGTGCCACAGCCACTGTTAGTTACAAATCGACCACCAAAGCAGGTAGTTAAACATTTTTTGTGAGAAATAGAAGCGCTTGTATTGTAGTATTGAGACAAACTTAAAAGCATAACACTATTTTTTTTTTCAAAACATTAAAATAAACCATAACAGGTGCTTTTACTGGACGATACAGTTCTTAATATCATGGAGGGGCCAGCGGAAAATCCTGAAATCGTTGATAATGTTGAAGTAATAGCAGAGGCAACTGGTTATTTGGCTAAAAAACGAAAAAGCAATCCTTCCACTTGGAAAAAAAACCATTGCAAAAGTATCTAGGTAAGTTAATTGTAATTATTATAACAAAAATTTATACAGTGTTTCGTCAATATGCCAACAACCTTCATTATTTTACAGTGACGTAGAAGTTATTGGGATAAAAACCCAAAATTTACTCTGTATCTGCGCCTCTGGAAATGATCAATTTAGAAAAAAATGCTTGTTTTATCAAGTAGTACTAGTATACAAACTTTTATCATATCTACAGTAGGTACTAAAATTTTAAGAGATATCGGCAAACAATACAAAAAAAGTATCTCAACAACGACACATTTTGAATGGTATGTTAACATAACCATTTTTAATGTTTTTTAGAGGTATACTTTTATCCCCTGAAATTTATTGGCACATTTACGAGACACCTTTTATAATCCGTTATTATTCGTCTTTACTTATACCTTCAGATTCAGGCTAATCTTTCCTAAACTCTCATAACGTCAACTACAGCGAAAGCGATTAGGTAACTGAAAGTGTAACAAATTTGTTTTTTTAGACACCGTCCAAAGGGATTTCCTCAAATGAAAAACTGCAAACATCCAAGCAAAAGCAAGTATCGATGCTCAGAGCTTTCCTTGCAAGACGTAACAAAAATCCATCGCAGATATTACAAAGATGCGGACCTACAATCGAAGACACAATTTATTCTGCAACATGTTATGGTTTTTTCTGCAAAAAGAACCCGGATTCCAGAACGTACCTCAAAAATAATGGTAAGCACTAGTTTCTACTTACCTAAGCAAAGACACAATAAAACAGAAAATATTAAAGTGTGTCGAGCGGCATTACTTGCAATACTCCAAGAAAGTCGAAACCGGGTGCAGTTACTTTGCCAAAAATTTCTTCAGACAGGTGTACTCCCATCTGAAACTCGTGGAGGAGCCCGCCACGTTGAAAAGTTTAACACAAAGAAAGAAAGCATCAAAACTTTTATTAAATCTTTTGTACCAGTGCAGAAACACTACTGTAGAGCAAAGAACAAACACAGACAATATCTTCCGAGTGAACTGAGCATTAAAAAAATGTGGTATATGTACAGTGAGCAACATCCAACTCCCAAATTAACATGCAAGTATGATTTCTTCAGAAACGTGTTTGCCACCAATTTTAATATCGGGTTTGATGCCCCATACACTGATAAGTGTTCTACATGTATACGACTTGAATGCGAGACAGCAACCGAAAAGGATGGTGACAAACGAGCAGCTTTAAAATTGGAGTTGAAAGTCCATAAAGTTCGTGCTGAGAAATTTTATATGTTCTTACGAGAGAACAATGATAACGAGCTTGTGTTCAGCTATGACTGCCAAAAAAACTTGGTGTTGCCTAAAATACCTGATCAGGCTGCGTACTATAAGCGTCAGTTGTATCTTTATAACTTTGTTATATGTGAGGGGCACTCCAAAGCCACACGAAATTGCTACAACACATTCTCCTATCTTTGGACAGAAAACCAGTATCAAAAGGGATCCAATCAAATAGCATCTGCTTTGTACCATAGATTACAGAACTCGAACTTTGAAAATGTCACCACAGTCAAACTCTTTTCTGATGGTTGTGGGGGACAAAATAAAAACACCATTATTGTTGGTATGCTTATCAGTTGGCTTATTAAGGATGCTCTTCGTAACGTGAATAAGGTGGTACTATATTTTCCTGTAGTCGGACATTCGTTCATCCCGCCAGACCGAGTCTTTGGAATTTTAGAACGACAGTTTCAAAATTTCAGTGTTATCAACAATCCAGACGAATACACTGATATCATTAAAAATACCTGTACTGTGATAAAGCTGGGTGCAGACTGCTCTATCAGTAACTGGAAAAGTGTCACAGAAGCTGTGGTAAAACCTCCAGGACAGTGGCATTTCCAATTTCAAAAAGCTAAAAAATTCATTTTCACACGATCTAAAAGAAATCCAAACATAGCTTTGATCCAAGGAGAGGCCAACTACAACTTTGAAACGGGTGAGCCCAAGTCAGTTTTAAAAAGAGGAAAAGTTTTCGGAAAGCAAGCTGTTCCGGAAATACCAGAAGGTGTGGCAGTTAAAGACGCGAAAATTAAAGATATAAAGTGTTTATTGGATCTCCATTATGGAACAGACTGGAAAAACAACCAGAATTTAAAGTTTTTTGAGGAAATGTTGCAACAACCAATCGATCCTGTAGATGACGAAGAAGATGATTTTGAACTGAATGCTGAGGACGAATCTATTGATTAAAAAAATAGACACCAAATACTATTAAAAAAATGTACGAATAAAACTTTTCAGTAAAAATTGCTTCATTATTGTAACAATCTAACTAAAGCAAAAATTTTGCCCTCACAACAATATAATACTATGACATAATAGTTTCAAAAGTAGTTAAATCCTATTACTGTTCCAAAATCAGCTATAATAAATTTTTAATATTTTACAGTGCCTACATTCTTTAATTTTATACAATTTTTATTAGGAAAAAGCTTTATTTTTTAATTTTTTTTTGATAACAACTTTATCACGTTCCCTATGACGGTAGGTACGCAACTAGTTATTGGCCTATTCCCACAAATTTTTTCAAGTGGATTTAACTGATTTTGGAAATGGGTGACTCAAGTGTTGATGTTAAAAATCCATCTTTGTTCCGAAGGTTGGCGATCATCAGGGCTATACGTATTTTCGAAACTGCTGACCGAAACAATTCGTTGTTGCTACAGCTATACCATTCCCGTAGATTCTTTAGCCAGGAGTTTCGTCTTCTTCCTATGGACCTTTTTCCTGCTTTTTTCCCTTGCATAATTATTCGAAACAGTTCATATCTTTCGCATCTTGTAATGTGTCCCAAGTATTGCAGTTTTCGTTTTTTGATCGTAAATATGACTTCCTTTTCTTTATTCATTCTTCTCAAGACCTCGACATTTGTGACTCTTTTGTATTGATCGTCAATACAAAAGTAAATACAAAATGTAACTCTGATTATAAATAATTGTGGTTTAATCCCATATAAATGAATATGTAGCTTGGGATAGTGTTTGTCTTTATTTAAAATGTTATATTTTCAATAAAATAGAAAAACATCTTATCTACTTTAATAATTTTTTATTATGTTAACCATCTCCTTTTAAAATGTCAATAATCTCTTTAAACGCACACTGACCCTTTTACCTATTAGAAGGTACACGCTAAGATGTTCATATCCTAAAAATGTCAATGACACCACAACAACACACAAATACAAACCAATGACCGATAGGTCGGCGCGGTGCATCACCAAATTCATCGGCGTTGAACCCACCGAAAAAAATATTTGTAAGTGTATCCTCGAGGAGAGGTCTTTGACCCTATTATCGTTACGACATCATGGATTGATACGATGCAAGTGGATTTATAAAATGTGTGCGTAGAATGCGGGAACGCTGCTCCTGCTACTGTTGGATGGTATGGGACCCCAGATTTCTTGGAGAATGGCTTTCTTGCAGGATTGCATCCGCCTAAACAGAATTGCAACCCTAGCAGAAAGAATTATTTTATTATTTTTATAATTTTGGTGTATGTTAAATTCATGAAAAATTTTATTGGGTTTTTAACTCCAGTTTTTAATGAGAAGTTGGTAGTCTAAAAGCCTTTGAAAGGTATGCAACTAATGTAACTGCTAATCTTACTTTACTTAACATTAAACCAGACAATGTTGTTTCTCTTATTGCTCTACTATTTTTGTTGATTTTTTTGAGAAATTTAAGTAATTTTGGTATCTACCTATAAAAAAAGGATATGATGACAAATCACACCGTTTGTCCAGTAAACTAACGACGCCATCTAGGAAAGAAATCTGAACTAACACCATTTGACATTTCAATCATAGTTTAATTATTAATACAAAAAATATAAATTACATATTAATATAATTAATAAACAATATTATTAATATTTTTAAGGTACGATTTAATACAAAATAATTTACAGTTTTAGGTTAGTTTAGATTTAAAATTCTAGCGTCACTCAAAAACTATAGGTAAGCACAGCCTTCATGAGGTATCCAATGACAATGGCATCAGGCTAATAAATCTAGCAACTTCCCTTAACATGGTCATTGCCAGCACATGCTTCCATCGAAAAAACATTCATAAGGGAACGTGGAGATCTCCAAATGGGGTCACAGTAAACATGATCGATCATGTTATTATTGACTCTAGACACCACTCAGACGCAATAAACGTACGCAGCAGAAGAGGGGCAAATGCAGACTCGGATCACTACCTAGTGGAAAGTAGAATAAGAGCCAGAATCTCAAACATTGAAAAAGAAAAGGGATCCAAAATTGAAAAATATGAAATAAAAAACTTAGCAGACAACAACAAAAAGGCCAAATACAAAGAATATATAAAAGAAGAATCTAGAAAATAGACAAAAGCACGAGGATATAAAGCGAGAATGGGAAGCGTGTAAAAACATCATACAAGACGCGGCTAAAGAGACCCTGGGTCTACAAAAAGCCCAAATCAACTGAAGGACAGTGGTTTAATGAAGAGTGTCGTAACGTAACAGAGGAAAAATGATACATATCAACGACTACAACAAAGATATAGAACATGGAAGGCAGAGGAGGAATATAGAATGCTCAGGAGGGAAGAGAAGAAAATGCATCGCAGAAAGAAAAGAGGACACATAGAAAAAGAACTCCATGAAATGGAAGAACTAAATAAACCATCAGAAACAGAAAATTCTACTAAAAACTTAACAAAAGTAGAAAAGAATTTAAACCAAGAACAATGATGTGTAGAGACAAAGAAATAGATATAGTAACTCAACAGAGTGAAATACTACAAAGATGGACAGAATTCTTCAAAGAAAAGTCCGTTCAAAGAAAAGTGAAAAAAAAAACGAAGATCCACTATATGATGGAATTATACTGATCAAACGGATACCGGTGAAACAACCCCCCCTTCGGTAGCTGAAGATGCTGAAAATACAAGAAGCAGTTACCAGACTAAAAAACAACAAGTCATTTGGACTAGACAACATTAGCGCAGAATTAATAAAGGAAGATGGAGACTCGCTATTGAAAGCGATATACGAACTAATAGTGAACATATGGAATAATAAACAACTGCCACAAGACTGGAAAACCGGAGTAATTATTCCACTACATAAAAAGGGAGATCAGTTTTAATGTAAAACGGGCAATAACGCTACTGATTGTGGCATATAGAATACTGTCAAATATTGTGTATGACCGATTGAGACCATATTATGCGGAACAAATGGTTGGGAGATATCAATGTGGTTTCCGCAGGCAGGCACAATAGATCAGATCTTCGTCTTGAGGCAAATCTTGGAAAAGACTAGTGAATTTAATATAGACACATATCATCTTTTCATTGACTTTGAGAGTGCCTATGATAGGACCTCTTTTGCTTATTATTTATGTCAACGATGAGCCCAAATTCATACCTCCGTATAAATCCGTACAATTCGCAGATGATACAACTTACATTATATCAGGAAAATTCATGATGATTTAAAAATGTTTTATGAAGAAGTTTCTTCTAAATCTAGCACATGGTTTGCTGCAAACAAACTAAAACTTAACTCTGATAAAAGGCAAAATTTGGTTATATCTGCAAGTAATTTACATAATGATCCAGATAACAAATATTGTTAAACTATTGGAAACAACCATAAATAATCGATTGAACTGGTCGGCTTATATCTCACAACTAAAGAAAAAGCTATTAAGTTCATTATTTGTTATTCGTTAATTAGCAAGGGTTGTCAACTTTGAAACATTAAAAATGACATATTTTTCTTTATTCCACTCTCACCTAAACTATTGATTAATCATATTATGGGGCAGTTCAACAAATGCACTTCAAATTTTTATAATGCAAAAGAAAGCTATCTAGAACACTGTCGATCTTTCTTTATCCAATTTAAAATTATGCCGTTATGTACTCTGTTGGTATTTCAAGTTCTGACTGAAATTCACAAAACACGGGCCCATTTAATAAATCAGTCTGATGTTCAGATTTCACAATACGCAAAACTGTCACTACTTACGAACAAATCGCTGTAGAGAGCGTCTTTCAAATAAAAATTGCAGTAATCATAACTATTACAATATTTTACCAAAAAGTATTAAACAGCTAAGCTGTAATAGTTTCGAAAAAGTTAGAAAAAAAATCTTCTGAAACATTGTTTTTACTGCTCAGAAGAACATATGACTCATTGCAGAACACCCACTAAACTCCTTATCTTAACTTTGCCATAAATATTTTTCTGTTTAATATGTGTTCTTGATTGTGATATATTCAAGTTACGTTTTGTATTCCTGTTTTATGTACTATGTTGATAAGTAGCTAACACGTTGCCTGCCTTGGAGGATTTTGTAATACTTTCCGTTCACGCCATAGTCACTGAGACGGCATCAGTTACATTACATTACAATTACATTACATTACAGTTACATTAAAATTCTCGGTCAAATAGACATCGCTGGCGTGCAGAGCAATTTTTTCCCGGTCACATAGACCGACACGGCATGCAACGTGTTAAATAAACTTTAAACTTGGTTATAAGTACGTGTGCTTGGTTGTATAGTAACTTTAAGCCACCTATAGTCTGTCAAAATATAACTAACTTCGTAAAAAAAAATTACTAAATTCACTAGACAGTCAGACACTTTGGACTGGGATTAGCGAATCTTGAAAAGTAATATTTACCAGTAGGTTGTAATCTGTCATCTTTTCGATAGGAATTTTGACTTTTAAAAGATTTTCACAGGTGAAGTATCCGTTTGGTTTTGGTTGGTAGAATTCGAGTTAATTTTTTAATATGTTTCTGATTATTTTTGTACGTACTTTATAGATTTGAGATAGTTATGACCATATGACTGTGATTATGAGATGAGTAGAACGTTGCTGCAGTTATTTAGTAATCTAGCTCAACATTTAGGATGATGCCAATTCGTAATTTTTTATTATTCAATGAATATAACCTAGGAAATTAGTAAATTTTTACTAGGTCCTTACCCCCCACATTTAATAGTTAAAAATATACACATTATAGACCGTCTTTATAAAGGAAAAGAGGAAATAAAAATTAATGCAAACGACACACGCTAATTGTTGCCCCAATAAAAAAACGGTTTAAATGTTGCGTCCGACTCTGATCTGTAGTAAAAACCATCGTAGTAGCGCCTTTATATGGGCCTATAACGACATGCCCGAGAACAATTTTCGGCGTTTTTTGTGGAGTCCGATGCACTGCGTCGAGTTGGTTATGGATGGGCCCCCAGCAAGCGAGGTCAACGAATTCGGCTTTCGGAGGACAGGGAACTCAGCGACTCTGTGTGGATGTTATTTAAATGGTTTTTGGCAGTATCAATACTTGCTATCACATAAAATATATTATGTATCTCATACATCAGTTCATAAAAATGGTAGGAATTGTGGATAAGTGTTTTTCACTTTCTGAAAGTAATTACATTTGAACGTTCCTTTATAGATTAGGATTATAATAAACATTATTAGGATTATAATAGGATTATAATAAACATAGTGTATAGGAAATTCAGTAATTATTTTCAAGAAACTATTTGTATTGCTGAAAGTGGGCTCTAGAATATAATAAAATTTCATGACAGAAATTGAAATAATAGAATAAAGGTAATAGAAATGAACAGATTTTAATAGAAATAATACTATGATTCCTATACTAAAATCACAATCAAGATGCAATAGAAATAAGCAAACCAAGACACTTGAATGTTATGAGGAACACTCCCGAATCATTATTTACCATGTATAAACTTTGTAAATCATGATTTGGGATTTATTTTTCTTCTTGGCAACAACATCATCATCATCATCCAGCCTTATGAGTCCACTGCTGAACATAGGCCTCTTCCTCATGTTCCCAACCCCGTCTATCTTGCGCCGCTCTTATCCAGTTTTTATTGAGTCTTCTTAAATCGTCAGTCCATCTTGTAGGTGGTCGACAGACGCTTCTCTTGTCTTCCCTTAGCCTCTATTCCAATAACCTCTTTGTCCATCGCCCATCTGTCATTCTTCTCCTGATGTCTTCGTTTGTTATTCTGTCTCGGAGAGTTATTCCTAACATGGACCACTCCATTCTTCTCTGCGTGACTCTCAGTTTGGTAGCTGCTGCTTTTGTTAAGGTAAGTGTTTCTGCTCCGTACGTCAAGACTGGGAGGACGCACTGATCAAATACCTTTCTCTTTAGGCATGTGGGCAGCTCACTTTTAAAAGTTTCTCTCAGTTTTCCAAATGCTGCCCACCCAAGGCCGACTCTTCTCTTCAGTTCATGAGTCTGGTTATCTCTGCCAATCATAATTTCATGTCCCAGGTATTTATATCTATCTACGAGTTCTATTTCTTTCCCACCAATACTGATGTTCTGGTTGGGCACCAAATTGGTCATGACAACAACTTGGCAACAACAGTTCAAAAGAAATCTCAGAATATAGTTGCTCATTTTGTTGTTGTCACTGTATGTAGTTATATTATAACTTCAGTTTTATGGAAGAGAGTAAAGAAGTCTAAATTTTTGTCCACTTTGGCTAAATATGAAAAATAGAATTGCTCTGTAAAATAGTGCACAAAGGTGTAGATGGCTTTTTAATCAAATATTTGTGAGGGAGATCTGATTTGTTGACGTATACTGAAAAATAATATGGGATTTGTTGAAAAAGTCTTCTAATCGGAAGAGGGGGCTCATAAGCTTCAACATGTAGTGGTTGTATATGGGTACATCACATAGTTCCTAAACAGACCCTCAAAGCAGAATTTTGAAAAATGTCAATTTTTTTAATAGATCCATAAAGATACCCCGGCTGTGTTGCTTCCAATCTAGCAGCCACTTCACACTGTAAACAAGGTGATGCAGGTCGTTTCTCAAGACTTCCCAGCCTGGTAGGCATATTGACGTGCATGCAATTGACTGCCCCTAAGTCACTGCCAAAGGGTAAAATCAGTTTTACACTATTTAGGAATAAATATGACCTTAGTTCTCCTTCAGGATAAAGGAATATACCTACCTATCGTAAGACAGGCACTAAATATCTTGACTAGTTTGGGGGCAATAAGGTCCAGACCCTGCTGAAGCAGAGCCGCCATAATGTCGTTCTCGTCTGGTGACTTAAAGAGGGAGAAAAACGACACAGCCCATCACACCTTAGGTACTAGTACTACACACACTACCCACTAGCAGGTATTATCAATAAAAAAGTATCAGTATTAGTAAGAAATATTAAAGACTTGCTAAAAGTAATGAAAGCTATCACCGAATTGTCATCTTTGATATAAAACTCGTACTTAACTTTCAACACATTGGCTGGATAATTCTTCTTCTTTGAGTACCGTGCCCAAGTTCTAGGCGTGGGTAGCTCCCATGACGATTTGACGATATCGTTCTCGATCTTGCGCGGCATGTAATAATTCATCTGCTGATAAGCCAGTCCATTGACGAAGGTTTCTTCGATTCCTCTTCTTCCGTCGATCTTTCCGTTGAGTATCAACTGCATTATCCTATATCTGCTTCCTCTCATTATATGCCCAGATATTCGGATTTTCTCTTTTTTATCATCTTTATTAAGTCACCTTCACCTTGACGTACTCTGTTCGAGACTTCTCTGTTTGAAACACATCTCGAAGGCTTCTAATTTGTTCATTACGTTAACCTTCATAATCCAGGTTTCACATCCATACAGTAATACAGGATACACATAACATTTTAGGAACTTACTTCTCAGCTGTAAGTGCAGCTGAGAATTGCTCAGAATAGATCTAAGTTTCATAAATGCTCCTCTTGCAATTTCTATACGAGTTTTAATTTCTTCATCTGGATTTAGTGTCTCGTTTATACAACATCCTAGATATTTAAAATGGTTAACTTTTGTTATCGGTTCATTATTGACAATTAGTTGTATAGCGCCGAGGTCTTGTTTACTAACCACAAGTAACTTTGTCTTTGTTATATTTATGCTTAGTCCGTTATTAGAGCATCTCTAGTGACTCGATTTATAAGGAATTTAAGATCTTCTATACTTTCAGCCATGATTGCGGTGTCATCTGCATATCTGATGTTATTAATAGTTTCTCCCCCGATTCGACATTGCCCTTTCAAGGCTTTGTTAAAAATTATTTCTGAGTAAACGTTAAACAACGTTGGGGACAACACACAACCCTGTCGAACACCTCTTTGAATACAAATTTTGTATGTTTCTTTGCCGACTACCAGAATAGAAGTTTTTTTATTCCAATATAGATGATGTAAAAGTCTGAGATCTTTATCATCTATTCCAATTATTTCTAGATATTCAAACAGCCTACCATGTTGCACCCTTAGACCATAAAAACTGATAGACGCGCCGCAATGCTATTCTCTCGTCTCGAGGAGTGAAGCCAACATAAAACGATTCACTCAGCTGTGTGTGACGTCAGTTTGCGGCAGAAACGGTGGAGATTAGAAGTGTTTATACGCGTTGTAAACTTTTTAAAGTGTTTCAATTTAAAAATTTCCCAATACATTAATATTTTAATTATGGTGGCATCTTACAGTGCATTTAATTGTGCGCAGCGATAAAAAAAGGGACAGATATATCATTTCATGGGTAAGTAAATTCACAAATTAAACTTGAAAAACGTACCAGAAATTTAGCACCTATTATTTTACTTTTTCCTCCCAAACTTTTTAAAATAGATACTTATGAGATAGAGAATCTTATATATAATTTTCATTTTATAATTAGATTGAAAACTAAAGGATTAAGTAAATAAATTGTTTTAGATTTCCTAAAGATTCATCATTGCAAAAAAATGGATTATAGCGATGCGCCGTGAAAATTTTAAACCAACAAAGAGTTCTAAAATTTGCTCCAAACATTTCACAGCGGATTCGTATATTACTAGCGGTTGGAGTTAAAAAAAAACAACTAAAAAAAGATGTTGTACCTAGCATTTTCGATTTTCAAAACCATTTAATTAAGCAAGTTACAACTAGAAAATCTACAAAAAAAAAAGAGAAACTGTTTCAGTCAAACCAACAGGATCTAAAAGGGAAAATATAAATATAACGAGTGAGCCTACCACCATAAAGACTCCAGTAGAAATTTCAGACGAAACTACCTTAGAACTTACCTTGAAAAAGCGAAGACATTATCTTGGTGACTTTGAACAAGGATCATCTAACAGAGACCAGGGGTATAAAGTAATAGTAAACAAATTAATTCAAAAGAAAAACAAACAAATCAAAATGTTGCAACAACGAAATAGAAGGCTTATTAAAAAAGTAAATACCTTAAAATCTTTATAAGAATATCTTAAAGAAAAACAGATGATCGATGAAGATTCCTCTCTGAAACTTTCGGTAAGGAAAATTAATACGCATACAAAGAACATATGTTTGATCATGAATTTGAAACAAACCATTTGTTTAATCTAATAAGGATAATTTGTTTCCATTATTGCAACATTAGATTGTACCACGAAGGTGAAAAACTAAATAATGTAATAAGAGTTAGAAGTAAGGCCACAAAAGCTATTTTGTTTTGTGGTCAATAAATAAATAGATTTACTACATATTTTTTTAACTAACCTGAAACTTCCACCCAAGAGAAAATTATTCTCCTTTAAATTTATTTTTGAATATTAAACAAGAAGTGATATACCAACGATATATATAATAATATATGTAGGTATGTACTTTCAAATAAAACATTTATTTTTACAATTTAAGGCAAAAATATTTATTAATTACTTTGCTAAATAATTTATCTTCCATATTTTTTACAAAATATTGAAGTTATATTAAAATTAATCTAAAATTGGGTAATTATATTGGTGCTTTGCTAAGAATCCAAGCGGGCTCTTGCCGCATTGTGACGTCACTTTCGCGGAAGGTCTTTGCTTCAACGGTTCGGTACAAGGCGTGTCTATCAGTTTTTATGGTCTAAGGTTGCGCCTTATCAAAAGCCTTCTCAAAATCTGTGAAACGGACGTAAATTGGTTTCTGTACTTCCCATGATTGTTGAAGTAGTGTTAGCATTGAGAACAAAGCTTCCCTTGTTCCCAATCCTTCTCTGCAACCGAATTGTTTATTTCTCATTGTGTCTTCACATTTCTGCTTGATTCTGTTAAGAATTATCCTAAGAAGTAGCTTGAGAGAGTGACTCATGAGACTAATTAGTCTAAACTCTTTACATGATGATGTATTGGGTTTTTTTAGAAGTGGGATAAATGTAGACTCCAACCATATTTGTGGCAGTGTTCCAGTTTCGTATATGTGGTTATAAATGTTTGTTCGTTCTGGAGTTTGAGCCAGTCTGATGGTATTTGGTCAGGGCCTGAAGATTTCCCATTTTTGCTTTGTTTGATAGCTTTCTCTACTTCTACTTTTAAAATACTAGGACCAGTATTCGTATACTTTGTGGTGTTAAGTGGTGGCCTCGTATCCAGGAATAGCTCTTGTATGTAGTTGGTCCATTCTTCCTTTTTTGCGTTTAAGTCGAGAATAATTTTACCTTTGAAGTTTCTCATAAAGTGACGAGTTCTTTTTCTCCGAGTGTAGGTAATTTCTTTAAGATTTTTGTGTATATTAAACTTGTTTTCTTTGTAGTTTTTCCATCTCACGATATCTCTGTTCCATCCAGTCCTCTTTTGCTCGCTTAACCTCGTATCTTATTTGTCGATATACAGAGTGACCCAAAAGTCTGGAAACGGTCAATTATCTCGTAAAATGCTAATCATAATTTTACAAAATTTGAGGTACACCTATTTTGGGATACGGAGATTCGATATTTGATATTTACAATGTTGCCAGATTTGCCGTTTTTCTTATATTATTAGTAACTTTGGTTTTTCAAATACATCACCCTGTATATTCAGTCATTATTGGAATCTCCTATTCAATATGAGTTCAACCATATGTAACACTTATGATTTTATGTAATCTGGAAGGTCATAAATACATAAAACCGAAGTCTGGCAACGCCTAAATTGTTTCAATAAATTTTTTAATACTAACTATTTTCAAATACATTAAAACGTAACAATTGATAGTTTAGAACATTTTTTAACATAGTAGTTACGTTATTAAGTGTTCAAAATGTGCTCAATTTGTGAGTTGACAGCACCCTAATCGATGGTAGAAGGCGTCTACCACATTTCTCCATGATTGTCTAGAAATTATTCGAGATTCATTGATAATTCGTTGCCTTAGCTCTGTAAGACTTACTGGTTAAGTTTTGTAAACTAAATTTTTGAAGTATCCCTAATAAAAATAATCTTTAGGATTGAAATCGGGTGAACGTGGAGGCCATTCAATTCTACCTTGTCTACCAATTTATCGTCCAGGAAATATCTCATCCAAATATCGCCGAACATTTACACCAACTATCTGACAAAACTATCTTTCGACAAAAAATGACCCTTGAATAAGTAACTACTATATCTGACCATACATTTAATTTTTGTGGTCTTTGAGTATCTTTGGTTTTCACGCATTCAGTCTTCAGTGTGAATTTACGTCACACCCGTACCTTAAATTGTGTCGATTTACACTTCCACATAGTGTAAAAGTTGCTTCATCGGAAAAACATATTCTATTAACGAAATTTTAATAATTTTCAATTTTATCCATCATTACCTCAGTAAACTCTAATCTACGACCAAAGTCATCTTCACTTAATTCTTGCAGTAAGTTAATTTTGTATGATTTAAATTTATTTTTACGTAATAAACGTAAGACTGAAGAATGACCTACATCATGTACTTGTGCAACCCTGCCTGGGGATGTATGTGGATCTTCAACAAAACTTTGCGTATATCTGAATTTTTGTTGTCATTGATAACTCGTTTCGGTCAACCTGATCGGTATCTATCTTCTACTTATCCAGATTCCTCAAATCGCCTTACAATTTTTTGTACCGTCGTCTTATGAATAGGAGAACGGTTTAGATAATGGCATTTAAGAGAAGCAATTTAAATTGCAGAGCTTTTTGAACCACAACTACTGTCAATTTTAGTTCATAATTTAAATGGTGAACAAATGTCAAAATCACAGCATTCTCCATTTAAATATTTAAATTTATTAAAATCTACATATTTTGCACTGTTTTATGTATTTAAGATCTTTCAGACTACATAAAATCAAGTGAACATATGGTTGAACTCGTATTGAATAGCTGAACTCGTGTGAAATTCACACTAAATGCGTGAAAACCATACTCAAAGACCACAAAAATTAAATGTATGGTCAGTTATAGTAGGTACTTATTAAATTGGGCCATTTTTCATCGAAAGAAATTTAACGTCAGATAGTTGGTGTATGTTCGGCGTTATTTAGATGAGATATTTCCCGGACGATAAATTGGTAGACAAGGTAGAATTGAATGGCCTCCACGTTCACCCGATCTCAATCCTTAAGATTATTTTTATTGGAGATACTTGAAAAATTCAGTTTACAAAACTTAACCAGCAAGTCTTGCATAGCTAAGGCAATGAATTATCGATGAATCTCGAATAATTTCTAGACAATCATGGAGAAATGTGGTAGACGCATTCTACCATCGATTAGAGTGTTGTCAACTTACAAATGGAGCACATTTTGAACACTTAATAACGTAACTATTATGTTAAAAAATATTCTTAACTATCAATTGTTATGTTTTAATGTATTTGAAAATAGTTAGTATTAAGGCCGGCCATTGGTAATGTTATAAGTATAGGCGATCCCATCACCTTTATAAAGTACACCACTCATAATCTAGAGCATATATGTATACCGAAAAATGCTTAACCTACTAACAATATATCTCGCTAATGACAGCCATATTTTTGCTATCCTACCTGTTGTGTATTGTTTATAAAAAAATGTGAAAGTTTTGCTTTTTTCTCAATAAATATAAGAGCGTTTATATCTAAATTACTCAAGTATTTAAACGAATTTGATGATAAAATTCCGTCTAGAACTAGAATATATATAATGGAAGGATGTAACGTTAAAAAAATGTGAATTAATAAAGTACTTTTTACGTGGTGTACTTTTAAAATAAATTTCTGCAATTAATAGAAATTGACATGTGAAACGTAAATATTGGACATATAATACGAAAAAAGTATAGGAATCTGTAAGAATCTAAGCTCTGTTAATGTAGCCATTATGTATGAGATGGCGCTACAAAAAAATTACATAAATATGAAAAATTCGGGAGCGTAATGTCAAAGAATATAGACGCTAAGCGTCTATATTCTTTGGTAATGTATTTATTAGTGTAACTAACTCCAAGTCAGTCAAATTCGGGACAAGGCTGAAAAAAATACCTAAAATCCGGGACTTTCCAATGAAAATCGGGTCATTTTTTTAATATGGAACTTTATCATTTATCAATAAAATATCATTTTATTGATTACATATTTAACATTTTATGTTGATAAATTTTTTTTTGATGGAATGGGTTGTAGTGATAAATTATATTTTTGTTAGTTTTTGACGTTTCGACTTCCAATCCGAAAATCGTTCTCAAAAAGGGAAAAATTAGAAAATTAACTGATATTGGATTTCCATGGGAATAGAACATTAGGTTAATATAAAAATATAATTATCATTATTTGATATTCATGTTTTTGAATCGTCTTTTCAGAAGACACTAATTAAAATACAGAAACGGGAAAGTCCACAGTTTGAGTTTTCGTAGAACTATAATAATATAATATAAAATGCATGCATTTTGGATGTGGTATTAGTATTACACTCTAGAAATTGTCGACTTTTTTTCGTCCCGCCAATTCAATTTGATGTGAATTCTCAGAAGAATAACGTATTCAAAATATCAAAATATAATTTTACCAAAATGTTGAAAATTCGGATGGCCCGGAAGCCTTGTCCGGGACACCGGGACACGACTTCGTAATTCGGGCCATGTCCCGGATTTTTCGGGCTAGTTGGTCACACTAAATATATTGCTAATATTAATTATTATTATATTATTAATTACTAATAATAATATATTACGTTTATTACTCTCGCTTGCAAACGGTTGAAGTGTAGAGTCGATTTATTAAAATATGAGGACACTGCTCGCAAGGAGAAATGCATAGCGAGCGGTGCCCTCACCTAATATTTCGACTTTAACAGGTAATGGATGTCTTCCAAAAAGCCGATGAACTAGTTCAGAACGCCTCTTAGTTTGCGCAATATTAAAATAGAGGTACCAAAATTTATCTGCGCCAACTTATTCCCGTTTTGAACTAGTTTACGGCTTGTTGAATTATATTCAATAACTCTACGATTTAATGAGTGAAATTAATAAAATGAAGTAAAAGCTCAGACTAAATATTTGGAGTACCTATTTGTTCTGTACCACCCAATGGGTTAATACGATTTTTAGCGAAGACTCCAAAAATTTTGAGTCTGAGCTTTTACTTCACTTTATTAATATCGATCACTAATTGGCACATGAAGGGGAGAAGAATCATTTAAAGTTTTTATTTTAAATCAATTTCTTTATTAAATGTCTTGATGAACAGTCTTCAAATTTTTCTTACTATTGCATTTTTTCTTTACTTTTTCCCTTGCTTCCAAAACCGTCGGAGGATCGCGGCATTTCAATTTTTTTAGTCTGCGACCTAAAATGATTTCGGGCCCGAGACACTCTTTATAAAAGGTTATTAATTTTGGGAGCATTTTATTTTTCCATAACCTATCATCTCTTGTGATTGTTAAACGAAATATTTCATGATGCCTTCCCGTATATACGATGAAGTGGCATGTGCTTGCTTTAGTTATGGCAAGTTGGCCCATAACCTAAAAATGAATAAAATATGTATATATATATATATTCTGGCTACCTACGACGTATACATATATGTGTAATAACAACACATACCTGGTAATAGTAATCATGGTTTTGATTAATTGAAATAATTCCGTCTTTTATATGCAGATAAGGAACTGCCTTTTCTTGCACAGCTTCCATTAACGTCTTACCAGACTGTGCCACTTTAAGTGAACATTTTACTTCTACGATTTCATCTTGATTGATTAAACCTAAAAAGTGAAAAAATTTAATTGAAGAATTGAGTTCTATGACAAAACATTTTAAATATAATATCTGTACATTTTAAACTACAAGATTCAATTACTATTTATAAATATAACAAAAATTACCATCTGGAGAAGCTGCCAAAAAACCAGTTTCCAAATCTACAAAAAGACCAGAAGGACTAACAGTGATTTCTCGTCCATTTTTTTTCATTTCTTCCTCAAATATGCTAATGGCTATAGCTTCATTCTTTTTCCCATAAGCCATAGCAGGTGATACAAAACTATTTGAAGTATTTAAAATCTTTTTTACCAAATTATGGCATGACGTTGTGTTTTTTCTTTTAATAACAGCTCCAAAGTTTGAAGCCGTAAGTCGTTTAAATCTTTGGCTTATATAAACCGAATTCTCAAATTGGCCAATGGTTTCATTAGCTATGGAAAGTTGTTCTTCTGGGGTTACCTGAAGTTATCAAGAGATTAATAATTATCAATAATAATAATAATACTAATAGCAATGATAATACAATTTCAATATTAACAAGCGATTTAATATTACCTGCAATCCTGCACAAAGTACATCTATTTCCTTCTGCAATTCAATATCGGAGAGATAAACTTCGGATATATTAGGACCATAATCTAAATTTTCTTTTTCAGCTTTATTGTCAAACTTAAGCTTCTTTGCAGGCCTAATATTTCCTTCCTCCCGTAACTTTCTTTTTTCTTTAATATTTTCTTGTGTTTCCATTAAACGTTTTAGACTGCTACCTGGACTTCTTTGAAACGCTTCTCTCCACGGTTTTTCATGCCATCTATGTCCTTTATTATATTTTAATCCTGTTAATTGAGCCCTAATTTGGAATGAATCCCTTTGGATTAAGTTTAGCCTTTTGCCCATATTAAACCTTACCAATATGCTCATAAACAGTTCAGCTCTGTTATTAGTTTCTTTGTCTAAGAGCAATTTGGCTTTGGTCAACAATTGGTTCATGGCTCCATGTATATGATGTTGAAGCCCTGTAGTAGCAACATCCTTTGTTTTGTCTTGAGAACAATCTCCAACATTTTCGCAAAGATATTCTTTACAGGAAAGATGATTTCCAAAAACGTGGTTGTAGGTGTTTCTGATATCTTCTCGAAGAGATTCTGAATTTTGAACGTTTGCGTAAATAGCCAACTGGACTGTTTTTACTAGTTCATCCAGTATTTCCTTACTCAAAATTTTTCTAGCCGCCAAAGGTACGAGTTTGGTGTCATTTCTAATTTTATGCAGATTTTTTCCATAGTTTTTCAATACATGGTTCATGCATTCAACTTTCTGTACCTACAACGATATTACCTAAAATTAATTACTTAATACACCAGGTATGTAATAAAATTTTCAATATTAATAATTTTTAAAATACTTTTTTGTTTAGCATTAAATAATATAGATCGATTTTTTAGTGGTTATGGATATCAGAAATGCATTACAAAAAGTAGAATAAAGCACACCACTTGTAGGATTACAGAAAAATCTATTAATAATAAATTAATAATAATATTTACCTCCAAACCATAAGGAACTTTTTCTTTAATTTTTGTAAAAACTGATGAGTCACCGTCGGCAATAAATTTTCTGTATGTTAAGTTGTGCATTTCAATACTTGATTTGAAACCCTCGATTATAATGTCTTGCTCCATTGAGGAAGAAGATCCACTCCAATTTTTGAAACATGTGTGATGTCTTGCTGCTTGTCCCTTATTATTGGCTCTTGCACAAATAGAGCAATACTTATTTCTTACACCCAGAAAAAGCAGCATTCCTGTGTATTTTCCAATAATTACCGCCTTAAATAATTATAAAATTAATTTTAAAAAGGTCTTGCGCTGTGAAGCAATTATACATTTATAGAAGTGTATAATTATCTATTTACAACACTTGTATGTAATATATTATTACTTACAACTCCCGAGCATGCGTTGTAAGTATGGCCATAACTCCTTTTAGACCATCCTCCATCAACATATACAGTAATAAATGGTATTCCTGTTTTTTTATCGATATCACCACGACTTAATGCTGCAGCATGCTCTTTTTGGCCAGCTTCTTCCATAGTAGACCACAGACAGTTTTTCCAAGTCTAAAAAAATATAAATGTAGGTCCCTGTAACCTTGTAAAATTTTTAAATTAGTTAATCATACTTCACTTAGTTCTCCTTGTATTTTATAAAATAACCAAGATGATAGACTTGGAACATCTAACACACTTAAAAATTCATTTAAGGGTGTGTAAGTGCTTCCTGTGGCCAGTGTCCCCCAAACAGCAGCCCTATTCAATACACTCCTTTCCTTACTTTCTTCTTCGTTGCAAAGAAGTATTTCCTTTTCGCAAATGTTACATTTTAAAGTAAATGTACTCCTAAGTCCTTCCTTTTTCTCAGAAAAAATCTCTAAACTTCCTCCAGTACATCTCTTGTTGTGTTGTGTTTGCAAAACTAATGCCTTGGAAAGAAAATGATTAATTTCGACAATTCGACAACCTAACAGTTTTTTTTCAACCGTCACATTTTCAACTTCGAGTTGTTCTTCCTCAATTCTACAAATAACATTTTATAAACATTTTTTATTTAAATAATTTCACAACTGCTTACTTTAAATATTCTTCTAATAGTTTAACGTCATTGAAGAAATTATATTCATTTGTGGTATCAGAGGAGCTTTTATTATTTTTATCCGGTATCACTTTTGAGGTGCTTGGAATATTTTCTAAATGGTCCGTTCCACTTGCAACATCAATAATTTCATGTAATAAATTCTTACAAAAAATAGTTGTGTCAGCTTTTTCAACAACTTCATTTACAATTTCCTTAGCGACATTCTTTGTAAAAGAACGATAGGCCTGAATTGTCTTCTGAACTTTGGATTTTATGGACCGTTTCTTAAAATCGGGTTTCTTTTTATTTCCCATTTTTACTTATCTACCTGAATCAAAAAATACCATGAATTTAATAATAATTATACGATTTTAGCATAACAATAAATTTTTGAAAGGTTCTTTTTTCAATTATTCAAGTTTAAAAAACAAAATAAAAATACGAAATTGGAAGATCGAAAAATGATAAAATCGGAATTTCTAATAAACAAAAGAAACGGAAAATAGAATAATCATAAAATGGGAGAATGGTAAAAACAAGAAATTCAAAAAAATTAAAAATGAAAAATTCAAAATTTCGAGAAATCGACAAATTGCAAAATCTAAAAATGATAAAATCTGTACATAGTAAAATTAAAAAATCGAAAACTACACTTTTTAATTTATAGGATAAACTATGATTAAAAAATTCTTGAATGTCTTTGATTTTATTAAAAATATCAACTTCGATTATTTATTTTCTTGAAATATAAAATTTTAAAACAACCAAGAAATATTATTAATAAGTTAAATTCTAATAAATAAAAATAAGTTTGAATTAATTCAGAAATTCGAAAATTGGTGTTTTCATAAAATTTAGATTCAAGTAACATTAGATAATTTAAATTAAGTTTTACCTCTTTTTCACTCTGCACAATACACAATAAAATTGTATTACACTCAGAACTAATTAGAACAACCACTCGATACGACTACCAAATAAACAATGAAAGAGTCGGGCGTCTTCGGAAAAGTTCGCACCTGATATATAAAACGATTTCGGGTCGTCTTAAATATCTATTGCGGTATTGCGTTATTTCTCCGATAGAGGCAGCATCTCTCGGGAAAGAATCTTTTCTCTCTGTTGTACTGCTAGTAGGGGGACCTCTCTTTCATACAACGGCCAGCCTTAAAAAAATGTATTGAAACAATTTAGGCGTTGCCAGACTTCTGTTTTATGTATTTAAGACCTCCCAGACTACATAAAATCATAAGTGTTACATATGGTTGAACTCGTATTTAATAGAAGATTGCAATAATGACTGAATATACAGGGTGATGCATTTGAAAAACCAAAGTTACTAGTAATATAAGAGAAACTGAAAATCTGGCAACATTGCAAATACCAAATATGGAATATCCGTATCCCAAAATAGGCGTATCTCAAATTTTGTATAATTATGTCTAGTAATTTACGAGATAATTAGCCGTTTCAAGACTTTTGGGCCACTCTCTATTTCTCTATATCGAGTCTCATCTTTATTTACAATTTGTTCTTTGCTGAATAAGGTCTAGTATGTTATCGGTCATCCAATCCTTTTTCTTTACTGGCTCTTTTTCTGATTTTAAAACTTCGTCTGCTATGTTAACCATGGCGGAATTCATTATATCTATATTTTGTCCGATATTTTCTCGTTCAGATCTTTCTAGCTGTTTGTTAATCTCATGATTTATCTTATTTCCGAACTCATCTGCTATTACGCATTTCTTAGGAGTCGATTATTATGTTTTTCTAAGCTGTCGGGGTTTTTACTATTTTTAATTTTAGTTTGAATCCAGCACAGAGCAGATTATGATTAGTTGCTGCGTCTGCACTTGGGAATGTTTTTGCATATGTACCTTCTGTTAATGATAATGTAGTAATGCTGGATAATAAATGATGTTAACTGTGAGGTTATTCAGTCGCTAATAGAAAGTACAATATCACCGTTTAAGGCAAGAAAAATTCATCACAAACTCTAGTATAGTAGTACATGGTATGACGCAACTAGAACCTTGGAAATGTTGGTATTCTGAAGAATATTAAAGATTTCAGGACAAAACGTAAAATAAATGAGAGTGATGACAGTTTTATGATTATAATTTACTGTTTTGTTTCCGCCTTTTAGAAAATATCGTTCACCTAGTTGATCGAATTGAATTGTAACCTACAAATCGATGGCTTAATGCTAATACCCCGTATCTGCAAAATTTGGAAATTTCATTTTTTTGTCCAAAGATGTCCCTAGCACTGTCTTCCATCTCTCTGGTAAGCTGTTAAAATATGTCCCGTTATAAATGCAAGTGCAGTTTATTATAAAATGAAATTGAACTGTCATAATTTTACAGTATATAACTTAGCAACTCATTAAAGTACTTGCTACTGGTGGAACGAAACCGAATCTGACTTAACAGCATCAACTTTTGCATCATTTTTATTGCATTACATTGAAGAAAAGTGCGCAGATCCAAAACTGCCAATTACCATTTATTCGGATGGATGCTGTTATCAGAACAGAAATATGGTAATGACCAATGCTTTGTTTCACTACAGCTTGAAAAATAATGTGCTCATAGATCAAAAGTGTCTAGAACGCGGCCATACGCAGATGGAATGCGGTGCAATCCATGCTATGATCGAAAAAAAATTAAAAAATCGGCATATCCATCTGCCAAGTGACTATATTAATATTTCACGAGAGCCAACAGTTACCGATCTTTGACAATTACACTACAATCCGGAAAAGAAAAAGGTATTTTATAAATTTAATTTTGATGATGATCTTCAAGCTTTACCCATAAGACAAATAAAATACCCTGAAATTTTCAACTACCCTCTATTGCATAAGGAAAGATTAAAAATTTCATTCGAAAAGTGGACTCACAAAAACTGACATCTCTTTTGTCTGCGGATTGCGGATATTTTTATGATAACTTACCTCATTTTTCAAAGTAACACTGTATTACGAGTTATATTCTTCTTTAACGAATAAAAATTTACCTAATTTTCAAAATAACATTGTATGAAGAGTTATACTTTTTTTCTTTAATGAATAAACATTTACGTTGATACAATATTGTAATTTATTTTTACAAGCTATCAAAAATTTTAATCAATAATATCCCGTAACTACATTTCAGTTTTTATATTTTTTTCAATCAATAATCCGTATCTTACATAAAAGTTGATCACAAATTAATTTAAACTAAAACCTGTTTATTTCATTTAATAACTGTTTATAAAGAATAACCAATAATAAATGTTGATTTCATGTAATGTTTTCAGTGTTTAAAGGTTTTTTTGTTTCCTATAAAATTTCACTTTTTGTATATACGGGGTATTAGCATTAAGCCATCGAAATAAGTTTAAGAGCAATATTAAAAAATGGTCGATATGGAAAATATCACAATATTATCAGACATCCTGTACAATTACGATTTCACTCTGTCGCCATAAATTCGATAACTAAAAGTAGGGATATTGGGATCAAGCGCGAAGATTAAGACTCCCGTCATCATGGATCATCGCGTGAATAGAAATCGAATCGGGAAACACAAAAGAGGGAATGGAATGGAAATAAAATAAAATGAAATAGAACAGGTCAACGCACTGTGACGGGCCGTATACGCACGTGTTGCGTAACCAAAAATCTAAACTCTGTTTCTGTTCTACCGGTGCGATTGCGTTCGGTGTTTTAGGGAGAGGAGGACCAACTCGGAGGGCTACGCCAAATAAACTTGTGTGTTTTGTTATGCGTTCAACGCTGAAGACAAAAAGCGAGGTGAATACACCTAAATATCACTACCGATACCGCAACGGCACAAGGAAATAACATTCCGACCGGAGAGAATCGATCGAATTTAAGATTCCTAAATGTTTCATCTTCTGAATATATTCCGCATACAAATAATACTGATCATCTTAGTTTACACGTTGGTACTCACAATGATGGTATTTACTGTTTTGCTTAAAAAATTTGTTAAATACTTGCAATTTACTTTAGACAATTTCTGGAGAAGCTGCAAATGTTAACCTTGACTACGTTTCAGAGTCGCAAAGAAAACTGCCAAATTTATTATCACCCTCCAGATGTCTGGAGGAAAAAAGCAAAGCATATTATCTTCAACACAATTTCACAATCACACAATCTTCAACACATTAAAGAAACTGGGGTCCCTAATAACAAATGACGAAGGGTGTGACAGAGAGATACGTAGAAGGTTGACTATTGCTAGAACAGCTATGATAAAACTGGTAGCAATTTGAAAAAACTCTACCATAACAATACACACAAAACTATGGTTGGTAAGAACGCTAATTTTTCCCTTAGTCACATATGCATCCGAAACGTGGACCTTAAAGAAAGCGGATAAAAATAAACTGGACGCTTTTGAAATGTGGGTATACCGCCGCATGTTGAGAATATCCTGGATTGTTCATCGTACTAACGTATCGATATTAGAACAACTTAAAGTAAAAGATAGATTGCTTAAACAAATACAACAGAGATATTTGTAATATCTTGGACACATCGCCAGAAGAACAGGTACGATGGAAAAACTAATAGTCGAGGGTAGAGTTGAAGGAAATAGACTTAGGGACAGATATCTCCAAGCCGTTGGGTAGATCATACAAAACTGTTGATTAACCAAGGGTTACATGAAGCCGAACAACTAGCCCAGAACAGGGAAAGATGGAGGGAAATCGTGAAAAAACTGTAAAGGCCTGATGGTGTCACCACATCGCAAAAGGGATTAGGACTGAGGAGGAGTAGTTACAGTTCGTCCCAAACCCTTCTTTCAGTGCGTCATAGTTGTTCGAATTCTCTCTAACGCATTAAGCTAGAAGTGACAGAAAAAAACGTGAGTCGCTGATTATTATACATAGATCTTAGAAAATTAGGTATCGGTCACGGGTATTCGCATATTAAAGCGAATTCTACTTACGAACGTATAATTGGTTGGAGTTTAGAATACGCTAAATAGATATCCAATCAATTATGCATATAAATATAATTTGACACAGATGATCTTGATAATGACAGTGACAGTACTTTCACAATGTCAACTGATAAAATGATAATTGCCGTTCCAGGTTAGTATTTTCAGATATTTTACCTACAGTGAAAATTAAATTTTGTATTTATTGTCATAAATATATTTTAAATATTCCGAGATATACCGAGAATGAACAAAGACTAATATTAAAATTATTAAATTAGTTTCAATTAGAAAAAGAGGCTGAGTTATCTTTATTACCAGTTTCTGTCGTTCGCGAATCAGATTGTGAATTCCGGAATGATATTGAGAAAATATCTTAAACTAATACCGTTATGGATATTTATATGTATTAAAACGATTCTTTTTAGAACCACGACATTTTCTTGAAATGTAAGATATAATTGATACCAGCCATATCTATAAGGTTCCAGGTTAGTATTTTCAGACATTTTACCTACAGTGAAAATTAAATTTTGTATTTATTGTCATAAATATATTTTAAATATTCCGAGATATACCGAGAATGAACAAAGACTAATATTAAAATTATTAAATTAGTTTCAATTAGAAAAAGAGGCTGAGTTATCTTTATTACCAGTTTCTGTCGTTCGCGAATCAGATTGTGAATTCCGGAATGATATTGAGAAAATATCTTAAACTAATACCGTTATGGATATTTATATGTATTAAAACGATTCTTTTTAGAACCACGACATTTTCTTGAAATGTAAGATATAATTGATACCAGCCATATCTATAAGGTTCCAGGTTAGTATTTTCAGACATTTTACCTACAGTGAAAATTAAATTTTGTATTTATTGTCATAAATATATTTTAAATATTCCGAGATATACCGAGAATGAACAAAGACTAATATTAAAATTATTAAATTAGTTTCAATTAGAAAAAGAGGCTGAGTTATCTTTATTATCAGTTTCTGTCGTTCGCGAATCAGATTGTGAATTCCGGAATGATATTGAGAAAATATCTTAAACTAATACCGTTATGGATATTTATATGTATTAAAATGATTCTTTTTAGAACCACGACATTTTCTTGAAATGTAAGATATAATTGATACCAGCCACATATAGTGTAATCATTGTTTTTAAAGAATCAGATTCTGAATGGGATTATGGATTGTTTGAAATATAATATTCATTTTTGTTATTCATAAAAAAGAAGTAAACTTACATTCGGTATCTTGTTTTTTAACTAAACTCCATTAACACGATTTCATCTGGATACCGGAACTGGTAGATTAACTCAAAAATCAACTGCTTCATTATTTAAACTATTTATATTGTTTTTTTTAACTAAACTTTATAACCTTCTTTCATTTGCACACCAAATCTGGTAGAATAACTCAAAAATCAACTGCTTCACTATTTAAACTATTTCCACTATTTAATGACAAATCTTCACAAAATTAAACTATTGGCTGCCACAGAAACTTATCAGAAAATTACTTATCCAAATATGACTGATTTAAATCGATGTTATTTTATCACAGGAATGTTTACTTTGATGCCTTGCAATTGCAATTGTCATTGCAATATGCCTGTGTGTTTGTAATAAATAATAATAAATCCATAAATAAATCTTAGCTAATTAAGCACTTTCCTTGGAATGTATAAAATAGAACAGAATAGAACAGAATTATGACAAACTATGCATTTAAAAAAAATAACCTTTTCACATTTAGCCGATTACGATCCTGCAACTGTCAGATTTAACTAAAATGTCATGCAATAATTCTCGACATTCTTTAAATCCTATATGACGTCAAAATTAGTGACGCACTGAAAAAAGGGTTTGGGACAGACTGTATAACGCTGACGAGACTGGTCTGTAATATCGAGCCTTATCAGTAAAACTTCTACATTTCGTAATGAAAAATGCACTGGGGGTAAATCTGCTAAGGAAAGGCTGACCGTATTATTCTATGCAAATTTAAATTGGGAAAAAGAAAAACATTTGGTGATTGATAAAAGTAAAAATCCTCGATGTTTTAAAAATGTTCATGTTAATAAACTCCACGACTTTAAAGTCGACTGGTACTACAACAAGAAGGCATAGATGACCAAAGATATCATGACAGGTTGGCTGCACAAATTTGATAGAAAAATCCAACGCCAAAAAAGAAAAATTCTCTTTGTCCTAGATAACGCCACATTCCATCCGGATATTCAGTTATCTAACATAACGATAATATTTTTGCCACCTAATACTACAGCACATTGTCAACCGTGAGACCAAGGAATAATTAAAAACTTTAAATCCCTGTATAGAAAGTTTTTGATGAGAAGAAGATTATCATCTATAGAATGTTCTTTATCAACGGCTAAACTGGAGAAGTCCGCAACAATTGCTAACGCCTTAAATTGAATTGTGGCAGCATGGAGAGACGTTTTAACCAAAACAACTGAAAAGTGTTTCATTAGGTGCGGTTTAAAAAAAATGATAGTAATGGAGACGAAACTGTGAAAAATTTGGAGCTACAAGACCTGGAAGATGATTTGCCATTGTCAACCTTTTTGCGAAAGTCATGGAGTTGAAATGTTTTGAACTACCAAGCGATTGATGCAGCCCTAATGACGGAAAATCATGAAGTAAACTTAGCTAGTTATGGTAGTGGTTTTAAAGAAAACGAACAGGTGTCTAATGTTTCCAACAATGAGAGTGACAAAGAACTAGAACTTACTACAACTGTGTAACTTAAATGATGATTAGGGGAGAAGGGGCTCCTTCAGACAGGGGCAGCTTCAGACATTGATATTGTGGGTAAATTTAAGGACTCAGGTTAGCGACACTGACATCAAAACATTCCACTACTACTCACACTATTGTAGTTCAGTCTGTAGAACGATGCAGTAAAGGGTTCATGTCATAAAGTGAAAAGTTAGTTTTTGGTGGTTGAAAGTCAAATTTTTGGATTGAAAGTAAGATGAGTTTTTTATTAGAAAATAAGGCTAAGTATAATTAACATTGCTACCAGTTTTAAGTCCATTTATTGCTGTATAACCTGTACTATTCCTATTTGTTACTGATGGCACTCTTAGGTTATATTTCTACATTTAGTCTGGACGCATCGAGTGAGGCCCCTTCCGACAAAAGGGTATGCGGCATTATTAGACAAATACAATGGAAAATAGACACAGACACCTCTTTTGAAAAAAGTTATATATATTTATTATTAGTTATTTAAAAAGGGTTTCTCTTTGTTGTAGATTGTCTGAAGGTGGTAAGAAATAGGAAGAAAGAAAAAACAAAAGGAAATTTCGATGCCGAATCTATGAAAGAATGTGTAGCGGCCATCCTAGATGGTGAATCAATAAGAAATGCTGCTAAAAGATTTGGATTAAAATATCAAACTGTTGGTATGTACGCTAAGAAGTTTGGAGATAACCCAGACGACGAACATGACATGAAATTAAGAAACGATACTAGAATGGTTTACTGACAAACAGGAGGACGACCTTAAGGCATATTTAATTAAGTGTTCAAAAATGTTTTATGGTCTTAACAATCTAGAAACTCGAAAACTAGCACATAAGATGGCCAAAATGAACAATATTGACTGTCCTAAAAACTGGGAAGCTCCAAGAATGGCAGGAAGGGACTGGCTATACGGTTTTATGAAACGCCACCCAAGATTATCTCTCCGTGCTGCTCAAGGATGCACGTGCAATTTCCTTTAACAAACATAATGTGAATTATGTTTGTTAAATATAATGCAGCTGGAAATACAATAACTCCTGCTCTAGTATTTCCGAGAGTGCACTTCAAGAGCCACATGATAGGATAAGGAATCTTGAGTTTGGCCACAGCCACCTTTACTTCCAAGCCATGAAGTAAAAAAGGCAACACCGCATTCTATGACGTCGGTAGTCCGATAATTAGCTGTAAGGTCTACCAGAATATTAAACGAATTTGAATTTTAGGAAACTGATATTTTGAAAACTTCAATTCATTACAGAAATATTTTTAGGGAAATTAAATTAATAAAACCTTATATATACCTAGTAAATATATATAAAGTTTTATTATTATTTAGGTTATATTATCAATAAAATAATCACTAGAGTAAAATTTATTGCACTTAAAATACAGTGTCAAACAGTTAATCTTACAATCAAATACAGTCAAGAATCTCTAGAAATTTTAAAACACAAAAACTTAGTGTAACTATTATGATTAAAAAATTCATCCTAAGAAATCAGACACAATATAAATATGGTTCTAAATTAATCTGATTGAAAATTAAATATTGTACTATGTATTTACTTATAACTTTTGTTGAATTTTCATACTTAGATATACAAAAGTAGCAATTTTAAATATGAATAGGTTTGTTGTCATATAGACCAAGTTAAAAGAGGTATACATGAAAAATGTGTTGAATGTAACATACCATTTATAACGTGTATATCGATTTAAAATAGCCTATATTCTCAAAAGATTTTTGAATGTAATACTCAAATTTGTTATCACTTATCTAAAAAGCAGATCTAAATGAGAAAGTAAGTTCTCTAATTGTGACCATCTTGTTAATTTACTGTATTGTAAAATCCATTTCAAATCATTACCACTTAATCTATTCTTACCTACATTGACGATTACACTAAAATTACTGCTAACTATTACACTACATATTATACAAATATTATCACACTTGTGTCCCAACTGATTAATGTTTAATACATAGAAATATACACAGTCACTTGTAATTTTACTTGTCCAGTTTTTCAATGGGATATTATTGTCTACGTCTAATTGACATAATTATGTTATCTCTTGTTCCCTCTTCTTATGCAAAAAGTTTCTTCTGTCTTCGGGATTCCTTCTTTCGAAAGTAGTACGAAGTAGTTTAGTACGATGAACAGTTACATATGATGGTACTTCAGGAAATATATTAGGAACTGCATTGCCTTTTAATTTGGGAAATATTAACTTTTCAATGTGTACATTTCCATCTTTATCTTCTCATTGTTCAGTTCGCTGAATATCATCTTCATGAAAATGTTTGGCACATACTACGGAAGATTTGGTAATTGTACAGCCTTCTCTATGAATAGAGCATAACCCAGTATACCTTCTTTGGGGATCTTTGGGAAACAAAAACGTACTTTCTGCTTGTTTCCTTTTAAAAGTACTGGCATAATTGGTTTTGCAACCAGGTACACAACAATGCCAGAGCATCTGTAACAAAAAAACAAAAGTATTATTATTGTTGTTTTTAGTTTACATATTTTGTAACAAGAAGCAAAAGTATTATTATTTTCAGTTTGTTTTGTAGGTTATATTTATACTTGCCTTTTAAATTGTCGTTAAAAATCTTCTAAAATTTCTAAATTTAATGAAATTTCACTTATATTAATATTTTCCAATTGATGTAAACACAATTTACAAATAAAACATTCGAATAAAGTTAAAAAAACAATAAATTCAACAAACTTTACAAGCCTTCCTATATGAAATGTTAAACCAAAACAAACCACAGTCGGACTACCACGCGTTGTTGCCAAATTTCTACTTCATGGCTTGGAAGTAAAGGTGGCTGTGGTTTGGCTCATCAGTCAGGTTGCATGACCACTTCCAATTTCGTTCATGTGATGCAGCACTTTATAAAGTGTTCAGGTTCCTCTGAAAAGAAAAGAATGCTTCTAATTTGCGACAATCATGAGAGCCACTTGTCAATTAAGGCGATAGTACTAGCAACAGCTAATAGCGCACACATTCTAACAGTTCCACCCCATTGTACCCACATGATGCAACCACTAGATGTGGGATTGAAGTCTAACCCAGACCAACGTTTTGGGTTCTATCACGTGCCCTCATGTGTTGGAATAGCACATGACCGTCCCATGTTACCACAGAGCATTATAAATTATTTCAAAAAAACAGGAATATTTCCAGTTGGCAGGCATATTTTCAACGACGATATGTTTGCTCCTAGTTTGGTCAGTGAGAGACCTAATCCTACAGACGAAACTCTTCCTTGTGAACCTCTGACATGCCAACTAACTGCAAGTCTACCAACTTTAGAATATGAAAAACCACCCTCAGCTCTCCAAATTTCAAGTGAAAACTTTCAGCAACTAATCCATCAATATCAAGCTGTCAAAACTCTACGAGTATGCCCTCTCAACAGCCTGGCTGTTATTGAAGTCCTGAGGAGACACGAGGATATCCAAAATCGAAACTCAATACTAGCTCCAAGAAACAAAGAGAAAAGGGGAAAAGCAGAATAATAAATGACATCCCAGAAAAACTTCTTCTGGCAGAAAAACAGATCACTAAAAAAAAACAAAGAAAACCACCAACTCTAATGCTGAACGTACTAAATCTACGAAAAGAAAACTACTTTTCGAAAATGAGAAGACAACTGATGATGAAAATGGCCAGAACTCTGATGATAAAGTATTAAAAGAACCACAGCAAAATGTTGACAGGAGTGAATTGAAAATTGAAGATTTTGTACTGGTTAAATTTGGGACTGTAAAATAAAAAGATGTGTACTATGTTGGGAGAATCATTGGTAAATGTTGGTACCCCAAGTGGGAGCACCTTCAGACGTTTTTGAAAAAGTGGTTTTGATTTTTTTTACAAGTATAGGGTTTAATATTAAAAGCATATATACAGTGAAAGTTAGGTAAACAATGTATTTTATGAATATTTTCTTTCTATATTTGGTGAGGTATTTGGAGTGATATGACAGTTAAAATTTTTATGTCTGAAGGAGCCCCACTCTCCCCAACCTAAAATTAAGAGAATTATGTTTTATATAAAAAGTTGAATAAGATAATGTCAGAAATTGTGAAAACTAATTATCAAAACAAAAAACAAACCAAAATTGATGATTTTTTTAAGAATTAATAGGTATCTACATTTTTACGTTATTATTTTATTTGTGTATTGGCATATGCAAATATATCCGGAAATGGATCAAGTCAATCGAAACTTCTTTTTTTATTTCAATTGACTAAGCGACAACTCCACACAACTTATGGAGAAGTTTTACTGTATTTATAAAAAATTGCGGCTGTGCTGTCGAGAATCAATTAAATATTACACTTAACTTTAATTAACTTCTATTGTTCTAAAATAAATGATTTTTCTGCTAAATGAATCATTTTAAACCACCGCAGATTGTACGCTTTCTTTTCGGACTTATTAATTGAATACAAAAGCATCGTTTTGGCTTAAAATTACTCAATTTCACGACCCCCTAGAAAGCTTAAAGACAAAGCTAAAACAAAGGCCAGAAATGGACTTCCATAGCCTCTTCACCCTCCCCGCGCCATCAGTGCATGAAACCCCCGAAAATAAATTATTTCAAGCTCATCCTCTCCGAACTAATATCTATTCCTGCCGAATTACGCAAGCAGTCCTGCTCGCTATAGCAACCCCCTAAAAGTTACCCGTTCCAAGTTCCTTTATTGATCCTGTAGGACCCCCAAAATTTACCGAAAAAGGTCAATGACACTATACGCACGTGTACGCGTCATCGAACGCACCCAATACAACACAGGGCGACGCATGGGCCGTATACCAATTCGGCTCTTTGTGACATACAACGTTAAGTTCTGTTTCCTGCGCTGCTTTCGTTGGGAAGTGCGTTTTCTTAGGCCTGCTGCGGTTTGTTGTCGTTACACGTGTCGTAGCAGGCTACGATTTCGGCGTTACCCTAGATTCAGGAGGGGTTCAAAAGCCTCTGAACTCAAGTCGAACCGAAACCGAAGCACTCGGAGAATTGTGTTGTCTTTGTGGGAACGTCCCGGCCCCGGACAGAACCGAAAGAAAATGTTTGAGGGGGCCTTGTTCCTGCGCTCCTGCGGTCATAGAACTTTAGAACCTGCCTTCACTGTTTGACAATAGATAATAGATTACGCTGATGTTAAAATACGCACTATTTTGATGATTCATTTTACAAGAACTAATATGTGATAATTTGTATATATATTTAAACTATTTAAACACGTTTTCTATAATAAACGTAAACAAAATATTTTAAGTGAAAATCATTGAGATGAAATGTTTGATTTTAATTTTATTACACACACATTTTATTAACAAAATAATTTAACTACCTATAACACCTATTTCATATTTAAATGAAGAATTTTATTAATATAATTATCGAAGATAAAATATAAGAGGTAATGTGTAATATATAAACATACAAAGAAGCGGTTCTTAGGATTCCAAGTATCTCTAGAGGGTGTGTGGGAATTATAAACTACATAATTCTAAAAACAAAACATCGTTATATAAATGCTTCATTCCTGGGATTAGAAATTTATTGCAAAGTCCATATTCAAGACAAACCTTCCGTAAACGCTTGTCGAACATTTGTAACTGTTTATCTTGTGGCTATTTCTTACAATCTTCTCTAACTTCTATTCAACTTCATTAATCCGTGTTTCATCCAGATAAAAATATTAATCAGTCACCTGGATGGTACTTGTCGGTTCAATTAAGTCAGCCGTCTCCAGTGGCACACCCAGGGGGAATTTTGGGGGTCAACCCCCCCAGGACCCTATTCCGACACTGTTATTTAGACAATGATGGAGGTAGCATAAAAAAATTTCGGTGCCCAACACCAAACCCCCCCCCAGAGCCCAGAGGACAATTCTAGAAGCGCTACTGGTCGTCTCGCAAAGTCTTGCCCAAATACAAGGTATTGCCCAGTCCATATTCAAGACAAACCTCCGTAAACGCCTCTCGAACATTTGTAACTGTTTATCTTGTGGCTATTTCTTACAATCTTCTCTTAACTTGTCTTCACCTTCATTAATCCGTGATTCATCCAGATAAAAATATTAATCAGTCACCTGGATGGTACTTGTCGGTTCAATTAAGTCAGTCGTCTCACAAAGTCTTCCCGGATAAAACGTAAAAGTTGAAACACGTGTAGAAGAATGGTGAGAGACTCGAATTGAATCGAAACGCAACCATCTATATTTATTTTTTTCAATTTTTGAATTTCTCTCATATATCGCCTTCTTCAACAAATTATTGCTTTCTTCTCCATAATCATAAATAATATTCAATCATGCTTTTCCAAAATAAAGTTAATTCGTGAAATATTTCTGCTAAAAGTTTGTTCAAAGTAGGTACCTTATTTTTAGAAATTTAATCTCTAAAAACAAGACGAACAAGCTGAATTTGACTGAGAATGTCAATTTTGGGAGCCCAAAAATGATGCAGAAGTTTTACCACTCCTTCCCTCCGGCTTTTTTGTGTCGAATGAAGTGTTCTCTCAGAAACAACGTTAGAAGCGATTTTGTTATTAATTAGATGGCATTTATGGCTTTTAAATTTTGACAATAGTTGCGAATCGAATTTTTTCTTGCCAGATATTCTTTTAATTTATTACTTCTCCTTTAATATCTGCATTTTGTTAGTTATTTTTCATACAATTTTTAATTTAAACCTGTTTAGAATGGCTATGATGGATATGATACCTAGAAACGAATTGATCGAGAGTAGTGAATTGATGTGAAGAATCGCTATTTTGTTACACTACTCGTGACGATGTCATATTGTGGCACTAGTTTCGTAACGATACTCGTGATGACGCCATCTTGTGACGCTAGTTGTGTGACGCTCAGCATTTTACTATAGAGAAAAAAGTAAAAGCTTCGAATCGCCGAAACAAGACAGATAATAATAATGACATCGTGGAGAAGGTAGTAAAACTGAAATGGTGATGGGCTAGCCACATCGCCAGGTACGATTATAACAAGTGAACATTGAGAATCCTGAAGTAGATGACAAAAAAGACGAAAAGATACCTTAGAAGAGATAAGAATAGCAGTGACGGGCTACACTGGATGGGATTGAAGCAGAAAGAGATAAATTGAAAGAATTGGAAGAAACCTACATCCAGTTTATCGAGTTCTTCTCAGCATTTCCACACTAGTCTAGAGACTACGTTAGGGCTGCTGAGAGCACCCATAGCCAGTTGACCATTTGGGTATATATTACACAGATAAAAATAAAACTATTATTGCCAATATGATAACTTTTAATTGTCGAACATAGTACTCGAAGAAGAAGAAGAAGGTGAGCCTGTTTCATAAAATTAAAGTTTTTCTTTTTAAACCTCTTTTGGATACTGCGGAGTTAACAACTTCACAACTTGTCCTTGTAGTATAGTCAATTTTTGTTTTTATCTTCTGCTGAATATTAACATATCGTCAAAATTTGATAAATAGTATGATATGAAGTTATATATAAACGTAAATTATTTATATATGACCCACTTGTTTTATTTTTTGGCGTTTTGAATCCCACGATCATTTTTTACTGGCCTAAAATTACGCATGTATACGCATTAACTTCACTCTAACTCAACATGTAAACATGTACGGGTTGAATAGAGTATTGAAGTTGGTTCTTTGTAGGTCACTGATTGGGTCGAGGACCCCATATTTGACACGTGGAATATATGGCACCAGTTATGGCACAACAGGAGGTGAATTTGCTAAACAGTTCATGAATAATGGGTCCGATTAATATGAAGCCCTTAAATTACTTCGGGTAATTATATTCCTGCTTCTATATTACATTTTTTAATTAAGTGGACGAATTTTCTCTTATATTCTCATGTTGATGATTGTATATTAATTAACGAGTAGTTGTATACTTAATAATTTACTCTTGAGTAGAAAAACACGAATAAGCGAAGGAAGAAGAGTGAATAGCAATGCATATAAAAAACAATCAAATGATATTTATTTCTATTTGATTATTAATTTAATAATTCGTCTGAATTTGACAGGTCTGTCAGAAGTAAACAACGTACGTCTTGTTAATATGTTACCAGGTGGCATTAGGAGCAAACATAATAATTTAATAAATTATTTTAATATAATATAACTTGTTATTTTTAATCATCTCATTTAGTTTATGCAATAATTAAATTTACTATCAAATGATATTTATTTATATTTTCATAGTTTCATATTATAAATATGATTTCATATAAATACAATGTTGGATTTTTGAAATTATCAGGTCGACTATTGTAAAAAGTGTTCTTGGTAAAATATTTTAAAAATTTTCATATTTATACAGTCACAGCCGAAGAGTCCATTTATGTACCTAACGAAGGGATGTCCGTAATTCAAAAGGTTAAAACTGACCAACCATAATAATTTCGGACCGGCGCAAAAAGATCATATCGAGCGATAATAAATAATACAATAATCACTTTATTCAATTTTTAAAATATTATTTAATATTTAAAATTACAGAAAATATGGTATGCAGATTTTTAATATGTACCTTCTCTTGAAGATCGACAAGTGCAATTATTGTCTTCTAAATGGCTATTTAATTTACCATTAGGTAAAGTAGAAAGCTATTGTTTGTGAATCATGTTTCGTTTGACACTTTTGATATTTTCTGGGAAGGACCGTTATGAATTGTGTGTGCAGCCTTGTAAATTACCTAAATCGAAAAGGTATAATTTTAGATGTGAAGACTGATGTTTACTACCCCTCCTATAGAGCAGTTATCCAGTTAACTGTAACCAGTTTGTAACGTAGAACAGTTTTTTTGTATCATTACCCATTTAAACGTTTCTTTTAAGCTATCGTTGTATAATATATAAAATTATAAAGTAATAGTATTTGCAATTCTATCTCACGGTAAACTAGCTGTGGGTCAAGAAAGTCAAGAACTTACAAAGAGAGAAGATCAAGATAAAGACTACAACTAAGATGAGTAGCCGAAATAAAAAAATAGCCAGAAAAAATCGGAAGTACTTACGTCGCTCAGTATACTGATCCATGGAAGAAGTTGGGAGTGGTCTGTATCCAAAAATGAAAGATAAAAGGTTAAATAGAAAAACAAAGAGAAGAAACATTATCGTCAATGGTGTTAAAGCTTATTATAGGCAAAAGCCTTCTTCAAAACAATTCTTCATTCTTACCTGTGTTTAGGAACTCTTCGCCGCCCTTCAACTTCGATTGATTTTCTATGCGTCGTCTATTTTCAAGTATCTAAGTTTCTGTCTTTCTCTCTGGTTCGTCCCACCCTCCTTATGTGGTGATTGAAAAGGTTATCAACAATTTTATTCCTATTTTGAGTCAAATACTTACTTAAGCATCTACAATATGGATTCAGAAATGCTGCGGTGTTTAATGTTGTGAGCGAGGTGATCCAGGGCTTTAACGTGGCAATCGCATAGCAATTTCTCTTTAAGACTTGTCGAAGGCTTTTGATTGCGTTTCACACGACATTTGGATTCACAAATTAAATAACTATGGAATCAGAGGTATTCCTCTTAAGCTTATAACTTTTTATCTATGTGGCAGACACCAGGCGGTAGTGTCAAAAGGTTATCTCTCCGAATGTCTATCCGTAAAACATGGAGTCCCACAAGGTTCGGTCTTAGGACCTCTTTTTTTATTATTTATGTCAACGATTTGCCTAAATTCATATATCCGTACACAACCATACAATTCGCAGATGATATGACATACTTCAGGGAAAAATAATGATGATTTAAAAATGTCTCATGAGGAAGTGTCTATTAAATCTAGCTCATGGTTTGCTGCAAACAAACTAAAACTCAACTCTGATAAAACGCAAAATTTGGTTATATATTCCACTCTCACCTAAACTACAGTGTAATCATATAGGGCAATTCAACAAATGCACTTCAAATTTTTAGAATGCAAAAGAAAGCTGTCAGGATTTTAACAGGAGTTAAAATTCGCGAAACTGTCACTACTTACGAACAAATCGCTGTAGATTACGTCTTTCATATAAAAATTGTCTAAATTATAACTATTAAAATATTTTACCAAAACGTATTAAACAGCTAAGCTGTAATAGTTTCGATAAAGTTATAAAAAAATATCTTGTAAAACGTTGCATTTATTGCTCGGAAGAATATATTGAAGAACATCCACTTAACTGATTACCGTAACTTTGCCATAAATCTTTTTCTGTTTAATATGTGTTCTAGTTTGTATATATTTAAGTTGTGTTTTATATTCCTTTTTTATATACTATGTATTTTTTGACTTGGTTCAAACAATATTTGTGTCTGTTATGTAGTTAAATAAATACTGTGCTCTACTCTTCTATCAAAACCTTTTCTGATTGTTGGTTTGAAACTCTACGGATTTTCAAGAGGTTGCTTCACTGTAAAGATTTAATCAGTTGTTGATTTGCTAGATCTGAAGTCGGATTGATATACTCCAAAACCTGTCCGGCGAAGGGGAGCAATCTTCTGTATACCACATAAGGCAGAATATTCTCTGCCATATTGAGTAGACTGATCCTTCTATAATTATCGCACATAATCACTCTTCCTTTTCTTCCTTTTCTTTCTTCCAGGTGTTCATTTCTTTTGCCAGATTTTAGTTATTAACTTATGCATGTTTTCAAAGTGGCCGCCGCCATTTTTAAAAAGTTCAGCAGGGAGATTATTAGAACCAGAGTAATGAATTTATTTTAAGTATAGGAGCATATATCAGATCTTTCCCCTAATTACCACTAAGCGGTTCTTTAAAATGATTGGCCCATTTGTTTAATAAAATGGATAGAGGTACGACTAGACTAGAGGAATATGGGGGTCCGATCTTCTTCTTATTTGAGTAACGTGCCCACGTTTTAGGCGTGGGTAGCTTCCATGACGATTTGCCGATATCGTTCTCGATCTTACGCGGCACGTAATAATTCATCTGCTGATAAGCCAGTCCATTGACGAAGATTTCGGAGCTATGAGTATTTCTTCTTCTTCAGTCGATCTTTCCGTTGAGCATCAACTGCATTATCCTGTATCTTTGGTCTGGTTTGGGGGCCCGACAGCTTTGATTAAGTTAATGGAAAAAATATATATCTGAAATTGTTTGTACGAGAAGGTTAGAAGACCCCGAAGAAGAAATATTAAGCACTAGTAAAAAAATATCAGTTGCTCCTAGATAAGCGCTTCTTATTTCTTTAAAATTTCATCCTTTTCCGCATTCTATTTAGGTGAACTTTTTTCTTCGATAAATAAATCTGTAGATTTATCAGATTTATGTATATTAACATGTGAGGTTTGGTTCTCGAACGAAGACAAAAATTAATAACACATAAATGGGATAATAAATTACAGTGGAACGATCTCCGATACAGAACGTTAATTATATTTTCTTTAGGTCCATATAATGAACACTTATTATTCTCTTCGATTTATTTTTATTCCAAAAGGCTAAAAGTTTATGATTAATATTCTAATTTTATAACTTCTGTAGTCAGGTATTTCAAATCAATTAAGAGGTACTAAAACTTTTTTGTGAATATACTAAAAAATTCTTTTTTTGAGTTAAAATTCCTTGACTAATATTTTTATATAAAAACATTGTGCTCGATATTCTATTCTGTAGTCTCTATTGCGTGCTGCCATCTATGCACAGAATAGTGAAGGAATAACGTCTTTCTGAATATAAAATAAATTCAAACGATTTACCTTGCCTGAATGTATACAATATATTATACATATTCTTGAAATTTCCATTTTACCGTTGATTGAATTTCCGAAATCAACGATTTTACCGATATAGTTTTGTTTTTTATACGTATTCTGTGGTTTTCAGTGAACTGTACTTTAGATGATCTTTATTTACACGTACTAAATTTTCTTATTTTTACTTTACTTTGTAGAGTGCAAAGTTTTTATGATAGACTTTTCGTCTACATATTTTAAACGTCAAAATATTAATGTAACTAGTTGATGTTTTAAATGCGCTTTACTGAAACTAATTAACAAAAAACAGACGCGAACAAGAAAATATCAAAAGAGAATAGTAGAGATCTGATGAAATTCTAAATCAGATAAAATATAGAAGGAAAGAGAAGCCTGACAGTTCTGTGAAGAAAAATCAACAACAGTATGGCCATGGTAGACTCTTAATTTCCTCAAAACTTCTTAGACACCGTTCATCCAGCCAAGACGGTATCTTCTGCCTCCTGGGATTCCTTACTAACCGATTATAATTATGACATTCTTTCCGTATTATCCTGACTGTTTTGATATCACTACCAGATTAAGTTCTCTATACATTATGACCATTTAGCGACTACTTTTTTTTTACTACCTATCTTCATTCTTCTTTGTGAAAGTCCAAGTATCTGCCCCTTGGAGTACCAATTCTAAATTAGTAAAGTTTGAGTTGTTATGTTCTACTTGGCAGCTGGGTTTTGAATATAGTATTTAATGTGAAGACTTATTCCCAAACTACTATTTTTGCCTTTTCAACTGTTGGCGCATAGTTGAATACACTAGTATTTCAAATGGTAGCAGTGTTCGAACTTATCTCCGTCGATAATCACATTTTGTGTGTGTCTATTACAGTAATTTTTAAAAGTTTTATTCAAAAACTTTTTATAAAAGATATATAATTACAAAGACCGTTTCGGGCTACAACACCGGGCGTGTTCGGACTAGAAAGTCCATCAGTATATTACCAGGTGTACCTACATGTGTCCAGCCACTAAATATTTGGGTGAAAACCCTTAAAATGGTACAAAATGATGGTGTGATATTAAAGTTTTTAACAGATACCCTGCATGGCAGCGTGACACGCCCAATAGAGGTTGCTGCTGAGCCTCAGAAAATGTCTGAATGGGTTCTTCTACTTTAGCCACCTTAACATCACACCTTCTTTTCAACAAAAATGTAATACATAATAAATTTTATACCACTTTAAGGCTGTTTATCTAAAAATTTAGTGACTTGACTCATGTACACCTGGTAATACACTGATGATGGACTTTTTAGTCCGAAAAATGCAGCCCGAAAGGGCCTTTTTAAGGTATTTTGCTAAATCAACGCATCAGAGATAAGTACCAATTAAAAATCCAGATGTTCTCGAACAAGCGGTCTTAAGAAACATATAAAATTTAAACTACAAATAGATATAACCGCTAAAATAAGATGCTAATAGAGGCCATATTCTTATTCGTAAAACGAATACTCTCTTCACATATCTACAGCATAAGTCAATACTTCAAAAATAGCAGTAACCTTGTGCAGCAAAACACAGAAACCGTTAATTTACATAAGAAGAGATATAACGCAAATAATACCGGTATTGGCTTGCTAAATCACATAGTGCTAAACCTGCTAAGTGGATGGTCAAATATACTTTAGGTACCTCTTTTCTCCTTACCAGTCTGAACTTAACCCTCTATTCACTCCGGGCCAGTAGATGCTTATCCAGGCAACGTAGACGCTCTAGATTAGAATTGCTCAAATCAGCGACGGAGGTGTCTCTAAGATTCGTGAGCTGGCTCAACGCACAAGTATCATCATACTCAAAAGTTGCTATGTTACTTTGACGTGCTATAGAAGCTATAAGTGTGAGAAGACTGTAGAAGAAATGGCGACATGATATACAAAACCAAATCGCCTTATATCCAGTGGATGAGTTAAGACTAAGAAGACAATCAAACATGATTTGACCAATTCTTTTATTGATTTTGCTGATATTCTTATCCTACCAAATCGAATTAAGTATACCTATCACTCGTGTCTCTTGGAACCTAAATTTTTAAATTTATCTGCCAATACCTTTTTCGCAGACTAGTTAGCTCTAAGTTGAGTATATCCGCTTTGGTGTCAAATAATGTGAGTTGAATTTTCACTAAAATACCTATCAAAAAATAATTCCTAAGGCGCCGCTTCAAAGCCACTTAGTCGTAATATGTCTCGTACATCTCCTCTACACCTAGACATTAAACTGTGAATCTGTATGTCTGTGTACAATTAACTACACAAAAAAAAAGAAGTGCATAAGCTCAAAATTTGGTATGGTACAATAAAAAGAAGAACATGCCTTTCGCATCCATGGTACTTAAATATTTACACTTGTTTCATTTGTGTGTTACCAAAATCAGAATCTCAGATCTTGTACAGCATTATAACTTCGTTTTAAATAAATATTCATCATCAGCATGACAACTCGTTGTAGATCCATGTTTGAAGGTATTTTACCTTTCCGATCGAACCATCAACTAAATAAATTATTCATATCGAAGAGTGCGCACGACTGTTTAATCGTCGAGCAGCTAAAGAGGAAGAAAAAAAGGAACAGAAACATACTTCTAACATAAATTTTATTTTCCGTAATCAGAAAACTCACTGGTTTTATTTATTTTGTATATAGATAACATTTTATATAATTTTAGGTAATTTGGCAAGAGATAAATGTAATTTTAATGTTTTACTTTTAGTAACATGTTATTATCATTACAACCTCAATCAAGTAAACATCTATGTATGCAAATGTTCGATTAATACAATTTTAATAAAGAAAACCCATCAAAATAATATGGGTATTAGTAGAAAACAAATCTACAACGATTCTGTGAACCAATGTAGAATAGATTAAAGAAACAAACCAATAACATTTAAGAAACTTGAGGAATTTAAAAAAGGTTACAAAAATATTAAACTTGTTTGGTTTGAAACAAAGAAGAGCAGAAATAAAATGAACATTTATTAAATCAAATGAATGGGAAAATTGTAAAAGTTACAAGCAGTCTTTTAATGCAGACCCAATAAATATATTTTAACAGAAATATAAAGGAAGGGACATATGGTCTAAACGTACCTCCCATAATATACACTAATTCCTCAAAGTGTCATCCTCAGAATGTTATAAATTAAAAGAAATTTGGAAGGTAAATAATTCACGATGTCTCGAAATAGATCAGACTAAGAAGAATTTTTAATTCGACCTATTCCTTGACAACGTAAATATTGTAATAGAAAATAAATTCTGTCAAATAAGTTAATTGAAAGAACCAGTCGAAACACACAAAATAGTGGAGAAGACTAATTTCTAGAAAATGCTGTTTTTATTGAATCATTTGTTTATAGAACAAATGTTTAAACTTTTTAAATAAGAATAATAATTTTCTCATCTTTTGCCAAATATGATATTACTTCTCTCAACAATACTAATAACACCTTGGACTGATATTTATAACATCGAAGAAATATTTTGCTAGAACGCAAAAATCAGCTATTTATAGATTAACCTAAACTAAATTTTTCCTATTAAATTATCCAAAGGAACTATCCAAATTACAAGTCTTTGGTAAGTATAATACATTACTCGTTAGATTCCCTTGAGGTTGACAATTACTATGAATCCCTCTTTATACTAAGTTTTACGCTAAACAAAATATTTTTGTGTAATTCCATATTTTGATCTACAGTTTCAGAAATTTTCTTTACGAATACCTTTTTACAAATTATATAAATTATGTGTAGCGATAACGACCAAAGTTAAGGGATAAACCGCAGAAAACAGAAACGATATCATATAGAAACTCTGCGGGACAACACGGATCATCAGTTTGGTGCTCAGATCTTGGACTTGTATACTCCACAGATGAATACTGTTTCCTATATGACTGAATAGCGCCCACACAAAAATTATAAATACTCAGCATACGCATCTAATACCTGAAACGATTAAGTCTGCACCAACAGAATGGCTGCCACTGCTGAGTCACATACCTCTCCTCCTAATCTCCGTCAGTTTCTACACATAAACATCGCTGACGTCAACTCCCACCGTTTGCGCTCCAAAATACCATCAACCAAAAAACTTGAGTTTCAATAATATCCAAACGATGGAACGTGTTTCATGTTTCGATCTTTCAATGTTGTTCCAGTAGAACAACACTCCACCAGGCTTTGACCTCCGGAGTTTGCGCAGACTTCCTTCACAAATGGAAGATGAGAATCTCTGTTGAATGCGACTGTGATGCCGAGAGACAGACTATCGAACATATGGTTACCGAATTCCCTTTGAGGAAAACAATGAAGACCTACTTCTTCTTAGAGTGCCGTCTCCCTACGGAGGTTGGCAATCATAATGGCTATTTTTATTTTAGAACTTGCTGCTCTAAACAAATCAATCGATCTGCATTGGTACCAATCACGTAGATTCTTTAACTATGAGTTCTGCCTTCGGCCAACAGATCTTCTTCCTTGAATCTTTCCCTGTATTATCAGTCTCAAAATTTCATATTTTGGTTCCCTCATCACGTGGCCTAGGTATTCCAGTTTTCTGGTTTGTATAGTGGTGATTAGTTATGTTTCTTTACCAACCCTCTCCAGTACTTCTTTATTTGTAATTCTATCAGTCCATGATATTTTCAATACTCTGCGGTATAACCAGAGTTCGAAGGCCTCGTTTCTTTTTAAATTACATTTTTTTAATGTCCAAGTCTCAGCTCCATATAATAATATTGAAAATATATAACAGCGAATGGTACGTAGTCTGATCTCCAAATTTAGATTTTTGCACGTTAGGAGTGGCTCCATTCGTATAAATGCTGATCTGGCAATCTCTATTCGTCTGTTTATTTCTACAGTATGATCATTGGTTTCATTGATCAAAGTTCCCAAATACTGATATTTTTCTACTTGTTCTATCACGTTACCATTTATTGTCAATAGGTGATGTATATTTTGTGGCCTTTTTGTAATCCTAAAAGACCTACTGGACTTTGCTTATGCGACACCAAAGTCGATTAAATACTTAAATGAGTTAAATGTTAAATTGTAATATTTTGTGTATTAAATTGACAAACGCTAAATAAATATGCAATGAATGTATAGTACTTTTGAAAATTGTAGATTTGACACCAGTCTATCTATCTATCTAATCAGCCTTAAACGCCCACTCTTGGGCATAGGCCTCCCCTGTTAATCTCCATTGGTCTCTATTTTGGACGATCTGCATCCAGTCCTTTCCTGCCGTTCTCTTAAGGTCGTCAGTCCATCTCATCTGTGGTCTTCCTCTTTTTCTTTTCTTTTCCCATGGTCTCCAGTACTAAGTTAAAATTTTCTAGTTGAAGACTGCCAGGTTGTCGGACACAGTCTGTTGTAAATTGGTCGTACTCAGAGGTTATTGTGTATCTTCCATTCCTACATATTACCCATTCCAGGATTCTGGAACACTGTATCAGCTTGCATAGGTCTAATGGACGGTGACCATATGTTTTTGGAATCAGTAGTTTTTAAAAAGGGTTTGTCGCCTGCGATCGAATGTCTCGCGCTCATGCAAGATATGGTTTAAGTATCTCTGCTACAGAGTATGTAGCTTTTCTCCATAAAACAGTTTCAGCCTCTGCTTAGGTGTTTCTTGACTGGCGCATGTTAAATAAGAAATCCTTTGGTTTCCGCCGTACTTCAGCACATGTATGACCAATATAGAATTTGCGATGTGTTCGACCGGGTATATTTTTCCAGTAAAAGTTATGTTTCCTTCAGATCCAGGCTTTTTCCGGTCACGGATGATGCTTTTTGTCATTCTCACGACCATTTTTGGACAGATTCACCTGGTTCATTATAATCTGGCATGGTAACACTAGTTAGCTTGGTGTTTAGTATAAATCTTGCCCCTTGGGGCACAACTACACTACCTATAGTTAGGAAAACTGTCCTTTTAGACCGACCGTTACCGGTTTATAGACATACATCACAACGAATGAAGCAAAAAGAGGAGTATTACAGAGTCCAGCATGTACCACGCTCATTTGGTGCCGGGATAATTCCAATTCTAGCGATAAGACAACGGTTTTTTTCCTGCCGCTTTATATCTACAGGCGTGAAAAATAGAGGTAATTAAGATAGAGAAATAGATAAAAAGGGTAGAAGGAAAGGCAAAGTGAATGAAACCATGAGAAAAATGTCTCATGAGCAATCAAAATCCAAAAATATGAAAGAATAATTAAATCAACCAATGGTATTGAAGAACTTTGATCAGAGGCCAGAAGTAAGAAAAAATCGAGATTTGGTACAAAAAAATCTTATAGAAAATCTTCGGACGTACAAGAGATATTCGTTGAGAGAACGAGAATTAAGGGAGATCTATCGGCGACACAAAATAAAAAATTAGAACACAGATTGTCACACATTACAGATGTGTTACAGATGACAAAGAAAAGAAATGCCTTAAGAATATCTACGGCAGGATAAACAAAAAAGAGAAGAGGCAGGCCAAGAAAGAAATGGGTAGAAGCAATCCAGTGGGACACCATAGAAATTTGAATACCGGACTAGATAGAACAAGTGAAGGGCTGCATTAAAGTAGTAGCATTTTGCCCATTGATCTGCTGATAAATAAATCTTAATACTTACACTTCACAATTGATTATAAGAACTTTTTATCTCGAACTACCTTTCCTAACACTTCCTAGATGGTAACTTCACATATATACACAAGGTTTAACAGTTTTAATTTGTTTTGACAAATATAACAATGATACTTGTTTTGACAAAACAAGTATCTTGTTTTGACAAATATAACAATTATTGCGATGATAATAAAAAACATAACTCATCATTTATCATATTCCCATTCCGAAAATAGTAGCTGTAACTGTACTTATTAACATGTTCACTAAATATCAGTCCAACCGTTTAATATCACAGATTCACTTAAGAAGATTTAACTACATATCACAGAACATCTCTTACCTGTGACACTACCCTGTGATTCCTTTCAAAATCCCGCCCTGTATAAACAAATAAATATAAGTATACAACTATCTCTACAACTGAATCTTTTGGCTATCTAAGGTAACAAATAAAGGTGAAAAGTAAAATAAATAAATTAAATGTGTTAAGTGTTCTATCGAAAGAATGAACTATTTTAGATAACTACAGATATTAGTAACTTGACTTGACTAAGAGATAATATTCTAGGTATATAATGACAGAAGTTTTCTTAGCTTCTCAAAACGAGTAAAGTATATTTAAGTTTGGAAAAATGTATGTTCAGAATGTAAATATCAATTGCACATCTAAGCGCATTAGTTGCGCATGTCGCATCAGTTTGAGCCAAGTCTCGTTATTGTATGGTTACGGGTCTTTGTTTAATAAAATTTGGAAATGGCGACGCCCATTGAAAATCTCGCCAAATGTGAAGTATGCAGTGTCATTCAGTTTTTAAATGCGTAAAATGTTCGCCCTTCTTCTTAAGTTGCATCTTCTATCGAAGGTTGGAAATCATCGTGGCTATACGGACTCTGTTGACTACCGCTCTAAAAAGTTCTGCACTGCTGCATTCAAACCATTCTCTTAAGTTCTTAAGCCAGGCTCTCATTCCAGCCCTCTTATTCTTCGTCTTCCCACATTTCGCTTTCCTCGGATTTTGCCTTGCATTATAAATTGTAATAATGCTTATTTTTGCCCTCTCATCACATGTCCTAAGTACTCAAGTTTTCGTCTTTTAATAGTTAATATTATTTCCGCCTCATTTCCTATCCTTCTAGTTACTTCCATATTTGACATTCTTTGAATCCATGATATTCGTATGATTCTTCTGTAACACCAAAAATCAAAGGCGGCCAACTTATTCAGATGAACTTGTTTTAGTGTCCACGCTTCCAAGCCATAAAGACGAGTAGAGAACACGTAACATCGAAGCATTCTCAGGCGTAGTTCTAACCTTATATCCCGACAACAAAGAAACTTTTTAAGTTTAATGAATGATGTACGTGCTATTTCAATACGTGTCTTAATTTCTTTGGTTTATCGTATATATTTTCGGTGTACTGGCTGTCAACTCTTACCTTGGTAGTTTGATTCCAATATAAATTAGATATAATTTTCATATCACGACTATCAATATTTTTGTTTTTTAATATATCTACAAGCTTTTTATGTTGAACGCCCAATCGACATTTATAGTTTATGGTGATAATCTAATGAACGAATTTTCAACGAGGAAATGGTGCATTATGTTCAAACAAGGGAAAACCAGTGCGAATGATGAAAAAGGTAGTGGGAGGCTGTGTCTGATAAAGGAGGAGTTAAAAGAAAAAAATTGATGACAAAATTCAGAAAAACCGTCGATTCACTTTAACCACATTGCATGACTCTTTTCCACAAATTTGTCGATCCTTCTTACATGCATATTGTTCTGAAGCTATTTTCTTGTGGCATTTATTGACGGATATTCTCAAGTTAAAGTTGATTTCATGTAATCGAATGAACTATCTTATAAGTAAAGTCGTCCCAGGAGCGCAACTCAACAATATTGGCAATATCATTTTAAAGTCTTCTACTTTAAAATGCATAATGTATGTCTGAATTGTCAATATAAATGAGTCAGATAAAATTAAATTATTAGAAGAATTTTTTCCTATGTAACAAAAAACAAAATTTGTTTAATTTACTGTTTGTATTTTGAGAACGATTTCCGAAGTGGAAATTGAAACGTCAATAAACGTATTTTTATCTTTAATTGTGGCTTATTCCCAGTTAAATAGCAATTAATTTTCTTACATGCAATAGTGACTGAGCACCTTGGCTATAAACATTTTTGGCAACATTCAGTAGACGTAAATACATCTTAATATTTTTTTGGTAATTAACATTCTACATAATAATATATCATTTATGTATTAATTAAAGTTTCCTGACAATTGAAGTAGTCCATAATTATAAATTTCAGTAATGAGTTGTAGCTTCTCTTAAGGTGACACACTAATGTAGTGAGCAATACATGCTTCGAATACTGTGCTTAATATCATCCGGCGATATAGAAGTCCAAGAATTTTGATCTGATTCCTAGGGTGCTGGAAATTCATCAGCGAGGCAGGAAATCTGCCCAAACTTCTGCCTATCATATCCCACACATCTTTAATGGGAGAAAGATTTGGTAATCTCGCTGGCCATGCAAGAACGGTGACGCAGCAGTGTGGGGCATTTTGCAGGAAAATAAGGTTATCTAGTTCTTGCAGATAGCCACGATGTTCTCTATGAAAGCTACTGTAATGGCTTTCAAAACATTATGAATGCACGGATTCAAACATCGCATTACATTAGACATCTTCCTACCAAGCCTATTAGCGATTTCCCGAAGAGTCATTCGTCCGATCACTTTTAAAATCATTTAATTGGTAAAAATTATTACGTTGACGTACACTACCGACAAAAGTTGACCAATATTCGGACCCCGAGATAAGAATATACTTTTCAGATGTTTTTTTTTTGTGTGGTGAATCCGAATTTGAGCTGCAAATTGCCAAATTGGTTCTGGTTTCTAAGATATCCTAATCTAAAATTGCAAAAATAGCGGTTTTTAAGGTTACGTAGCATCATAACATATTAACGCAGTTATTTACGAGAGGCCCATGTTCAGCAGTGGACGCAAAACGGCTAATCATAATAACGGTGAGTCTATTGAGTGTTATATTCAAACTGAAAGTGTTTCCTTCTTTTGGTTTCATTTTTTTCAAGACATCTGATTTGTTTTCGTTGTGTTTACTTTTTAGAAACGTGTAAACACTTCTCATCACCACTTTGGTAAAATCACTACATCGATCGACTTCGCCGTTGAGTAACACACTTTTTTCCTTTCGCGAAAATCAAGGAAACATTTTTGTACTCCATTGGAAGATTTAAAGTGTTAGAACACGCTGAAATGTCGCCATCATTTCTGAGAATTTAGTGCCTACAAATTTGAACTTACACTATAGAAACACCCAATCTAACTGGAGCATCTTCATCAGTAACTAACCCTTTCTGGGTCCTGGCTTGTTATAGGATTTTCCGACATTCTGTTCTGTTCTTTGCTTTTCCAGTTGGTAATCTTAAGTGTTTTCAGATCATGTTCCATGCATCTAAGTTTGTGTCTTCCCTTTGACCTTCTCCCTACTGGTGTTTGCCTCATTATATGTTTTGGTGTTTAAGTCTCCAACATCCGTTCAACATGGCCCATCCAGCGCAGTCGTCCGATCTTTATGGATGTTACGATCTCGGGTTCATTTTATGCTGTGTATAGTTCAAAGTTATATCTTCTGTGCCATATGTCATTTTCCTTTACCCCCTTCTTCAAATGCTCCATCTAACTGGAGCATTTGAAGTTTTAATAATATACTTACTCGGAGCGTTTTGTTATATAAATGCTATTTGAATTGTTTAGCGAGTTGAAAACATCCTGACCACACGATGGAAATAAATCGTGAACATACTCCAGTCATGACTTTTTATTATATTTGATGTATGTTACCACAACAGCTTACCGATAACTGCACTAGAACTATTGATAATGAAATACCATCGAGGTCCATAGAAATTCACTGGTTTTCAATATTGATCGTAGTTTGCTACGATCACGATTGATCACAACTAATTTCCTAATAATTGTTGTGTCAGAAAATATCATTGTAGTGCGAGAATCTTGCAAAATCATAAGACCCTAAATTAACCAGAAATCGAGTTTAATTCTTTAAAAACGTGTTAAACCAACCCCAGAATAACGTACAACTATCAGTATTGAATTGTACATCACCATTTACTTGGTCTGCATTATCCGGATAGTTCATTTTGTAATCTCAAGAACATGCCTATCATTCAATATTTAATTGTCTTTTGAAATCATCATAATTTCAAAAGCATACTTTCCTATGTCAATCTGATGTTCTGTGATACTCTAGTCACTTCTCATCCATACTCGCATAGATGACCGCAACCTGAAGGACACACTTTGTTACTCAATGTCCATTGACGCATATGCGCCAAGTGTCCACCGTGTGAGCAACCCTGACACCAAACGTACAACCCTTTAACTACTTGATTACAAATACTACAGAGGGCGTATTCTGAGGAATGACATCTGTCGCACAACCAGCCGACTCTTTGTAACGATTTTGAACACTTGCCGCAATTGGTGTTGATACGCGTGCTTTGCTGGTTGAGCTGGTAGACCGATGGTAGCCAAGACAATTTGATGACCTGTAAGAAAATAAAATAAATTCATTAAAATTGTTCATTCGTTGATTCATTATGTCTTACCTGTGTAACGATGTTCCACAATTTGTAACTACTGAGGATTTCTATGTATCCCATTAACCAGTGTTCCTGAGTAGCTTCATCAAGTTGCCTTAAAAACTTTCTACAATCACCTAAAACTATAAGTATGCAAGCAGCAGTTTGAATGTCGCCTAGGATGGCGTGGTGTTTCAGTGCCTCCACTACAAGACTGCTCGGATCCCATAACGATTTTTTAGGAATCTTAGATACCGAGATTAACGTTGGGGATGTTTCTTCATACTGAAAATGCTGTAAATAAAATTATATGTATCATTACACAAGTCTGCAACCAAAAAGCTGTTTGAATAATATCAATCAAATGTAATTTGATGTGCGTGAAACGAAAATGATATTCTATATGATTCAATCGATGGGTGTTATGTTAAAGGGTTTAACTTAAAATCAAAGCATTCCATTTGGCACAGAAACAGCTGCGCAGTCTGTTACTTTATGAAAGATGCCAGACTCAGATGAAGGCGAAGTAAAACGTCAGGACAATCGGAACTTAAGCTTTGACTTTGAAAATAACACTAAACAAAAGTTTTTTCAGGAAGAGATAAATGGTTTGGTGAGCGATCTGAATCTTCCCAAAGATGGTGCTCAGTTTTTTTGAGTTGGGTGCCTTATCATCCAAGAAACAAATCTAGTTTATTGTAATAGTATTAAAGGTTTGTTAGTAAAATTTAAAATCCAATATGATTAAAAGCAGTTTTACTGTATGTGCTAGAGCAGGGAGAAGAAAAATGAGTCTTGAGATCAATTTCTCTGCAAATATTAAACGACAGAATATCAAATCACCAAATATAATATCTTTCCAAAATGCAAATATATTGTAAGATGGAGAAGACAGAGAAGAAGTGAGTGTAAGCAGAATAGTACACGACTTAATAGTGAGAGACCAGCCTGAATAGCAAGAGAGATAAGATCACCAATAACACCCTTTATAAGATGGAAATATAGCTAGCAGTCGATTTTATAAATACGACCACGCCCTTCAGATCGAACAAGAACAAGGTTCTTGTTCAAAGAACACTAATTCGTCTGGTGTTAAGTGAAATAATAAAAGCACTTACCGTAGGCGTATCTTCGTGTATATCAGGCGAATGATGATGGTTCGGAAACTGTTCAGGAGGAGGAGACCGATCCTGAATCTCGTGCCGGATAGTAAACGCTTCGTTGGGCAAAATCCACTCAGGACCATCGGAGGTTACGTGGTTATAGCCACGATAGCCGGAATGAAAATCTAAAAAATAACAATCACCTTCACATATCAAGTGAGGGCGAATTTAGGTTTTGATCAGTACAGTTCCTTATTAAGATCGCTGGTTCCAATAGTATAGGCATGCAGTGAAGACTAAACGAAAAGATATGTTAATGTAAATAAATAAGATACACGTCGAAATATTGGCGGTTATTAATCAACATAACTAGCAGTGTAATCTTTACATTAACAAAATAAACGCAAATAAAAAATCGATCTGTTTTACTACAGTGCATTCACTTCCAAGTTAAGTTGAATATATAGTGGAGCGTTTTGGTCTGAGGGTATTTCTTCATTGTCGACGTAGAAACTTCCACATTGGTCAGAAATCGAATGCATTGAGTAATATTTATAGTTTTGTATGAACTATCCACATAATTTAAGCATGTTATTGTATTGATGGAACAGTATAAATGCGTATAGTTTACACCAGGTGTTCCTACTGAATAATAAGATTGACGCTGTACTATAATACACTTTTATTTAAATTTACTTATCACCTTGAATATACGCTTCTTCTATCCTTATAATGCTTCTTCTTGTTTACGTGCTCTCTCCACGACGGAGGTTGACAATAATCATGGCTATTCTGATCTTAGATGCTGCCGCTTTTAATAGTTCGATTTATTTGCATCCGTACTATTCCCTTAAGTTACGCAACCATGAAATTCTTCTCCTTCCTACACTTCGCTTGCCCTGGATTTTCCCTTATATAATTAAATGAAGTATTCTTCAGAGAAGAAGTGTAGAGTCTTCTTACAAACTCCTTCTGATGACGGATAGACCCAGAAACACGTATCAGGGAGTGGTAAGAGACTCAAATTAAATCGAAACGCAACCTTCTTCGTATAAATGAAGTATGTTATATCTTTCAGTACGCATAACATGCCCCAGGTATTGCAGCTTTCGTGTCTTGATAGTTTCCAATATTTCCATTGTTTTGTTGACTCTGCTCATGACTTCGTTGTTTTTTACATGCTCGGCCCATGATATCTTCAGGATTCTTCTATAACCTACAGTTCAAATGCTTCCAACTTTTTCTCAAGTCTTTTTAACTTCCAAGTCTAATTTCAGTTTTCTTGCACAAAGTACCTTGTTCTCATTTTAATGAAGTTTGTTCGTGCTTTCTCTATTCGAACTTTGATTTCTTTGGAGTAATCGTTTGTGTGATTATTTATTGTGTCAAGTTAATTGTAGTTTTCAACTTGTTCCAAAGTTTTACCGTTAATTGCCAGGCTTTCAACATTATTTTGGGTTATTGATAGCCTCATAAATTTAGTTTTCTTGATAATCCATATTCTTCTCCATACTCAACTATCTTGTTCATTAGCTTTTGGAGGTCTTGAAGGTTATCTACTATTATGATAGTATCGTCCGCAGATCTAATGTTGTTAATTGGTGTTCCATTGAGCTTTATTCCTGCTGTTTCTCCTTCAAGAACTCATTTCATAATTTCTTCAGAGTATGCATTGAATAGTAGTGGTAACAATACACACCCCTGTCGCAGTCCTCTTTTAATTTCGAACTCTTCTGATGTGTGTTCATTAATGCGTATGTGTGCCTGCTGAAATAATATAGATTTGTTATAATTCGAAGATCATTGTATTATAATTGCTTTGCTTTGAGTACGTCCATTAGCTTTTTGTGGCGAACTTTATCGAAAGCCTTGTTGTAATCTATGAAACAGACGTACGTATCTTGGATCACACCCAAGCATCTCTGGACTAGTACGTTGAATGCAAAGAAAGTTTCACGGGTACCTACGCCTCTACGGAATCCAAATTGGGTTTCTTCAATATCCATATCAAATATTTGATAAATGCGTTTAAGGAAGATCTTTAAAAATATTTTAAGTGTGTGAGACAACAGGCTTATGGTGCGGTGATCGGTGCATTCTTTCCGACAACGCTCTAACTGTTCAAAGAATGCTTGTTCAGGACCGAAATATTGTTCCTTTTCACCTTAGGCTACAAGTCAGAAGTTGCAATATCAGGTGAATGAGGCGGATGGTCCAACTCACTGCGATGCAATATTTGACTAGAAATCTTTTGACAATCAATGTGAAATAAGCCTGCGTATTGTCTCGCTGGAGAACACATCGCTTATCCTTGCACAATTCGAGTCATTATTAATTTATCCTTTCATTGAGTTCAACACGAATGTAAAGGTCGATTAATTCATATATTTACCTTCAGAAATCCAGTGAAGTAGAGTTTGGGTTACTTTGGGTTGGAAACATTTTCTATATCTAGAGCATTGTAAGTTACGCCCTCTCCGCATGCACAGTAGCAATTATAATAGTATAAGCTTAGATCGTGGATCTGTGCTGTTTTGCTACAATCTAGTCTTTGTGGCAATTGATGTCTTGTTTTCTTATATGTCCTAAATGACGATATCTTCCTGCCTTTATGTTGTTTTCTTCTCTTTGAAGTCGCATGTCTCATTAATTCTTCTTCTTTTTCCTCTTCATAAGCAATTCTTATTGTTCATTGGCGGATTAATACCTCTATGGAAGGTTGCCACTCCATCTATTGAGCGGTCGTCCGGTTGTACGATAACCGATGTAAGAAGTAACCGACTTCTTCTGCCGGTTGTTGACTTATCTCTTGCTATTTCGATCTCCCAGCGTATTTACTGCAATTCTGCTCAGTACTCTTATCTCTGCCACTGTCCTACGGACAAGGATGAATCTATATGGTCACTCCCAACAGATGTCTGTATGGCATGTTGACCTTAGAGAATCAACGAGTTTGGCCGAGAGTGAAAATCCGCTCCTCTACGACAAGGTTTCAAGGCTCTTGGAGGGGATCACAAGTATACCCAATAAGCTATGATTCCAGCGTTACTCCTTTCTAATACTGCTTTGTTCTTTGAGTTTAAGAATTATATTAAATATAGGATCATATTTGGAAGGATTTAACACTGAATAACATTATGTGTTGGCGTTGTCATTTAGATCTCTTTTTCTGATAATGTATTTGGTCCCCAGAGTATGAATGCCAAAAATCTACCGTGTACAAGAAACAATTTAATTTGCGTTTAGTTCCTCCTTATTTATAAATATATAAACCACCAATATTTCTAATATGATGGGAAATAAATATAATTTATAATGTTTACATAAATAAAGTTGATTATAACTAGGTAAGTTAAAGTTAAAATATCTCACACAAAATTAAAGTTACATGTAGCATGTGTTCGTCCACTTTGTACATCATAAAAAATTCTTTTTTCTTTACCACTTTGAGAATTGCGTATTAAAATCTTCGACGAGAATAAACATAATTTAAATATTAATTTGTACTACCAGATTCCTCTAACGAGATGGGTACTGTCCTTCTTTTATTTCAATTACATTTCTTACATAACTTCAACTTAAAAGTATCCAATGTCCCTTTCTAAACAGGTGAATATTCTTCGAGTAAATCCATTAATGACATTTCGAATTATATCGGGTGTAATTGCTTCACATTCCCCTTTTATTCCTCTCTGAAGATAAACCTAAACTTTTTGTTTTAAGTGGCCACACAAAAAAAGTCCAAAGGAGTCAGGTCTAGAGACCCCAAAGGCCAAAGACAGTCCACATATCTCCGTATCACTCTAACGTTTACTGGTGTGTAGTAAAAAATCTCGACCATTTCTTTTACAAGGACATGTTACCCATTATGTTGGTGCCATGTATCTGGTCTTAGTGTTAGGTCATCAAGAAAATTGGACAACCGATTAATTAAATTCTAGGTGTCTTTCTGAATTTCGAAAAAGTATGGCTTAACAATTCTGTATTTATAAATGACACAGCATACATTTGTTTTAAACGAATATTGATCTCGCGTTTGGATATTGAAATTGGGATACCATCGACAATTTTCAGAACTTACAGTACCATTAGATGTAAACGTTGCCTCGCCAGAGAAAAGTATGTGCCTTGTCATAAATAGGATATCTTCAGGTGAATATACCGGATACAAGTACAATACTCGAATCTTAGTTTGACATCTTCTTTAAAAGAATGAGTCAATTGGAGTTTGTATGGTTTAAGTGTATATCTGGATCAATCAACAACCATCCGGCAATATCGTATTCCAAATAATACATACAGTGGACAACTGCTTAATATTTTACAGCATATAAGAATAATTTTGTTAAAACAAAGCTTCATTGTTCTTTGTGATGTAGTGATTGTGGTTGGTGTGTTCTGGGAGTCCTATTTAAGTGACTTTTGTCGCCTCATCTGGAGGTTCAGGTGGAGTGGTTTATTGGTGTCCTGCGGGGGAGGGTGTGAAGTTAATGAATAAATTTATGACTTAGTATTGCGCGTCGAGAGCATCTGTGGCTGTTACAGGTATAATTGTGTAGTGGGATGGGGAAACCACAGAAAACCGATATTTCCTTGTTATCTACTTATACGGTAAACAAGAGGTGTTGCCTCCAGAGTATCAATGTACTCGTCATGAAGTTCGTTGCAGGCAGAGTTAAGCAGTTTTGTACCTTGTTAATGCACTATGAGATATACGAATCTGATAAAAGGTATGGACAAATCGTTGCCTAGTAGTTTCCTCAACAGTCAGGCATATCTGTAGTTCGACAAAAATGCCAACGAAAGTTTTTAATCCCTTAATTTTAGGGTAATGTGAGTGATGATTTCAGTAAACACGGTTCTGGTAAAAATATTCTCGAAAGGTGAATTGGAATGAAGGAATGATGTTACTTTCTGTGGTTAAGTCTTCGAGTCTTTACTTGAAGATCCTCTTGAAGACTTAAGACAGAAAATTTATATCAAAGTGTTCAGCGTTTAATTAAATTTTGTAAAAAATAGTGTTAAAGCAAAATTTTTTATGGTTGTAAAGTTCTATTAACGAAATTAACACGGCACATTTTATATTTAAAAACCAGAGCAAAAATATGACATTGATCTATATTTAATTGGATCTAATAAAAATTTATATTTATTTCCCATCAAAATAAATAAATAAATAAGAATCACATGCACTAATATTAAAAAAAGCGTCATGCCAAACCAGATTTGCGCTCCTGAAAGCCAACCCCATGCAATTGACTCCACTCACACCATGCAATGTTCCAAACCTCTCACTTTTCTTCAATTCGCAGACAAATCGTCCCATACCCGAAGTGAATGTTGTAGACCTAACAAAATAACGAAATGCAATTGGTTAACTCTACTAACCTGAAGTCAAACTGTCAAGTTCCATGTCTAATTCGTTCTCGCCGAAAGAGAAATCTCCTTTAGGAAGTCCGCTTCTGATGTTTAAATAGGTCGGAAAGCCGTTGTAAGTGCCCATGTGGTCGACTTGATCCTCATTTTCGGTCTCGTCATCGCCGCCGCTAAACTGAGCAGCCTGTGTATCGCTAGCAGCTGAAAAATAATTAAATTTAGTACACTCAAACTAGTATTACAAGAATACACTGAATTCTGACTTTAAATTCAACTTTAGCGAACCCAAAAACCTTGTAACACTGTTTTCCCATGACATTTATTCAAACTTTATATATATGGTCGCCATATTGGATGCGCCATTTTGAATTTTTCAATTTTGACATCAGATTCATCATCAGCGGCCCCAAAAACTTTATGTTTATAATACCAATTGTTTTTCCCACAAGATTTATTAAAACTTTATATATAACGCCTTAGTGGATCTGCCATTTAGAATTATTTTACAATTTTGACATCGGATTCTTCGTCAGCCATTCATTTTTGAAAGTTTTCTAATACTTTTTTTTTAGGGTTTTAAAGTTAAAAAAAGCAGAAAGAGAAGATGCAATAACAACTAAGACACTAAAAGAAATGGAAGAGGCAGGGATTGAAGTAATGCATAGACTCGACAGCGAAATCTAGAACACCGGAAAGTGGCGAAATGACTGGGGGAAGCTGACTTTTTGGGGGAAGAGTAATAGACACTTACCCTTGGATTTTTGATCAGTCTCCAAATCTCTAATAGTATTAATGCTGTTGTCCATCTGCATAACTGTAGAAGTTAAATTATTCATATTACTATGAGGAACATCTTCTCGGTTTGAACTTCCAGAATTTATAGAATTCTGCATAAATTCTTCTCCGTACATTGTCTTGATAATTTTCCAAATCACAGATATCTATAAAGGAAAAAAATCTCATTAACTCTTTAACAAATCACTTCTTCTAAAGTTGTCAGAAAAAAATCAATATATATTTTAATTTTTTTTGTGCAATGTAAAATACAGAAAAGAATTATCCCGAGATATCTTGTTCAGTAATTGTAGAATGGAAAATGAAGATGGTGAAGTGGGATGTAGGATAATTTTTCAAACATGGCAATTAGGGCAGCAATATCTAGACTCTATATATACTATACTCAGTTATACTAAGTTACAAACAAAAATTTCTACCATTCTAAACCTTATATCATACTTACATGTGGTTTTCCAAACTCTCTCGCTACAGCTGAATTATGTTCACAAAGCTCTGATATACTCCTACCATGCAGTACGTAATTCTTAGCCAGAGCTAAAATATTTTGGGATTCATAGTTCACCATTTCTTTGACATGGAAGAAGTGCTGCAACATACTGGATGCATGGTGGAACTGGTCTATTGCCTGGGTTGTAGATATTTTTCTAGAAACAAAATGATATATAATAATATATAAGATTTCAATCTAAAACTCTAAGAACAATTGTTAATGCTACTTGGTATATCCAGAATGATGCCTTACATAGAGATCTGCAAGGATAAACAGTGTGAAGAGTGCAAAAGAATTTCTGAACAATATCAAAAAGGGTTGCGCATACATCCTAACACCCTGGCATACAATCTTCTCCACAACTAACAAGCGAAGATATTGAAGCGATATGATCCCTTGAACATACCAAACTGTTCCTGACAATGCCTACAGTAGTTGAAGCTACGCCTTTAATAGCGCCCAGCCATTGTGATCTGTGTTGCTTTTAGTATTTGTGTTCTGGTATCTGTGTATGTGTGTGCATCCCACTAGTAAACAAGCCAATATTTGTGTTATGATGCTTTGGTCACTGTACCTTACATCTCCCTGACATTGTAAAGACAAACAATTTTACTTACTGTTTTTATCTAATCTGATGTTAATAAAAAAAAATCTAGATGTACTTGATATTTCCTATGTATACAGATCTGATTTCAAAATATATATTAAACCATACCTCATTAATCCTACTGTAGCTTTGGCCAAGGAAGTAGGAGTAGTCAAACCAGTAACAGGAGTAACAGCTGTTGTTTGAAACTGAGACAATTTCCGTGCAAATATGATCTCACCACTGTTGTTAATAGCCAGGCCTTGAGGGTTTGCTTTAGCTGCTGGACGTGCAGCATCATTGAAACTGTGATGATAGAGAGTGGAGTCCTAAAATGCAAAATAATACAAGATATAAATAACACTAATACTAATGTAATCATACAAATGGCATTTGGTGAAAATTTCTTCATATAAATAAAAAGAGTACAAACTATATTTTTTCTTCCTTCAATTTAATACCCATTACAGGAAATTGATTTAAAAGTTGAAAACTACATATGTATATTCAAATGACAAACAAATTAAACTTACCCTTCCACTACTTAAAAAAATATCAGGATCGCCTCTAAACTGCACTCCACTGGCACTTTCTCTATGTTCATTGAAGGCTGCAAATGGAATGTATGGTCTACGGACATCCCAGACATTAATACTACAATCTATCACCAAAGCACAACTTGCAATATGGTATTTTCTTTGAGGCCTCCATTTTACATGACCAATAGATGCTATGGTATGTATGGTGTATTCTAAAGTAGGTTTGCTGGTAAGATCCCACACCTATAAAAAGTGTGATGAATATGTAAAGTTAATCATGATTAAAATATATTAAAGGTTGCATGATCATTTCAATGTATGTACTGATTCTACTTAAGAATATACCTAAGTAAAAGATAATTACATGCTGAGGAACCAATTTCTTGGTGTAGACAGGATTCCACATTACCTAGATTAGACTTTTTACATTCAAAGATGGTACAAGATGGTGAGGCACACTACACTTAAGGAAAATTATTATTATGGTTAGCTTCTCTTTGCTCCAGTCATACCCGGCTAAGGAGGCATTGCTCACGCCAGCAAACAATGACTTGGCGTGAGAAGGACTTCTGACGATACACGCGCGGATCAACAAAAGTCATCCTCACCTCAAAGCTCTCCTAAGCCCTCCTCCACCCTCCCTTATGTGCACTGAAGGTGCAACATAAGGGCTGACTGCTTTTTAAAAAAAGTCCGCGATTGAGCTGTATTTATGAGCACCATGTGTAATAGGGTGCTCATAAATGTAACTTAAATCATACCCAAGGTATCGTTAAGCGACTTTCCCGTTTAGCATGAAATCTCATATCGTGAGATAAAAGCGAACAAAAAACGAGGGAGCTGTAATCCTAGAGCATGCACCTTGGTTAGCGGCCAAGTTGTAGCCTCAAGGATCTAGGTGGCCTCTCCCGTGGCCTTTTTTTATTTTTATAATTTTTTTGTGAATTTTTTATTCACATTGTGAACACGAGATACGTCAAACGTGATCCTGCCGCACAAACAGGTCAACAGGAAGTAATTTAACTACTACTTACTACAACAATTTTGCAGAAATGTTCCAAAATGTACCAATGTTGCTAATCTGGTAAATGCATAGAAAAAAAATATTTTTTGTTAAATGGGAAAACAATAGAACAATATGTATAGTACCATCTACTAAAGGAAAATACTCCAATGTTGTTACAATTTTCAAATAAAAATCTATGTTTTATTTAAAATGTACTTTTATACGCCGAGGGAAAAAATGTAGCGAATTGGGTACCTTTGTACCCAAACGGCAACGCTGCTAATTAAAAGAACTACACCAAACGAGAGCGGCATGCCTCTCCTGTTCGGTGAAATAGTGGACAGAAAATAAATAAATCATGTTGAATTTCGCTACATAATATGATGTCTAATATGCCAGACAGAGCAATGCCGTGAGGCTTGCCTCGGCTATAATTTTTAAAGATAGAATGAGATGCACAGATGATATACCAGCTGCTGGCGCAGAGAATGGAGCCGTTGTTTATTTAATATTTTGTGGTTTAAGCTTGTCCCTTGTCCAGCCCGTAGATTATGAAGAAATATACAAAGATAAGACATCAGGGGTGTACATATTTTAATTTTTTATCATAATGAAAATAAAGTTATTTAGAAAATTCCAAAAAGTTAAATTGTAGTTAAAGAACGTAAATAGTCGATTGATACTGGTGAGGCACTGCCTCATTTGCCTCATAGGACCAGCCGCCCCTGATTCCAATATGCAAGTAATCACCACAATTTCTGTCATACACAGGATTCCATGTTAGAGAGAGTCAAGTTACCCACTAACTCAGCTAGAATGAATCTTTATCTATAGTTTCTAGATTATTCATAACTATTTAAAATTTATCAAATACACTTTAGATCTGGTAGGTGTAATTCCATGTTTAATAATATTTTACATAGGTAAAAACTGTTCCAAACACAAAAAATCTACAGAACTAACTAAAAACATGACCATTAAGCCATGAATTCTTTATATATTATGCTAATAAAGCTATGTATAGTATACACCCATATGATTTTAATAGTATGTACTTAATCATGATTTTACCTTTATTGTCCTATCTCTACTAGCTGTAGCCAACCAAGTGACTTCTGGATGCCAGTCACATGCAAATACAGGTCCACTGTGGGCTGTATACTGCTGCTGACATTTTTCTGGTTTTCGTATGTCCCACAATTGAACACTACCATTATCTGAGACTGCAGAAAATGTGTAAGGACTGTGTGGGCTAAACTGCACATCCCTAACACTCTCAGTGTTGCTAAAAGGAGTAAAAGGTATATTAGAATAAGTGAATTAGTTCAAAAGCAACAGCACTGAATACATAAGTTTATAAGAATGTGTCATAAAATTGTACAAAAGTCATACTTTATCATTAATGAATATGTTGGACAGTAAAGGTCCCAAATAAGGCCCTTGAGTGACACCAGAGGAAACAGATATAGCAGATGAAACAAAAGATTTTATCTTCATAGCTTAAACTGGTTGACTTAGACAACTAGCAACCCATTTAAGTAAGAGGGTCTATTTTTGGTAAATGCATGACAAAAATAGATCACTTGAGAAAGGCAATCAGCCAAAACAGCTGTAGTGATAAGAATAACCCCCTCTGTGGCTCAGTGGTAAGAGTGCCTACCTTTAAACCTAAAGGTAGTGAGTTCTAATCTCACCTGGGTGGAAATTTTCGTTTATTAAAAAGATTAATAAATGAAAATAATTTCTATCCTTGTGTGATCGGTACTCACCGGAGGGACCGCAGACGTTCGGTAACAATAAGCTTCTCTTAGCGAAGACAATGACATCGACTTTGCTAAGTATCAAGACAATTACTCTACACACACAAACACACACACACACACACTACAAAAAAAGTAGTGATAAGAGGTTAAAATAAATTTTGTGGAAGTTTAAAAACAAAGTTTTCAGTGTTTTATTGTTACATATGTTAAATGTTATGTATAATATGTTATTATAACATATTATAAGTGTAGACAAAGTAACACATTTTTGCATCATAAACCTAGGTACAACGAACTAACTGTTCCTACCAGTATAATATTGTTAATAACAACCTGTTCATTATAACAGATAGAACCGCTTACAGAGAATACTGGCTACAACATACAAAAACCACCAGTCCCCTGAAGTTCCTTATAAACGATTTTGACTGTACTTATTTGACAAATAATTTTAGAATTGTTTCTCCCCAGAAAAAAATTGTCAAAGTAAACAATTGAAGATTATTATCAACATTCTTTTTATACACTAAATAAAAACAAAAATCTTTTTTTTTTTTAATATTAATTGATAAAGCACTGACCTGTAGAAAATTGATACAGCACTCTTTACTCTAATATCAAAGTACCTCATGGTACCATCTTGTGATCCCGATATTAGTTTATTGGGCTCAGAAGCATGAAAGTTAACTTTGTTGACTGTCCTTTTGTGATCCTGATAGTCTTGTTCTTGCATTGCTTTGCCCATTTTTGTGAGATTCCAAACAGAAACATGTCCATTTGTTGCAGCAGTTGCCAGATAGTGATCTATGAAAATTTTAAGTTTGATTAAACATTAAACTTTATTAAGATTACATTAAATTACCATCAGTGGGACTCCAAGATACATCGTTACATGAAAATCCAACATTAAGATGTTTTGAGCCTCTTACATTACATATTTCTCTAAACTTGTCATCCTCTATAGCATAAACTTTGAATACTAAAACAAATACGTCCATGAGAATATGTCACGTTTTAATAGATGCAATTTTACCATTTCGTCCACCGATTGCTACTTGAGTGTAATCCCTATTTAAAGCTAAAGCATTGACTGGGCCTTCTTGAGCAACATGAAAGGTAGACATCCTGATCAAAAATGATGCACTCAAACTAAAGGAATGTGCATTTGATTAAATTATTCGCTTCGTCTGTACTCCATTTCTAATAGACTTAACATAAATGGTAATTATGCAAATATCATAGAATGGTCTAAATGTTCAATATTTATAGAAAATTCGCACATTCACCTTCCAGCTATCACTCAACCTAAAATAAAATCCCAAATCAACATAAACATAGGCACATTTTGACGTTCTTGCTTCTAAAATAAAAAAATATTTCTTTTCATGCTTTTTAATACCATCTAAAAGCTTTTATTTAACAAGAACGCATACGAAGAGTTTGTATCATTGTTTTACTAACTATCTGTTAATATGCATCCTATAATTTGTTCATTTTTCTCATAAAAAATACACATACTAAAAAATTGACTCATTATGTGACAAATGTCACTTGTAAATAATACTGACTGTCTTCTGTCAAATTGCTCAGTAGTTGTCAATTAAATGTCAACGGATAGGTTGTGGTGCAAAGTACATTGTGATAAGTAAATTTAAATTAAACGGGAAATGTGTATTATTTAACGTAATACATGTGCTAAACGAGTACACACTCGTTAACTTTCTTTATTTTTCATTTCTTTACATCTATTATTCGTTTATTTTTTGTTATGGTGTTTGTGATTTTTTCAACATTTTGGGGTGTCAAAGTATGAGATGCCAAAAAGTAAGTAATATTTGCATAATTTTGCTAACTATCCAATAAAAACTTGTTAACAGCGTCGTTAACTGGTATAAACTAATTGTGGGAACTTTAATGAATCATTTAATTTATCATGGCCAACAGGATCAGATAAACTTGAAACAGTTGCTTCTGTTCGGTTCTGTTTCTGTTTTGTTCTGTTTTGAATCAAAACAAATTCTATTATCTAATCAATTTGGATTTGAACATAAAAATCAATGACAACACTGATGACAATAGGTATCATAAAAAATTATAGTAGTTCATCAGGGTTATATAATGTTTAATAACAATTTTATCTAAAATTATAAAGAACAGTGTATATAAATAATACTTGAGTTTATTTTGTTGTAATTGATTTAGGAATAAGTGTAATACCTATGTAAAATTTTAGTCAGAAATAAGTTCTTTTAGTAATGTAAAAATTATTGGAATTAAACATACTTAATTTCATATTTTACAGTTAATTAGCTTGTTATGCAGAGCATAATATTTAGTTTGTTCCATTTGAAAAATTTAATATAAATTTTCAAAAAATTGTGTTCAAGTATACTCTTTACCTCAACCTTATAAAAGTTAGGGGATTTTATACCTTCAGTTGGTTGCCAAGTTACATTTTTCAACTGTTGATATTTTCTCTGGCTATGTCATTTTGGTGTAAAGATCAAGGATACTTTTTACATTGTTCATAGAGTACTATTGTTTTTTATTGTCAATTAAGTACCTGTTTGTGCCATGTTAAAATTAGTCATGTCAATTTGAGGATCATGTAGTGGAATACATACTTATTTATTTTTGTTGTAAACAGTACATAAAAGTTTTCAGGTGTGGAATTTTAATTAAAAACACTAGATTTTACTTTATCATCTTGTAATGAGCTTATGAAGTCCAGTTTATTAAATAGTAGAAAGTGAAGTAAAAATTAAATGTATAATTCAGGTAGATATTATTATATACTAACAATTCTGATGACAATAAATTGATAAACAAATTAAGATGTTTGAATTCCTCCATATCACAACTATCAACAAGAAACTGGAAAATAAATAAAGATAATATAATAAAGTTTTGCAATTTAATTCTTAAATGATTGGCCAATGATTATAATTGCAAGGTTATTTTAAGTTTTATCAAATGTTACCTAATAAAAGGACATGATTCAATTGAAATTTGTACACTATTATTAGCAATTATTGAATAAGTGCATTGGGATTTTCAAATTCTATATACAGGAACACATATTTATAAGGAGTTATCAAAAAATGTCAGGGCTAATGCTTGAAAACTTCATTTACTTATTTAAAAATATTATAAAACACACAACATTATCCCTTTTCAAGAACACACTTTTGCAACATACTTTTCTCCAACATTGTTTCTACAACTTATGCAAAATACTTGTTATGCAAAATCATCGATTTCAAAAAGGCTGCTCTGATTGCTCTATTTTTGATCGACTTTCTGATTTCGGATTTAGATCTTCAGTAAAGATTCCCAAGTACTTCATTTTGTCCACTGGTTCAGTATATCCATTTTTTATCTGGATCCTTGTTGTGACTTTACCCCTCTAACTTATAACCATGGTTTATGATTTCTTTATGTTTATTGTTAAACCAAACTGTTCCCCAGTATCACAAATTCTGTTTAGTGTGTCTGCAGGTCTTTCTCACCTTCAGTTATAATGACTATCATCTGCATAACAAATGGTATGTATATTTTCACAATTTATCTTGATGTCTTCTGTAAAATTTTTAAGTGCCTGTGTAAATAAGTCTTCTGAGTATATATTAAATAGTAGGTAATTATGAAAGTATTCTGCCTTGTCTCACTCCTCTACTTGTCTGTTGCACATCCCTCATCTTCTTCTTAGAGTGCCATATCCCTACGGAACGTCGGCGACTACCATGCTTATAATATTATTATACTGATCTCGGTCTTGCGCTACATGTAGCAATTGGTCCGCTGTCAAACCTGTCCACTGCCGCAAATTTCTCAACCAAGAGTGTTTCTTCCATCCTATCCATTTCTTTCCTATCCATTCTTCAAAGAACTTCTTCGTTTCTGGTTCTACTAGTCCATGGAATTTTTAGTATCCTTCGATACAACCACATCTCAATCGCCTCGATTTTATTCATGAACATCCCTCATATTTTCATCTAATTTTACCACAGTCTGTTGGTTGCAATAGAGATTTCTCATTAATGTTTATTTATTTATTTTGAAACTTTACAAACACTGTAAACTAATAGTAATTACATGTAAAGTGCTAAGAATATAAACATACAACTAATAAAATAAATAAATGAGGAAAAAGAGTGCATGTGTTTTATTAAACCCCTTAAACCTGGCACTGATGAGCAAGCAATATATTGTTCACTGTTTTTTACATTAAGTATATCAACATGAGTCAGTCTATTAAATACTTTATTAGCAATTTTACAAATTAACATATTATTTACTGGTTACATGTTTCTATAGGAATTTGCAAAAAAAATATCTAGGTTGGTTCATGTTAATATCATTTTTGTCTATCCCTTTTCACTTCAGACATTATATGAGAATGTTAAATTTAACTGAAACCTTGAAAATGAAACCTTCCAAATATTCTATAAATATGACGAAAAGATCTTTTTGTTGGTCTAGTCATTTTTGAGCAAGAGTTGTGAAACTATACAGAACTTCTACTGTTCCAAAGCCATTATGAAAATCAAACAGTCTATTACTGATATCCGCTTCACACTTTCTGCATGACATTAAGCTGATTAATCTACAGTCATTACATTGTTTTGAGTTCTAGGTTTTTGCTAGCAGAACAAAGTTTGATAGTAGCTATTCTGTAGTTAGGTATCTCACCAGATTTGTATATGTTTTTAAACAGTATAGTTATGGCACTTAAATTGTCTTCATCTTGAATTTAATCAGCTTGATGTGAACTTTATCTGGCCTAGGGTCTCTGTTAGATTTTGAGTTGTTTAAAGCACTTCAGATTCATATTTTAGATGTTAATGTTATTGGGGTTTCCTTGCTATCAATTTGTGTTGGTTTTGTTCTTGTGTCCATGAAAATATCTTCAATACATTTAGTACATACTGGTTTTATTTCAATTGGGTTATTAATAAGTTTATTGTTTTTGTCAATTATTTCATTCTAATGTTAATCTTTTCATTTATTAATTTATATATGCCTCATTACCTATTTTGTTTATGTTGAGCAACTGGGTATTCACCTTAGAACTTTTGGATTTTATTATCTTTTTACCCTCAATTTCATTTTTGAGACAAGTTTATGGTCTGATGGGACATTTGCTCCAGGATAAGTCTTAACACTTCTTATAATGGAATTTCTAAATCTTAGATTGGTTAGTACTTTTATAAAGTCGATCTGATTTCTTATACAATTTTATTTATTATCCTGTGGTGACCTTCAGGTATACAGTCTACATGCTGGTAATCGAAGCCATGTGTTCATAATCACCAGGTTTTCTTCTTGTCAAAATTGAGCCAATCTGTTGTTTCTAGTATTTCTTGTTCCTAAACCATAATCACCTATTATAATTGTCCACTTGAGCTTTTCCTATCTTTGCATTTAAATCATCAATTTTATTGTAATTTCTTTTTTCCTGGTGTATTGTAAAAGTTATTGTGAGTTGTTCATAAAAATAATCTATTTCAGCTTTGATTTAGCTGCAGTTGAAGCATATACTCATACTATATTAATGTTCACTAGCTTGTCCTGTATTTGTAATATCCTCTTTACCTGAAAAGGAAACAAAATTTACAATGGCTGTTTGGATTTTATTGGAAATAATTATCCCAACTCTGTATTGTATAGATGAGCTTAGGTGTCATTTCCAGAGTAATATATCATTTAATCCATGAATAATGTTTTACCAAAATCAGGCCAGCGCATTTCACTTACATTAATATTTCTAGGTTCAGTCTGTTCATTGATATTAAACTATAACTGTTTCTATAAATGGAAAAACCAGTAGAAAAATTGCAGTATGCATTAATTTGTGCCTTGAAAGCTATTATTCGTCCTATACATTAGCATTAATTATTCACATAGTATCTTACAAGGAACCAGTTTACATTTTTATTATTGATAAGTATTAAACTTCCTTTTAAAGAGGTTTATGTGTATTATAACTGTTAAATTTAAATATGACATCATTTATGCTTTAATTTATTGGTGCCATGACTTAATCATTTGAATTTATACAGATGTATGTAGAAAATAAAACATGGGTCATATCAGATAAGTAACAGAATACATTTAAGAAAACTTTATTGTTGAAAGCCGGCAAGCCACATTTTGTCAATTATGAGAAAAAGGCAAAAAATGTTCAAGCTATATTGAATTATTTTTGATGGATTTTTTGGTTAAACCTAAAAAATCATTTGCTACAAGAATTATTTTTTATTAAGAATAAACTCAAGGCAAATAATAGAGTACAGATTATGTTCATTTTTTAATTGTCCAGTTGATAATCTCATTATAAAGTGGTTTATTGTTTTCCCAAACATATAATACCAGGTTGATATGGGTTATTGTGGTTTCTTTAATCGGAGTATTGCTTTGATATACCTTAGTTAATGGTCATATTTCATGTAATAATCTTTGATGTTCTATCTCTATTCCTATTTGGCATTCTGTATTTTGTTTTCTCGTTATCTTTATGGTATGTTTTTTGTTTAAATACATTTACAAATACATTTTTTGCTCAAAGTTCCATTTTTAAGTTGAACTTCAGTTTTCATTCAGATACCTGCATATCTCTGCATTTATCGTTTTCATTCCATTTCACTTTCAGTATCTCACCTATTATATGGGTATTGGGCTCAAACTTCTACCTTTTTTAACTCACTTTGTTGTTTCAACTGGTTCTAATAACATATTTTGCATTCTTATTGCATTTATTGTATTCCTGTAAATAATTGTTTCACTTAACTTCGATCAACTATTGGTTAACGTGTTTCTTTTTTAGACTATCCCATATATTTTCCCTTTTGATTGAGTCGAAAGCTTTTTCCACGTGTTGTACTAGCTATCTGTTCAATAACCCTCTGTTCTTCTCCAAAACACGAGTGATTGCAGGTATTTACCGGAGCCGTTTGGTCGAGGCTAGCGGTAAAGATTTTACGATGTTGACGTCACAGGAGCAGCTACCTGCCCAGACGTCACGATGTCTGTGGAAGGACCTGGAAGTTTCGAGAGGCATAGGCGACAATATAAATACAGAACAAATCACATTTTAGTCAGGCTGATGATAAACTCGTACTGTAAAGTCTGAAATAAGTATTATAAATTAAATAGTTGTGTTCTAATGTTTAGTGTTAATTAAATATAATAATTATAATAACAAATTAAAAGACTGTACATTAAAAGATAATACAAACACTACATTGCTGTCAGAAGATTGGGATATTTACATCAATTTTGTGAAACTGGCTATGGAAGTGAGTGATTTAAAACTAAAGAATCTGCGCCGAGAATTGGAGGATAGAGAACTGAATTCTGTTGGGAAAAAGGCTGATTTAGTCTAACGTCTAAAGAACGCCGCACAAGAGGAAGGATTTGATCCAGAAACTTATGTGTTTTAGGACAAGCATGCTGATGTGATTTCATCGATTACATCGTTGGAAACCAAAGTTTCGACAGACATTGTTTCCCTGGACAGCAAAGTTACTGCTGGTATTACCTCACTGGAAAACAAAGATTTTGCTAACATCTCTTTGGAAATCACTTAAGGTCACTACTGAGATGTCTTCCCTCGGTGATAGAATATCTTCGTTAAAAACCCAAGTTGCTGCCGATATTTTGGCTTTCGAAGAAAAGATAAAGGAGATTAAAAAGAAGATGGAGGAAACAGGGACAGCAGACAGGGAAAATTACAGTAGAGACAACAGACGACGAGGCGAAATGTAAGTTCTCGGAACTTCTCAACTTGCGACGGAATCGTTATGGATCAATACATGAAACATTGCTAATCAGCTGCAAAATTTCGAAAACGAAAAGGTTGTAAACCTGACTATGCTCTTCGAGGAAATGCCTTAAATATGCTTTGTACCATACCCGTGGAGGAGACAGATGATTTCGAACAACTTATGGAGAGACTGAACATGCGATATGGTCACGAAATTCAGGAACATGTCTACCATTCGCAGTTTAAAAATCGAAAACAAAAGAGAGATGTTCAAGAATACGTGATAGATATTGCCAGGTTAGTACGATATGCTTATCCAACAGCCTCCAACATGTTCAAGCATTTATTGATGGTCTTCGTGATCATGAAATGCAGAGAACACTGCGTTTAGCTCGTCACTAGACACTGGTCGATATCTTGTCCGCCGCATTAGAATACGAATCAGCTACACAGGCCTCTGGCGGTTATAATAAATTTAGGAGTGTAAACGAGGAAGCAAATGAAGGCAAACTTGACTAGCTTGTTAATATGATTAAAGGCATTACATCCAAGAAGACGAAGACCATAAGCTGCTGTAATTGTGGTGAAAGGAGGCACGCACTCGGTGTGCTCCGATCCGGAACTTTTCCAAAGACCATCTAATACTTATAGCTTCTTTAAAATGTTATGAAGATAGTGTATATGCAGATGGAGAAATAAATGGTAAAACCATTATACGCCAGACAGTTATAAACAGCCATAAAAAACTTTTACTAACGAGGCTGAGACTAAAGACTTCCACAGGTGCAAATGCCAACATTCATGGAGAAATCCAGATACAATAATTAATAATTGGGACAGTGTTAGTTCATGCTGCCATAGTTGCTGACATCGAAGAATATGTTATATTAGGAATGGACGTAATGAATTTGCATGGATTTCAATTAGATTTTGAAAATAGTGTGACGATACCTGCCTAAATGAGAAGTGGGGGATTGAAAGAGAAATAGGAAATCCAGGTGCAAGTATGTTAGCCTTGCAAACCGGGGCTTAGGTATTTTGAAGGACACAACTGTGCGCTTTGGGACGAGAGTCTATAGATCTGAGATGGGGATATATTTAAAAAAAAATGGGAATTAAAACGTACCCGAAAATGACAGAATTTGGAAAGACAGGGGGAAAATAAAGGGCGCTACCTAGTCCTTTCTTGAGGGATAAGGAAAACTCAAAACTTAACCTATGGGAAGATTGGTTGGAAAGATTGGAAAGATAAAAAAATATGCTAAACCTCTCTAAAAAACTAAAATGCTTACATAATCAAAAACAAACAGAAACTCACTTACCGTATATTGTCGCTCTACATTCCTCACATCAGATATACTTTCTTATCTGCTACCAAAAATAAGGAAGCTTTTTTATAGAGTATTAAACAAATAATTCCTGCAAATTAACAATTTTTTATTTCTTAAAAGTTAAGCCTGATAAAAGTATTTTGGAATGTCAACACATTAGCATAGTGTTATTAACATAAATAAAAAAAATAGCAAAAAAAATTAGTATCAGGTATTTAACAAATATTCGTAAAATTAGATGGAATACCTTTATAACTGGGTAAAGGTGTAAGGTAAGTTAAACAGCAAAATTCAGTAAAAATACTTTCGACATTACCTCAGTTTCTCAGTTATAGCATAATTGAAGACATGAGTGGATAAAGGTCATATGTCACTTTTTTGAAAAAATTGTTTTATTGGTTTTTTGTGCTGCTAATATGCTGTTTAACCTTTTAAAATTTTAAAATTACTTATTTTTAGCTAATTAAAAAAAATAGGAAGGTATTAAAGCAATATGTCCCACTAAATTTTCGAATTCTAGTGGATAAAGGTATTATGTCTAAAATCGCGGACATATTACCTTTATCCACTCAAATTTTTAGTCGCTCAGCAGTTGGTTTTCTGACATTTGACTTTATAGGTTATGTTATGAAAATCAATGTAATTGTGTAATTTACTTTGTGCAAACATTTTTACAGTTTTTAAGTCAAAAAGTTACGAAAAAATTATGGAGAGTAGAGGAAAAAGAATTTACAGACTATATCTTCAACAGAAAGAAAAGAATACTGTTAAAAAAGGTAATATTACATTATTATATAAAGGTTCATATACATATATTTTTTAATATTTGTTGTTTTATGCAAAGTACCAATTAATGCTTTTTACTGTAGTTTTTATCACATACTTACAATATTGTTGGTTTTAGGTGTATTTCCTCCTAGTTCGTCAGATTTAAATACCCGTAAACTCAACGATTTATCCAATAAACAGTATTGTGCAGACATGCAGATACCATCGACTTCCGGAAATTTTGTCGGTAAGGGAATATTTATTTGACATTTCCAGCCTCGTTGACAAGTTAATATAATAATAATTTAAGATAATATTAAAGTTATCTAGTATTTTCTAATCTGTATTAATAATTATTTTGTAATATCGGTTATTTGGAGTGTTTCAATATCTCATAGACAGATAGACACTATGCATTGTCTAAATTTTAATAAAATTGTTCTCCAACGTTTTTAATATGAAAAAATTTGGTTTTGTGCTTTTGAGATATTTGGTATAAAATGAAAAAACACATGGATACCATACGTAAGCCTGGCTGGAAAGGTTTATAATTTCTTAGTAGTAAATTTATTTTAATTTTACTACATATAGTTTTATATTTTTAGAAAGCAATGAGTCAGGAAGCGAAGCAGACGGATATGTGTCGTCCAGTGATGAATTCGTTCCTTCAGGTACGGGCTATTCGGATGAATCAGACTACTATGAAGAAACCACAAACAAAATGTTTTCCAAAAAAATACATGATGCTAAACGAAACATCTTTTCTGAAAAACTTCCTAACAAAAATTTGTTAAATGAAAAAAAGGAACAAAACATGAAGAATATAGACAACCAAGCAGAAGTGAATGCTGAAAATAAGACAAAGAAATTTCAAATAAAACCCAATATTGAAGACAGTCAAAGTGCGGTACATGTTACCGCAGAAGGACAAGGAGCTGATGTTTCCAAACCTCACAGGACGGCGAAAAAAATTTTTGAGCTTAAAGAGAAGAAAGCTCGTAAAAGAGAACGCAACCCTGTTGAATGGAAGAAAAAAAAGGCAGCAATACAAAAAGAAAAAGGGTTGGAATATGTTTCTCAAAATGGAAAAATTATACCAGCAAAAGAAATTGAGGAAGATTTAGTGTTATGTAAAGCAACATGCAGATTAAAGTGTGGAACCAAATTCAGCTTAGAAGCTAGAAAATCTATATTGAAAAGGTTTTATAATTTAGAAAATAACGCAAAAACCTGTCTTTTGTTTAAAAGCATTGACATAAATCAAGTTTCAAGACACCGAATTCGTTCTGGAGGTAAAAAGCAGAAGTTAAGAGAATGTTCTTTTAAATACTCAGTAACTTACGACAGAGAAAAAATATCTGTCTGTAAGGATGCAATTTGTTCGCTGTACCAAGTTGGCTCAAAGAAAATATTAAATCTTCAAAAACAACTTAAACAAGGTCAATCAGCTCCAAGTCCAAGTAAACAAGGGCAACATACAAATAGACCTCACAAGATCGGTGAAGCGGTAGTAGAATACATTACTGAACATGTTCAAATGTTTCCAGCTGAGAGCTCTCACTATTCTCGAAACAAAAATCAGAATAGAAAGTATTTGTCACCATTATTAAATGTAACAAAAATGCATGAACTATACCTAAAAAGATGCGATGAACAACAAATTGGTGAAAAATACTTAGTTAAACTTTCCATGTATCGCCATGTGTTCGATACTAAATTCAATCTATCATTTGGATATCCAAAAAGTGACACATGTAGCACATGTGATTCTGGAGAAAATACTATAGAGCATAAAGAAAACTGTAGCATTGCATTTGAATCTCAAAAAGTAGATAGGCAAAAGCCAATAAGTGACAATAATATGTGCTACATCACAATGGATCTACAACAAACCATGCCGTTACCTAAGCTTTCAACATCAAGAGCATTCTATTTACGTCAAATGTGGCTGTATAATTTTGGTATACATTGCATAACTTCATCAGGATCAAAATCTTACTTTTTTACGTGGACCGAAGATGTAGCTAATCGAGGTAGTACTGAAATAGCGAGTTGTCTGTTTCGATTTTGTAAGCTTTTAAAAGAAGAAAATCCCCATATTAATCATTTGATCATATGGTCAGATTCATGTTCTGGTCAGAACAAAAACTTTATAATTGTAGGTCTATATCAATATCTCATTTTAAATGGATATTTTAAAATAATAGAGCACAAATTTCCTGAAGTGGGCCACAGTTATTTAGATTCTGACAGGGACTTTGGAAGGATAGAAAAAGTTCTGAGAAAACATCAGTCAATTTTTATTCCAGATCAATATCGTAACATTATCACGTCGGCAAGCACAAAAGGTAGCATTTGTGTAAATATGGAGAATTTTTTCTACGACTTTGAAGATCTGCTAACGAAGCTCTATTTATGTAAAAAGACAACAAACAGTTCAAATGAAAAGATTAATTTTCGTGATAATGTAAAATGGATAAGAGTGGACGAATTTGGATTCTATCTCTATAAGACATGTCTTAATGACTACATGCCATTTCAGCAAGTAGATTTAAGAAAAAAAAGGACAGCACATCTGACCAGAAGTGAATATAGACCAAGAAGACTGGAAAATAAAACTGGTGGTTTGAGTTTGGAAAAACTGGAAAATTTAAGAGACCAAATAAAATTTGTTCCCGAAGAGTACAGATGGTTTTATGAAAACGCGATAGAGGAAAATAAAGAAAATCCTAAAAAGAAAAGAAAAACCTACTAAAAAATTTATTTTTGTTAATTTTTCATTTTGTATTGTAAGTGTTTTTTGAAAATAAATGACCATTTTTTATACTTAACTCTTTTATCCACTGAACCCTAACATTTTTTAATTATTTTTAGTATGTGGATTAAGGCAATATGTCCACAAAATCTGAAATATTTGGCTTAAGGTAACTTTTTTTAAATTCAATTTAAAGTCTAAAAAAAGTACCTTCAGATACCTGTTTAAAAAAGTGCAGCAATGCAAATTTATAAAATAAATAATTAACTTGGAACAAAAGACACTAAAATGGTCATTACTCAAAAATATCATTTTGTGACATATGACCTTTATCCACTTATGTCTTCAATTATCATGATATTATCGGCATTGTAACTTAATATTTATTAATAAAAAATTAAAAACTCATAAATTAGCTAAAAAAGGCTAAGCAAATTAGCTCTTGATCACTAGCGTACGGACAAACTTTTAGGTTGTGCACAAAATTAAGGAACATACCCTATATAGAAAAACGTGGCACTGAACTGCACTAAATACCTAGGCAATGAAAGATCGTATCTCCAACATTCTGATACGTTTGAGACATATCATGTATTCATGTCTTCATAGTACTGGACTTTATTGTCGATTCTTTCATTTTTTTCGGGCCACATACTTGTCTATGATAACTTATGAACTCGCCCTTTGTTCTAAGTTAGGACCTCCACAATTAAAGCTTTCGTTTGTCACACCCGCTCCCCTGAGAAGTGAAATGACAAAAATTATTCTCTGGCCAGCATAAGTGTTAATATTCTTATTAATTTTTTGCGTAATTCGCCCCTTTGAGAATCAGCATTTTATTTTTGTCTATATAAACAGACTCCAAAATGTTTTGATTATCAATCTCAGGAACGTAAAAATATTAAGAATCCTTTTCGGTTTTTATGATACACAGGGTGAACAAAAAAATGCTACAATATTTGGTAATCAAAGTTGGTAACGAGGATGTATTTCTTCATCCACATGATGACAGCACTGTGCAAGCAGCTATTAAATAAGATACAGTTATGCCTGTGAGAAATGAACCATGACGAAAATTTTGGCAGAGGAATCACAATTGGAAAGGAATTGTTTACTTCTGCTAAAAAAATACCTTTAAGACTTAGTAATGCCAATAACTACCCAGTGACCATTAAGAAAGAGGCAAGAGTAGGGACTTGTGTACCTGTGACGTCCATAATCCGTCAGTCATCCGATAATTCTAACGACAAATTCGACCAAGTGATTGCAGTTGCTGGTCAGTGTATAAATCAGGTGGAGAAATTGAAATTAAGAGATTTTCTTCGGTGGTATGGTGACATGTTTGTACCGAAAGAAGGAAAGTTGGGAAAAACTACTGTTGTCAAACATAAAATTGATACTGGCAATGCTAAGCCAATCCGTCAAACAGCTCGAAATTACCATAGGCGAAGAGAGAGAGCAAGCTGAAAGGATTGTTCAGGATATGATGGAAGAAGAGGTGATATAACCTGAAGTAAAATATATAAAAGCAGTTAATGACTGTATTGAATTGGACATTTACAAGACACGTGAGACAAGAGAATATCAAATAAGGAATAGATAATACCTAAGAGATTTTCGAAATACAAACGATAGAGAATGCAGTTAATATCATTAAAATACAAAAGTAATAAACCAATATTCTATACTGATTAAGATGTATCATAATTATCATTATGGTACCGATAATTTTTTTTTGAAAATGTTTACTTGATGATCTCGCAGGTAAATTGACTCTTATCTGGAGCATTTAATGCGAAAACCATATGTATAATGTTTGATTTTGGTAAGCACATAAAATAGTCACACTACTCATATCTTATCTCTTGCAGAAACCTAAATATCCGATATTATTGTATCACGGATTGTGTTATAGTTGTGTCTGACGCTATAATCGCGAGATTTACGTTCTTTTGTGTGTAGTGAGAAAATCTAAGGTGTAGCGTTAAGAATATCAGAGAGTGGATCGATTTAAAATGGCATATTTTCTACAAAAGCAGAATTAACAAAGTAAATTAGTTGAAGACAAGTAAAGTAAGTAAATACAGTGATATTAAAGTAATGATTAATATGTATGAGGTCAACGTAACTTCTTCCTGTAGTAGCAATGAGTACTAGCGGAAGACAGGATAAAGAAGTAGTTTGTCCTGTCTTGTCTGTCTTTTTAGTTGACCAAGCTTTTGTAAATCTTTATTTACATTATCAGGGTGCTACAATAAGCAAAATTAGTACAAATTACAGAAAAAATTATTTTTGTATCTTACACTAATTAGTTGTCAATATATGTAGCTATAAACAAATTTTTGGCACTCTTGTGGGAGCTAGTATCTCCTCAATTCTGGCTACATATGTAGTGGATGATCTGTTGGATATTGTTCTCTAGGTTTCAGGTTCTTTTAACATTCCTTTTATTAAAAAGTATGTTAATGACATTATTACGTCCTGTCCACTAGGTTTAGAGACTGAGCTCTTAGACATTTTCAATAGCTATGATCCCCATATTCAATTTACTCTTGAAAAAGAGAATCAATACTAATCTGTTCCTTTTCGTGACACAAATTTCACTAGAGAACTGGATAACATCATTACAATTGATTGGTATAGAAAAAATGTAACTCTGGAAAATTCCTCACCTACCATTCTTACCACAAGTCAAGCATGAAAGTTAATCTAGTGTAACAAATGACCACAAAAGTTTGTAAACTGGTCGGCGATGTTTTTAGAAAAAATAATTTCAACATTCTTTTATACCTGTTCCTAGATAATTCTTATTCCGAATCCTTACTCAGGAAAATCATCTTCAACACTTCCTCCAGAACAGAACAGAACAGGAAACTCGTTTGTCTTCATAATTATTCAAAAAAGATTATTTTTCGAGAAGGAATTCATTTTTCAAAAGAAAGAAACCATTAATAAAAAGACAGATACCAACAATTTGAGCAACTTATACACATTATTGTTAACTTTAGATAACTACAAATCTATTAATAAAGACAATTCATCGTTTCATTATATAAGTGATATAATAATATCTCTTCTACTTCATAAAATAAGTCTTTTTGCCTCTTCTTTTTTAGAAAATCCAGCACCTATCAGGTATACTATTAATTTAATATGATATTTTATCATTTCTAAGACTAACATCCAACGTTCTGTCTTTTTTTCTAATACTAACATCCAAATGTTTGTAATCATCATCATCATCTTGGTGCTACAGCCCTTAGAGGGCCTCGACCTTCTCAAGCTTTCTACGCCATTCTGTTCTGTCCCTTGCTTGCATTTTCCAGTTGCCGACTCCGATCTTCTCCGCATCTTTTGTTACCCCATCCATCCACCTCAGCTTTGGTCTACCCCGTCTTCTCATTCCCACGGAATGCTGTTAGAATCTTTTTTATCATGTTCGATTCAGGGGCCCGGGCTACATGTCCTGCCCACTGCAGGCGGTTTCGCTTAATTATAGTGGTAATGTCTTTACCACCAAACGTATGCTTATAGATATTCTGCAGTTCAAAGCTATATCTACGCCTTCATATTCCGTTCTCACAGACTGCTCCGAATATCTTGCGTAGCATCTTTCTTTCAAAAATCGATAGAGCGGATTCATCTGTTTTAGTTAGCGTCCATGCCTCTGATCCATATGTGAGAACGAGGACTATCAGTTTTCTATACAGCCTTATACGAGTTTTTTGAGACAGACGTTTGTTAGCTAAGTACTTTGATAGACCATGATAACACCTGTTTGCAATTATTATTCGCCTTTTTATTTCCTGAGATGTGTTATTATTGGGGTTAACCGATGTCCCTAGATATATGAACTCTTTGACTGCTTCGAAGTTTTGGTGAATGACCAAATGCTTGTAAAAGTTTTTTAAATATGTATGTATTTTTATTACTACCGTAGATAGACCTATTCTTAGTACGCCGTCATACAGAACGTTCCACAAGGTGGATCCTAGAACTGATCCCTGTGGAACACCTTTTTGACACTAACTCTGTGTTTAAGTTAAATTTCGATGTTTCTCTCTTTCAAGTAGTCACTCACTATATTAATAGAAACAAACCTATTATATTAAGAGTAATAATATCAGTCTATTTAAGTTTCGATAATAATTATTTCAAGAATCATTTTTAACGAAAATGAAGGATAATTCTGATTTTATCTCGTTCAATTTCGAAGCGAAATGTTTAATGAAAAGTAAAAGCAAGAAGTCAATTAACTTTCCTTTGTGAACTAAAATATATAACGATTTTTAACAGTATCTTCCTAAATAAGTGATGTTTTGACAATACCTTGGTTTCACTATTAACTATTCTCAGTTATTCCACCAAAAATATAACAGTTGGTTGGTGTTGACTAAGTTATAGTTATTCCACCCATGCAGTTAATGAAGTTTTATAGTTAAAAAATATCAGAAAATAGTTTAAAAAGAAATTAATGCCTCAAGCAAATAAGAATTTCATTATTGACCGTAACAATGCTAAATATTTGAATGCAAGAGTATATTAAATATATTTTAAATATTTTTATACACTAAATATTTCATACACTAAAAAGGCTTTTTGGAATAATGTCACACGGTGTGTGCCGTCTGAATAAAATTTTGTATGAAAGGCCGATGACACACGGTGTGCGTCGTTCATAAATACTGAAATTTTAACACTAAAATGATACAACAGGCACTGAACAGAACATTAATTAAAAAAAAGATATTTCACACAAAAAAATAATAATCATCATCATCATCAGTGGCATTACAGCTCGTCATGAGCCAAAGCCTTCTTCAGAACAATCTTCCATTCGCCCCTGTCTCTGGTAACCCTTCTCCATGCTTTAACTCAGATGGATTTTAGATCATCCTCTATGTTATCTTGATACCTAAGTTTTGGTCTTCCTCTGGATCGTCTTCCCACTGGTCCTCTTCGGTCGAAAATTTTTCTAATCGTTGCATCTTCATCTCGCCTAATTACATGTCCTATCCATCGAAGGCGTGCTAATTTAATACATTTTACAATCTCAGGTTCCCCAAAACTCATAGTTGTAGCGCCTACGCCACAAACCCTGTTCTTGCACACCTCCATATATTTTCCTCAGAATTTTTCTCTCGCAACGTTTAAGCAGTTCTTGGTCGTTCTGTGTAAGTGACCACGTTTCTGACCCGTATGTTAACACTGGCCTTATTAGTGTTTTATATATGGTAATTTTAATTTTTCTGGGTAGTTTTGGGGCCATCTGTTTCCTCAAGCCATAATAACACTTATTGGCAAATACTATACTTCTTTTAATTTCTTCGCTGACACTGTTGTCTTTGGTCAGCAGCGAGCCCAGGTAGACGAAGGTGTCCACACCTTCCAGTTCCAGATCATCAATTAATAGTCTAGGTATCTGGTTACCTATTCTAGTACAATACATATACGTGGTTTTCTGTGCGTTTATTTTTAATCCCATTCTCAGTGCAGACGCTCTTAATGATCGAAATGCTTCGATCAGAGATTCTGTGGACACTAGCAATAATGTCTATGTCATCTACATATCCGACCACTTGTACAGATTTATTAAAGATGGTGCCATTCGTATTAATATGGCACACTCGAATTACTTTTTCTAGTGAAAGGTTAAATAAGAGGCACGACAGTCCATCTCCCTGTCTCAGTCCATTTTTACAATGAAAGGGTCTTGAAAAGTCGTTTTGGATTCTGACTACACTCTCTACGCCTGTGAGTGTAAATTCCGTTAGTCGAACAAGATGAAGCAGCATTTGAAATTCCACCATAGCCTGCAGAAGTTTTTGTTTGTTGACTGAACCGTATGCGGCTTTGAAATCCGCGAATCCGTGGTGGGTGTCGACTCCGAACTCAAGTGTTTTCTCAAGAATCTGCCTGACTGTGAAGATTTGATCCGTTCTTGATTTATTGGAACGGAAACCGCACTGGTAGTTCCCAACTATTTGTTCAGCATAGGGGATCAATCTTTTGTACAATATGTCGGACAATACTTTATATGCCACGTTAAGTAGGGTAATGTCTCTATAATTATCACACATCATCTTCTTCTTCTCATGGCGCCGTCTCCTTTCGAAGGTTGGCGATCTAAATGGCAATTGTGGTTTTGGAAACTGCTGCGCGAAAGATTTCTGCGGATGAGCGGTCGAAACATCTCCTTAGGTCTTTCAGCCATGAGTTTTGGCGTCCATCATATCTCCTTTTTTGTGAAGAGGGTGCATTACACCTAATTTCCAGTCTGCGAGCGTTTCCTTCCGTAGCCAGGTTTCGGTTACCAATTTATGCATGTGTTTAAGAAGGGTGGTACCACCATTTTTAAAGAGTTCGGCAGGAAGATTGTCCAAACCAGGGGCTTTGTTATTTTTCAGTTTTGAAATGACTTCTCTAATTTCTTCTTCGGTGAGGAGCGACTCTTGAGCGTTTTCATTCATTTCAGGCAAGATAATTTCTATTTGGTCGTCTTCACGACTGTCTCTAAGCAGTTCTTTAAAATGATTCGCTTACCTGTTTAGTATATGTTCTTCTCTGTTACGCTGGGTTTGAATTCTTTTCTTCAGCTGTTTATCTTCTGGTAAAATTTTCTTTTCTTTTCCGTTGTGGTGGTTAATCTCGTTTAGAGCGTTTTCGTATGACTCTTTCTTTTTCTTTCTAAACGTCCTTTTTTCTTCTTGTCTAAGATTTTCATAGTTGTCTAGGTTTGATCTCGTTCTGCGCTGCTGAAGTCTCTTGTATGCTTCATTTTTCTGTTGGTTAATGGATTTACATTCTTCCTCAAACCAATCTTCGTTTATTTTAGCCTGATTAGGTTTTAAAAAGCCTTTAGCCGCTGTATGGATAGCTTCTTTGCATTTGGTCCAGTGTTCTTCTATACTTAAATTTTCGTCGATTCTTGTCAGCTTTTTATTTAAAATATTCGTGTAGTTATCCCTAGCGTCTATTATATTTTGTAGATTTTGTGCTCTGGCTATTGTTGCCCAAAATCGGTCTTGGTCTTGCAGTTTTGGTCTTGTTCTTGCGTTTTCGCAAGACCAAGACCGCCTAATTTTAGCAAAACCAAGACTGACCGTGCAAGATTTACGCAAGAACAAGACTAAGCCTGCGAGACTCTTGCGTCTTGCAGTTAAGACTGAGTGTCGTTTTAGCGAGTATAGTAGTTCAGGTATATGCTTAAAGACTTTATGAGATGCAAAATAATATGTAATAAAAATTAGAAAAAGTGGACTTTGCGCATTACGAACAATACCATAAACATACATCAAAATCATGAATCAAAATATTCATTAAAAAACACATTTGACACGTGTTCAGAGGTCATAATATGTCACCTTATCTAATAAAAATATAACAATTATTGTTACGGACACCCACTTAATAATTCAATTTTTTTCCCATTATAATTTAGTTAGGAGGAATCTAAATAAACAAATTTTATCGGCCTAAGACTAAACATTGTTTCTGCTGAGTGTGCGATGAGATCATTCGGTTAAACAAAATTTGCTGAAAGTACGCGATTAATATTTAAAAGTGACGAGACAAATTAATAACAGATATTCGCCTACCGTGTAAACTAAATACCGACATATTTAGAATAACGAAGTAACGATATATTATAATTCTCGGTTTGTTATTAGATACTTAGGGTATTGAATATTAAAGGACATTGATAGAAGTAGTTACTTTTTCAACATTACCAAATTTTATTTGACAAGTTTACAATTTGACATGGACAAAGATTCAAATAGTTTTAGTCGGAGTAGTGAGTGTTGTAATTATAGATCTAAAAGAACTAAAAGCAAATTTGATGAGTTTTTCGAAATAATTTATGCATCCCAAATTGCTTTGTGTAAATTGTGCCTACATAGAAAGGATAAAATGAAAATGAAAAACAGAAACACGTCAGGTTTAAGGAAGCATCTAATATCTTTTCACAAAAAGGAATTACAAATATTTCTTCCTGAAAAACCAAAATTCTGGTTCCTAAAAAAATTTACCTACTACTTTATTTTGGTAAATTAATGTATTTATAAAATAGATATCTCCTTAATTTAAAATAACTTCTTTTGATTATCATTGCTTTTTTACCTATTCTTTATAAGTAAGATTTTTATATAAAGTAGAGCTAAGATTGTTAATAACATTAATGTTGCTTTAATAAGTGAATTATAGTTTGTTATCTGATCACCTAAAGAATCTGTGCCCTTGATACATGTATGTGTATTTTTTGCCACACACCAATCTTTTTTAAAATTTCTATTTCATATATGGTGGGGGTCCATCAATCCCTTTCTAGAGAGATAATGTTACTTAAAATATGGTCAAGTTTATGTCATTAATTTGATTTTTTGTGTTTTAACCATGTTTGATTGACTTCCGTGGGGCATGGTAGATAGCTGAGTTGGTTAGAGCATAGGCATGGATCGCTTATATCGTGGCTTCAAACCCTCCTAGTAAGGTTTAATAAATAGCAATAGGCTAATGGGTAACTTGCAAGACTCTTGCTGCAAGACCAAGACCAAAACCGGGAGTGCAATACCAAAACCGAGACCAAGACCAGGTGCATTGGCGCAAGAGCAAGACTGTCTAAGTCTAGTCTTGTTCTTGCATTTGGGCAACACTAGCTCTGGCCCTTCTTAGCGTTTGATATACGAGCCTTGAGTTTTGTTCTTACAAGGTAGTGGCCAGAGTCTATATTAGCACCTGTACATGCTCTTACATCTAGTACGTTCAAAAAAATAATCACAATATAAAAATATAATATCTATATCGCTAATTTTTTGTGAAATTCTGTGAAGCAATTTTGTAAACAAAGCCCTGGTTCTCCTTTGGTTGAAGAACAATATTTCTATGAGGAGTGTAATTAAAAATAGAGGTGTTAATGCAGAATATTAAAAATCACGACTTAATTGTAATTTTTACAAAGAAAGCAGCAAAAATTACAATGTTAATTTTTGAAATTTCCCATTAAAATCTTTATTTTGGGAGAAGTGTTTTTTATGACATTTGTTACTTAAGAAATGGTTGCATGCTGCTTTAAAACATATTCCTAAACAATACACAGATATCTAATGACAATCAATTTTTTGAAGGGTTCGTAAAAATTAAAAAATGCCAAAAATTTTAGGTGTCTTCTTTTAAATAACGCGCAGTGTACTTCTGCGAAGACGGCATATCAGACATGTGTAGTTTATAAAAAAGTATTTGTGTAATCGGAAATAAGCAATTTTAAATGATTTAGAACGTTTGAAATGTCATCTATGAGTCTACACTTATTCTCATAGAGGAGTGGCTTTTGACAACATAAAATATTCTGACATCTTCGGACAAGCTTCAGGGGTGACTATAATTTAATATAAAATAATACAAATTTATAAATTTATATTTGATTTTCAACACTTGTATTAAGCAATAAAATATTTAAAATTTGAACCAAACTCAGCCTTTTATTTTTGGTGGAATAGTTTTAATACACCATGAAATACTTAAGATTTGATCTCCTTAGTGTTTATTAACCGTAACAGAACGTACACAATAAACGAAGAACATTTTATTTATTGTTAACTATAAAGCTCAACCTCGAAGTTCAGTGGTTTGGAAAAACTGAAAATAATAAAAAAGTGGGAAGTAAAACATTTGTTTTTTGTTTTAGTTTGACCGATTAATTAATCAAAGTAGGTACTAAAAAAATTTTCTCCGCTTTAAAGTAAAAAGGTAACTTTACTAAAGCATGAACTGCCTGGAAAATAGTATAGGATATGACGGTAAAAATAGTAGAAAAGAGTTAGTGTTTAAGCATCAGCATATGTTTAGCATAAACGTCTATATTCTTCTTAGCTGTCTCCCTACGCAGATTGGCAATCATAATGGCTATTTTTATTTTTGAACTTGCTGCTCTAAACAAATTAATCGATCTGCATTGATACCAATCACGTAGATTCTTTAACCGTGAGTTCTGCCTTCGGAAAATAGATCTTCTTCCTTGAATCTTTCTCTATATTATGAGTAAAAATTTCATATTTTGGACCCCTCATCACGTGGCCTAGGTAATCCAGTTTTCTGTAATTTCAGTAATTCTCATCTCAGCACTATTCATACTTAAGCTTTCGATAAGATGTAGATCTTCTACACTCGTTGCTATGATCACAGTGTCGTCTGCATATCGTACGTTGTTAATTAATTTTCCGTTAACGGTAACTCCCGCTTTGATATTATTGAGTGTGTTTTGGAAAATTCCTTCAGAATATAAGTTAAACAAAAGTGGCGATAAAACACATCCCTGTCTAACTCCTCTACAGATCTTCATTTCTTCTGAGTGTTGCCTATCAATTTGAACTATGGCACTTGGTTCCCATATAATATTTGTACTATATTTATGATTTTACTGTCAATGCGCTTGTTCATAAGTATTGATATTAGTTTTTCATGTCTTACTTTATTGAAAGCTTTTCGTAGTCAACAAAGCAGAATTGTAGATCAACGTTTACATTCCGACATCGCTGAATCAAAATGTTGATGGAGAATAGTCCTTCTCAAGTACCCATTCAGAGCACTCTTTTGCTGCTTTTTTTTAGGGATGGTTATAAATGCTGACTTCAGCCACTCTTGTGGTAATATTCCCGTATCGTACGCCGTGTTAAATAAATCTGCCAATACTTCCAAGTTATCCTCTTCCACTAGTTTTAACAGTTCTACTGGTATTTCATGTAATCCAGCTGCCTTATTGTCTTTAGAGTTTTTGATAGCATATTAGATTTCATCAATCGTGATCTTCTGTCTCTCCAAAGGATTTAATTCTTGTATTTTCTACATTTCACCTCTTTCATCTTGGAAAAGTTCTCTAACGTACTCCTCCCATCGTCTTAATTTCTCTGGTAAATCTATTAGTAGTATTCCTTTATGTATACTTGCTGTCTAGAAACAAAATATGCATATTTCTCATATCATATTTTGTTTCTAGTTCTTCTATCTCTTAACATTGTTTTATCAAATAGATTTCCTTAGCTGTTTTGATTTTTTCCTTAATTATTCGTTGTATTTCTTTATACTTCTGTAGATCTTTTCTTTTATATTTCCTTCTTTCTCCCATCTGTACTAGTATTTCTTCTGTCATCCACTGTTTTTTAGCCACTGACCTATGTTGTATCAAACTTTCTTGAGCTGGTTTCGTAAAGTGTTTTTTATATTAACGTCTATATAGGAGTAGTTAACGATTACTACTAGGGCCTGTGGAATTGTCTACTCGTTCAATGGTGCTGATTATTTACATTTCCTCAGAAAAAAATTTTCTGATTCGTTAGATGATGTATATTTAAATATTCAGCAAAACTTATGGTTTTTACATGACGGCTGTCCGGCCCACTTTATCAGAAGTGTATGAGACTTTCTTGGTAATAACTACGAAGATCACAGATCACTGTTTTGGAGGATGCGTTCCAATTGCTTGGCCAGCAAACTCGCCGTATTTTAATCCTCGCGGTTATTGTGTTTATTCAGTTCCGATCCAAAATCGTTTACAACTTTGGCTAAGAATACAAGATGTTTGCTACAAATTTAGAATTAGCTTTAGAATTTTTGCGAGAATTTGGCGTTCCCTAAGCAAATGGGCAAATTTATATAGAGACTAATGGTTATCAACATCGAGCATCTTTTGGAAATATCTACTTTTGATTCTTAAGTTTCTTTTGGATACATATAAAGTTAACTTTCATGAAAAATCGAAATATCTTCAAATGGATTTTTTTTCAACCTATCGTCAAAGAAAATACTTTTGTTTATTTTACAGACAATTTTTTAAAGAAACTGTTCAATAAGAGTATTAAGCAAATGGTGAAGCCGAGAGTCTTCTTTACAGAAAACTATTGTAGCAGAAAACGTTGACGTAGTTGAAAACGTAGTTTTTTTTTAACTGCTAGAGTTAAAGCCGAGCAAGAATTTTTTCCCCTAAAGTTAAGAAAACAAAATTTGCCCTGGTTTGTATATACAAGAAAGGAAACACAAGAGACTGTAAGAACTATAGAGGCATAAATATCACTACTATGTGTATCAGCAAAAATATACGAAACCATAATAGAAAGGAAAATCAGAAAAGAAATAGAACATAAATTAAAGGACGTACAAAGTGGATTCAGGAAAGGACACAACACACAAGACCATATATTCACCATGCAACAAGTAATAGAAAAAGCCTTAAAGAAAAATAGAGAAATATATCTGAACTTCATAGAAGTGGAAAAAGCATTCAACTCAGTCAAAAGAAAAGATATATGGGAAAGCCTAAAGAAGAAACAAGTAAGTGTAGAACTGATAGAAGCAACAAAGAGTATATACATGAAAACAACAAATACAGTAAGAATGTTAAATATACAGTCAGAACCATTTGAAACAACTCAAGGAGTTAGACAAGGGGGAAGTCTCAGCCCAGTGCTATTCATAAATGTAATAGATGACATAGTCAAAGAATATAAGAAAACATTCATGAAATACTGCATCGGCAGGAACAGAATGCAAATGATAAACGCTGAGATGTGTATATTTGCAGACGACATAGTATTAATTGCGGAAATAGCAGAGAAACTAAAATACAACCTAGAGAAATGGAACCTAGAAGCAAGCAAATACAACTTAAACGAAACAAAGAAAAGACCCAGATAATGAAAATATCAAGGAAACAAGGGACGGAAGATCAAATAAAAGTAATGATAGACCAACAAAAAATAATACAGACAAGTTCATACAAATACTTAGGAACAGTAATCAACAACAAAGGAGACATCGAGGACGATCTTAAAAGAATGGAAAATACAGAAATACAAATACAAACTATTCCAAGCACTAAATAGAGGATTTCTTAATAACGAAATATCAACAAAGACCAAGATGACAATATACAAAACAATATATAGACCTATAGTGACATATGGAGCAGACAATTTTATATTAAATAAAATACATCAGAACAGAATTCAGGCAGCAGAGATGAAATACCTCAGAAGAACGATCGGAGTAAAAAGAACTGATAGAAACAGAAATGAAGAAATAAGAGAAAGACTCAAAATCAAACCGATACTCGAGTCAATCAAGGAGAAAAAATTGCCATGGTTCGGATATCTAACCCGGATGGACAATATTAGACAAGTAAAAAGAGTGTGGGACACCAAACCAATAGGGAAAAACAGAAGAGGAATTCCCATTAAAATGGAATAGTGACATATCGCAGATACTGCAGAGTAAGGATAAGACTTGGCAGGAAGCAACACAGATGGCATCCAATAGGAAGGAATAGAGAAAGTTCGTTAAGAGCTAGGACACCTCAGAAGATTGCAAAATATTGCAATTTAATGAATTGTATTATAAACGGCCCAACACCGAAAGGTACAAATGGGTCTACTGATTAAGTAAGTAAGTTAACTGCTAGAGTTAAAGCGGAGCAAGAATTTTTTTCTCAAAGTTAAGGGAACAAAATTTGCCCTCGTTGGTATATTCATCCACAAGCTTTGAAATATATTATCCTAACAGTGCAGACTTTATAGCTTTTTCACATTCCTTTACAGAATATGATACAACTTCAGCCTTTTAAAATACAGGTATTTTCCAATATTATGTTACATATTTTGATAACTTTTTTATTTATGTGAACAATTTTAGCGTTTTATTGGGTTATAAAACCAATACAACAATAAATAGTACTTGATTATTTGGTACGCAATTACTTTATTGAATCGGTTACAAAGCAATTGACGTTTGCCCAATAAATAATCATTCCTGATAGTGTCATTAACTATATGATACAACGCTTAATGGTTTATTTTTCTTATATCTATTAACATTTTTGTCCAGGTAACATGTTTGAACTTTTTTGATATTATTTTTCACCATAATCAAGTAGCTTAATATAACTTTTTGATTTTAAACGTTTTGATTAAAAGCTTCGTTGTATATTGCTGAAGATTGGCTATGTTTGTGGCAAATTACTCAGTCTTGCGATGTAGATATACTTTTGTGATTATAGTCCCGTGATGTGTGACGAAGTGAACGCATATTCATAGTCTTTTACATTTGCAAAATTAATGTTAAAAAAATTGAGTTTTTGAAAAATTATATTCTTAATATCTTTGAAGACTTTTGATAGCTTTAGTGGACGTGCTATTAAAATGTTATTTTGTTGGTTTCAGGAAGAGTGAGTAGTGTTGGTCTTCAAGCTGGCAGCCCAAGAAGGTGCGAGTGGCGCCCAGCGCGCACTCCAACCTAATATCGAAACAAAGAGTCAAGAAACCCTCACCGGTAAGTACATTTTTACATGTTGTGTTCAAACCTCTTCTGTAGGTTCTATTTGTTGGTCATATGACTGTATCTAACAAAAGTGGATTTTAAACCATATATATTTCCACCCTACAACACTTTCACTATGTAGGAAAAAAAAATATGACTACCTAATGGAATTTATTTGCTTCAATTCTGCTTCAGTTCTGTCCATAATTAATGAAATTAAAATAGACGATTTGGAAGGAACCAGTTATCCATTCGCCCATCTTTTACGACAAATTAGAGGACTTAAAATCGCCACATGAACACCATCGCCAAGGTTATTTTGATGCAAAAACATCTCGATTGCTCACTGAAAACGAAGGAATTGTTACACATTGGACAGTTATTTAACCCATGCATAGCTGCGCGTTTTATGCATTGATTAATCCTTCAATCGATACGAAGGATAGAAGATCCAATGTGAATGATATTTTGCTTGCTGCACAGTGCAGTTTTCCGTCATTTGCTAAAGCAGCATTACAGAGCATCTGGAGTAAAACGAATAGCGTAGACGCAGAACGATTCTCCATCAAATATAATATTGTAGTGACAAATCGAAGAACAGCTCTTAAAGAGTCGAATGTCGAAATTACAACGATGAGATCTTTTTAGAATTAATGTTTTTTGTTGTTTACTCGTAGTTAAAAAACAAATGCGAAATTTTGTAATTGTAAAAAAAAATCCGTACCCCTACGTATGACCTATATCGACTTAAAAAGAACCGTGCGAGAGAGAAAGGGGTGGGTGTAACACAAAGACTGTATACAAAACTGAGGTGCAAATAAAGTTAAATAATTAAATAACAAAAACAATCACCTCAATAAAAGGGAAAAAACCTAACAAACAGGGATACTGTCTATCACCTACACTTTTTAACACATAGATAGATCAGGCTTTGAAGAGATGGTATCGAAAATGTGGAAGAATGGACAATGGACATACCGTAACAAAAGAATATATTACACTCACTACTTTTCGCTATTTCGCAGGATATGGAATATATGATTAACAAATTAAAGGGCAAATATGGGCTTTGGAGACTCAAGATAAATATGTGTAACATTGAATATTTATGTATTTGATCTGAGGATGCAGATTTTAACTTAAGTTTAGAAGAGACTATTAAGAGTTGTAAGACTTGTAAGTTGTAAGTATTTAGGTTCTGCTGGATCCTTTAAGCTATTTTCCTGCTATACTCCGCCGAAACGTCGTAGTTGTCAATTTTTTTTACATTTTTGTAAAACTTACAGTATGAATTCACTTTAACAACACATACTACAGCGATGTACTTGTGTGTAAGTGTGTATTACTGACAAAGAAAACAAAATAAAAATTCCATGTATTTTATACAACATAAACGTAAAGAATTACCTTAATATTAACTTGGGACAATATAATTCCATAATTTTTTTATTTACGTAAAAACAATTTTACGTAACGCGTTGCAAGAACCCCCTCCCTCCCATCCGTATAACGTGCTGTAACCTTTTACAGGCCCTCCCCTCCCACCAAATTGCGTGTACTTGTAATACTTGAACGACCTCTTATTAGTTCTTTGATATAAAAATATTTCCTTAACTTTTCGATTTTCGAAGGTGTGTAATTACTCTAAAATGTGCTAAAAGCATAAACACCGACAGACGCCGACGATCGATGACCCAATTCGACTTGTTCAAAGATATTTTCTTGAGGGAGCATTGAATGAAAGTATTTTGATTACCTACGGAAACAATCGGAAAATAGTCGCAATGTTACGTACATTATATGGATCAATCGATATGAACATTGCAGCTGGTTATATTTTAGATATCGTGCATAATTTGTTAAGAACACGAAATCATGTGTATAAATAATTTTAAACTTTAACCACGCGTTGTTAGAATTTACGAATATCGAAGCAGTCAGTATGTGAGTGGGTAGTGAAACAATGAATATAAACAGGAACAATATGGTATTCGGCGTTCATAATTGTGTAAGTTTTTAGAATTTGTTATAGTTTTATATTATGTCGTTCTCGTTCTACAATGTCATGTGAAAATTTTACACAATATCTAGGTTCCACTAAGTCTTGTGCTTTAACATGTTCACTTTAACCGTTTTTATTTTTGTTAAAGGATCAAATGTTTAAAATATGCTTGTCATTCTTTTCCTGCGTTTCTTATGAATTTGTGCTAAAACTTGTCCAATTTCGATAACAGTAGATATAGAACGGTTTCTATATCTACGCCATATCTAAATGCGATATAGTCACTGTCTAAGCCAGCGGTTCTCATCCACTCAACCTTTTTTTTTCTGATTGAACCCTTTTAAAAAACTATATTATTAACGTAACCCTAAACATTAAAACACTCTAAACCAGGGGTCTCCAAACTTTCCAGCCTTAGGGCCATACTGATTACTCCAGTAAGTTCCAAGGGCCAAGATGGCAACACTGTATTTTATATATATTTTTTTATATTTTATTATTATTTATATATTTTATATATTTCTGTATTTTATGTGTAATAGAATTTTGCTGAAGTGTGGATCATTTTTTGTAAAATAACGAATAATTTAATTTTTTGTAAGTGTGGTAAGCTGTCAACATTATTAAGTATGTCAAATATTCACCTATTTTTGATATATTTTAATTTAATACAAGGTAGACATAAACAAACAAAATATTTCCACCAGTGGAAATCTACAATCTCTCCCGAGATTGTCCACTAATAACATAATTATTCTTTCTACTATTTTTTAACGCCATCGTTAGAAATTGTCACAAACACACTTAACTATCCGAAATAATAAGAAGTCTGAAAAATAATAGCCGCAAATCACTTAAGTGTTACGCACCTGATAACTGGGAGGAGACTAAAGACCCCACCTAAGTGGGACGAATGCGAGGACGAAGCGATGACAATAGTGGCGTAACTACAAGTCAGTTCCTATGAAACTGTTGTGAAATAAAATAGGGCGTACCTCCTTAAAACAAGTTTGTGCGTGTAACAGTATTTTGATTTGATTTGAATTGTTGCTTTTGTGTGTGATTTAGTAGAATGGAAAAGAAGCGAAAAATTGATAGTGAATGCAGAAAATTCAAAGATCAGTGGAACATTCAGTATTTCGTAATTGAGTCCAGTAACAAGGCGCTATGTTTGATTTGCAATGAAAGCATAGCCGTTCTTAAAGAATATAACATGAAACGTCATTATGAAACAAAACATTCTCAAAATTACTCAAAATATACAGGAATTGTGCGGACAGAAAAATTCGAAGCTTTGAAGTGCGGATTGAAATCGCAGCAATCTTTATTTACAAAAGTCAAAACTGAACAAGAGGCGGCAACTCGTGCCAGCTTTCGTGTGGCTCTTGAAATTGCAAAACGTGGAAAACCATTCACCGATGGAGAAATGATCAAGGAATGCATAATTGCAGTAGTCGAAGAAATGTGCCCTGAAAAAGTAAATTTATTAAAAACTCAGTATCAGTATGTCAACAAACACTGTGGCTCGAAGGGTAGAAAACATCGCTGAAAATATATCCTCTCAACTGTTCGACAAAAATGGACATGTTGAGTGGTTTTCTTTGGCCTTGGATGAGTCAACGGATGTGTCAGATACTGCTCAGGTGTTGATTTATATTAGAGGAGTAGATAAAAGCTATGAAGTGCACGAAGAACTTCTTGATGTGTATAGTATTCATGGCACAACTACTGGTACCGATATTTTTAAAGGAGTTGAAATGGCCATTAATAAAAAGAACCTTCGATGGAAAAACTTGAAATGTATTACAACTGATGGAGGCAAAAACATGAGTGGGAAAGATAAAGGAGTAGTCGCTCTTGTGTCAAAGGCTGTAGAAAATGACGGCGGCTCAAAACCATTAGTCTTACATTGTATCATTCATCAACAGTCTTTGTGCGGAAAATGTTTGGATATGTCTGACGTTCTGAAACCAGTCATATCAACTGTTAATTTCATCAGATCTTTTGGGTTGAATCACCGACAATTTATTGCAGAGATTGGAGAAACAGACTTACCTTATCATACTGCCGTACGCTGGCCTAGTTGTGAGAAAGTCCTTCAGCGCTTTTTTGAACTTCGCGCAGTGATCTAAATTTTTTTGAATGAAAAGCACAGCCCTCTCTCTGAATTACAAAACAACGCATGGCTATGGAAGTTAGCATTCTATGTTGATTTGACAAAACATGTGAACGAACTGAATTTGAGATTGCAAGGAGAAAACCAGCATCTTCCTGATTTATACAATAATATCAAGTCATTTCGGATGAAATTGATACTGTTTCAATCACAACTACGAAGTAAATGTTTTTCACATTTTAAAACATGTGAAATATTCAGCCACACTACTGAGACTGAGTTTCCTATCGATTTTGAAATCGAAACTTTGAGTGCTTTGAAGATAAATTTTGATACTCGTTTCTCGGACTTTGATGCCATTGCGAATCAAATTAAGATTTTTCAGAATCCTGTTGATGCTGACATTGAAACCCTAGCCCCGGAACTTCAAATGGAAATGATTGATCTTCAGTGCAGTGATATAATTAAGAACAAATATGAAAACTCATCTTTGTTGGAATTTTATAAGAGTCTTCCACTGACACAATTTGATAATTTGCATAAATTTGCTCGTGGGCTGTTTTTCGTACTACTTATTTGTGTGAGAAAACCTTCTCCAAAATGAAGTACACAAAAAATGTATACAGATCTAAATTAACTGACGAGCATCTTAAATCTCTTTTAATAATTGGTACAAGTAAAATTAGTCCACAACTACAAACTATTGTCGGTGGAAAATCTCAATTACATACATCTCATTAGCATTTCATATGTCATGTTTGTTATAAGGTATGTGTTGTTCATTACTTACAATGTATAAAATGTTAGTTGGATTCATTTCAATAATTTGTTAGTTATTATATGCTGACATATTTGTCATACTTAAAATAAGAAGAACATAAATTAAAATTATCCAGGTATATGCCCCCACGACAGCTTATGATGACGAAGATATCGAACTATTTTACGAAGATATATCAAAGGCAATGGAAGAATGTAAAAATCATCTTACACTAGTAATTGGAGATTTCAATGCCAAATTGGGTAGAAAACTAAACAAAGAAGAAACTAAAATAGGAGATTTCCGGTATGGTCAGAGAAATGATAGAGGTGCTACTTTGATGAACTACCTAGAAGAAAAGCATCTTTTACAAAAAGAAGCCCCAGCGAAAATGGACATGGATCAGCCCTAATGGATCCACAAAAAATGAGATCGACTATATACTGTCCACGGAACGATATATCATTAAAGATGTAACAGTTCTTAACAGATTCACAATATTTAGCGATCACAGAATGGTCAGAGCAAACATTAGTATTGACGGTAACTATGAAATGAAAAGAAAAATACTTAGAAACTGGGATCTAGTAGATAGAAACAAACTAGGGCAATATAAAGAGATATGCAAAGACCTATTAAAAGAACAAGTTACCCAAAAATTAGACAGTGATGGTAAAGATATAGACGAAATAGACAACATACAGCAACGATGATTACATCAGGAAAAGAAATAGCAAAAAAGGATCAAAAAAAGAACAACTATATATTAGATATTTTTAAAAGATTAGAATGGGAAAAAAAAGGTATAAAATTTTGTTGACAACGCTTGAACCATCTAAGGTACGCTGATGACATCGTATTGATAACCGATAAAAAGGAGAAAGGAGAAATAACAAATATAGATGAAGACATCACAATGAGGATCGGACAAAATGAAATAAAACAAGTTCAGGATTATATATATATATATATATATATATATATATATATATATATATATATATATATATATATATATATATATATATATCTGGGTCAAACTATCAAACTTAACAAAGCACACCAACAAGATAAAAGACGAGTTAGGCATTTGGCAAACTAAGCTACATTCTTAAAAACAAAAGATATCCACAGCATCTTAAGACCAAAGTATACAATCAATGCGTACTCCCTAGTCTTACTTATGGTTCCCAAACGTGGACATTTACAAAAGCAAACATGGACAAAATCATAAAAACCCAAAGAGCAATGGAAAGACAAATGTTGCACATAAGATTAATGGATAAATGGATTAATGGATTAAAAAGAGAAATGAGTGGATAAGAGAGAAAACAAAAGTGAGGGATGTTAGACAAGAAGTTGCAAAATTGAAATGGAGATTTGCCGGACACAATATAAGACAAAAAGAAGACCGATGGAACAAAATTCTTATAAGTTGGAGACTGTGGGAATATAAACGAAGCAGAGGAAGGTCCCAAATGAGATGAGCAGATGATATCAAGAAGCACGTGGGCTCTAGGTGGACACAAAAAGGTAGATAAAAGTTCAGAAGAACATTCAAAGTCTCTGTGGTAAGTTGTGATTATGCCATGTTTCCGTGCCTGACGAAATTTATAAAAATGATTGATAAATCTGATTCAGGCCAATTGGATGAAAAAGGGTTTTTAATCTATGAGATTATTCTCAGTTTCGTATTATTTTTTTCGGGAATGTAAGATTCAGAAGTCGCCTGCAGATCATTCTGATATGATACCAATTCAATAAATGTTTCATTTTGAAATATTTCTGTATCGCTACTAAGTGATACTAAGTTAGCTACATGTCTGCTAAAAATCCTACTTTACATAACCAGCTTTTATCGGAAAAAAGGTCTTTTGAATTTAAGTTAAAAGGAATATCTGTAATTAAAGATTGTAAGCCTTACGAGCAACACAAAATACTGATCCAATTTACCAGAAACTTGGGCATCCAGACGATTTTCTCAGAACTACGCATTAACGAGAACCTGCGCGACGACCAAGGTCATCCGATTGCTTTTAGTCGGGGACAGAATGGTGGCGTATGTCAAATTTCAATGTAATAGCTTTCCAGGGTCTTTCGTAACAATATATTAAATTTACAAACTTATGTATATGTACCCCTTAAATCTATAAGTGGGTGTTTATATATGATATATATATATATATATATATATATATATATATATATATATATATATATATATATATATATAAGCTATATGATATTCGATTGGAAAGACTAGAATATAGACTATCAAGAGATTTAAGATCAACAGGAACCAAATCAACAGGAAAACTTTTTAAAAGTGATCATTTTCTTTAATATAAAGGAGAAAAAGGAGACATAATGAGCAAGAACATAGGACATTTATTTGTATCAAAAAAGAATATAAAAGATGTTGAAGTTAGTGATGGTGATGAAACTCGTGAATATATTAATTAAATAATTATAAAAAATTTAAAAAATTATTATAATTCAATACTTTAAATTTATATTACTATTAAAAGCTAAAAATGTAGCTTTTATTAAATATTTGTAGATTTTAGTGCTATTTCCTCCTATTTTCTCCAAAATAATTTTGCCATTTTAACTGAAATTGTATCGATATCAGCGACATCTTTGATTTAAATTTATTTTAATTTAACTATACTAAAAAAACAATCTTACCTGTTTAAGTTTAAAATAAATATTATGTATACTTATCAGATTGTACTGGCACGTTTTTAGGATTCATTTTCTATTTTAGGCAGAATTTTATCGACCAGTTAGTTTAACCTCGCTTCTAGTTAGAAAATGGGTTTGTTCAAATAAAATAGAACTTCAACTTACCCCAGTTTATATTATAACCGCGCGCTAGAATGATTACCGATATCGCGAATATGCATTAAAATTATGGATGTCTACGCCTAATATAAAAAAATTATTGCCCGTCACAATGTAGTGTACTTAAAAGAGTTATGAGATAGTTAACCTAATAAGTGAAAATACCAACAACATAAAATTAATACAGTGATGTAAAAATTATTAGTGATCTCAATAATTAACTGCAAGTTTTTCATTTGTTTCTAATATGGGCCATTAATTCGTTTTATTTTTGTTTGTAAAAGCTTATAAAATACATCATATATTCCAATAGGTCATTTGAAAAATGTGCTCTTCTAGCTTAACTTTTTTGTGTCTTCGTTGTAACAAAATCACATTCTATTGAGATAAAAATATTTTTTTAAATTGCTTAACTAGGAAATATTAATGACAACGTCTTAAATCCTTTTATACCGTTATAGTTATACATGAATTTCGCTATGAAAAAAATTCGTCAATACTTCCCCAATATTTACGAACATATTGTAAATATTTTCCTACGTAATCATAAAGCTACGAGCTGCATCTTCTACTTGCCAAAGACTGGTGTATTTTGGAGACGTTGCAGTTGCAGTGCGATCAAAGGTAATACAGTATGTTAGTTTGCAATATGCGCCTTTGTATTTGCAATCATAAGTTTAACGAATTTAATGGATCGTTATTTCATTATTGCTCTTAATATTAGTGTACTAATCATACAAGTAAAATATTTTGTTGCACAACACGATAACATTATAAAAAAATTCATAATAGAAGCAATACATTTGACAGAATAGCTCCTCTGGTCTAGATGGATGTTTCTACTTCCTTTTCAAGTTCCATCTTCGTTAGGGAGGTTGGCAATCATCATGTCCATTTTAACTTTTGAAGCAACTTCTCTAAAAAGTTATTTTGAGCAGCACCCATACCTTTCTTTTAGAATTTTCATTCAAGATATTCCTCTTCATCCCACACTACTTCTGCCCTGTTTTTTACCTTGGATTATGAGTTCCAAGATGCCGTATTGTTCTCCGCACATTATATGTCCGAAATATTGTAGTTTTTAAACGTTTCTATTAAAACAGGTTACAGTCTTTAAATGAACTGAATTAAAACTTAATACGCAAATTAATTTAAATAAAACTTTAAATATCTCTAACACAACAAAATGACAAATAAATGAATTTTGACTACAACCTGAGATCGAACCATAGAGTGCCCTTCTTTCATTGTTCAATTTTTTCATTGTTTCAAAATATAGAAATGTTTATCATTCCTTTTCCTTATAAATAAATGAAGATCACTCAAAACAAAAATTGTACAATAATTCTTTCTAAAAAAGTTCCGAACTAAACATAAAAGCAAAAAATTGTCAATAGATTCATAAACTCACATTAAAAATTCAATAGCATAGAATTAACAGTTGCCGTAGTCGGAGAGGAACAGGTGCATTTCTGCCGCTGCTTCGGAATCTCTTTTCTGGTTAGTCAGGGAAATGCCAAAATAAATAAAAACGGTATATCAGCCATTTTAGCAGAACAGACTGTAAAAAGCAGTTGACGGCTCCGTTATCGACTCCAAAGAAGGATCCTATATAAAGATAAATAAAATACTTCTTTATATCGAATGAATTAATAATACATTGACATATCTTACCACATAAAATGCAGGTTTCACCACAAAACTGAAGATTAAATCATCCGAAAACATTTCGGTGGGAACTTAAGAACTGAATGAAATTGGTCTTTGCTATGGCTTTTATAACTTCGGGCAAAGCTAATTAAATATTGAGGGGGTTGCACAGTTATGCTCTAAGTGGTGGTTTCATTTACATGAGTAAATCTCAAATTTTTATCTGAATCACGTCAGAATTAATTGAATTTTGAGGGAGGTTATGGATAGGATCGCTTTTAAGTGTTTAAGAAGAGATGTGCAAGTCTTCATGGGAAAGTATGAATATTCTAACTCAGACACAATTTATTATAGGGGAGGCTAAAAACTGTATTCGAAGACGCAGTCAGGGCTATAAAAAACTACGAAATATTTTATCTGTTACCGCTAAAAGTTTCAAATTTAAGAAAATTAAATCGTCACATTATTGTCGTTTTAATTTATTTTTCATTTTTCTTAATACTTTGACGTTCATACCGTGATCCATCCATGGGATCTTCAGAATCCATATATACATCCACATCTCAAAAGACTTAGCCTTATCGTCTCTTGATTCAGCGTGCACGATTGAATTCACTAGTAATAGGCACTGTTTACATAATATTTAGTCTATCGTATTTTTTGGAGCTAATGTCCAATCTATACTAAAAAGAACCTATTTTTTATAAATTTGTTAGATGTCTTGTGAATTATAACTTTTATTTCGGTAGTGTAGTCGTCATTTCCTATTTGAGTGTTCCCACATGAGTCGTATTTTCAAATTCAATTGAATAATTTACGAATTAACTCGAAAGAAAAATTTCGTATACGAATCTGAATGTCTATTCTTGAACGTCCTCCGAAATATTATACGTATACGAGGAGAAGTTGCACCGACAACACTGCAAATTCGAATAACCAAAAGTCAAATAAAAAAAGAAGAATAGTTGTAATTTTACCTAACCTATTTATTTTATGGTGATTTTGTCATCTAAAACAATTCGTTTTTTGTACATTAGCTGAAAGGGGTAAAAAAGAGCATGAAATATGGTGGTTCAGTGTCGACCGAAAAAAAAGAGCCATTCAAGTCTGTCAAGTCCATTGTGGGGAGCCTTATTAATCTGCATTAACTCGGCAAGGACATTAACTATATTTCTATTAAAAAATGATTTAATAAGTGATTCCATAGTAAATGATATGATTTTTCTGACGGATATTCTCAAGTTAAAGTTGATTTCATATAATCGAATTAACTATCTTACAATAAAGTCGTCCCAGAAACGCAACTCAGCAAAACTGGCAATACCATATTTTAAAGTCGTCTACTTTAAAATATATAGTATATGTCTGAATATAAATGAGTCAGATAAAATTAAATTATTAGAAGAATTTTTCACCAAGTAACAAAAAAACAAAAATTTGTTTAATATATTATTGTTTTTTATTTTGATAACGATTTCCGAATTGGAAATTAAAACGTCAATAAACTTATTTTAAACTTCAATTGTGGCTTATTCCCATTAAAATAGTAATTACTTTAAGATGCCACATGAAAATAGCTTCAGAACAATAATATTGCTTTTAAATATTCACCATTATGTTGTTGCTTCAGTTCTCTTCATAAATTTTGGATCGTATATCTTCTGGTTGAGTTTTATAATGACTTATTGTTAGATTATATCCTTTCTTTTAATTCTTCTAAAAGCATCGGAAAAATGAAATGTAAAATTAGTTGGCTTTGTTAACCTACACATAAAGCATCGATTTGCAATATAGCTTACTATTTAATGAAGCAAGCATTACACTTTCTAGCACGCAAGTAGCTTGTCATGTATTTATGTGTACTGATGGCTAAAAAAATGCAACGTGTTTATGTATACTGATGGCCAAAAAAAATGCAAAACTTTGTATACGGTTATTTATTTGGATCAAAAGTATTTATTCCTAAGACTTTTTTAAGATATAATGTGATAAAGTTTTTTATCTTAACTTATTTATATTCTTATACTATATATTCTATCTATATCTATATCTATATCTATATCTATATCTATATATTATTCTTTAACTTAAGTTTTTATCTTTTTTTACAAAAACAAAAAAGATAAGAAAGTTTATTTCTGTGTTTATCTTTAGTTTATTTGTCATTTTTACTCATTTTGAAGAAGATTGAAGCTAATCCATCAACGGTGTTAAGAATTTGGACGAGGTGGTCCAATGATAACACTTATTGGCGTCGTGGGTTTCTGGACGTCCTAGAATATTGTGATTTGCGCCATCTTAGACTTCTTGCTCTCAGAAATAGACGGGACAGTGTACATCAAGTAAGAGATGGTTTAGTTGCAGCTATAGGAAGGGTAGTCCCAAAAAGAACAGTTAATCAAAGATTACTTGGAATGAAACTGAGAGCTTACAGTTCGCGTTTGATGTTACTTTTGACACCACAGCATAAGACGCTTAGAATGGTGCAGAGCTGGACAAAACTGGAATGACCAATGGAATTTTGTCTGCTTCAGTGATGAATCTAGGGTGGCTCTGATGTGCGCATAAGTGTAAGACGTTTTCGAGGTGAGGGACGAAATATAGACTTGGCTGTTGAACGTGATACAGCAAGACAATCAAGCATTATGGTATGATTTGGGAAGCAGTTCACCTCTAGTTCTTATTAATGGCACTCTGACATCTGGACGATATAGTGGTAAAGTACTGCAATCGGTTTTACGTCCCTACCTAGAAACCATCCAAATGCGATCTGTCAACAGGACAACAGAACAACTTATATTGCCCGTGAAACCGTGGCCATCAAGATCAGCTGATTTGTCATCAATAGAGCATGTGTGGGATATGGTAGGTCGAAATCTAAATCGATTGCCACGTCCTCCAGCGAACTTATAACACCTGTGGCACGTCATAATAAGAATCTAGATAAGTATTCCGTAATATGATACAGATCACTTAATTCGATCATGTCCCATAGAGTAACTGAGTGTATAGAAAATCAAGGAGGAGACACTCATTATTATATTTTTGGGGAAAATGACGTTACAAATTTGTTTATAATGTTATTAAATAATTAGAATATTATAGTGTATACTTCCATAACTAAGTATTAAAAAAAATATTTATTCTTCTAGGAGTGTATTTCTTTTGGTCATCAGTATATTATTTAATATTTCATTTTCCGACTAGAAAAAGGCATAGATATTTGTCGTTCGAACAATTGTTACTTTATGTATTGCTATACCCTCTATGGTCTTGTAACATTTCACATTGTCCTCGTATGCTGCTACTTTATCATTTTATTGACTTTGATTATGCTTTTTTATTCTAACCAATTACATCGATGAATTCTATTACGGTCCAAACTTTTCTTTGATTTTTTTTCTTTAAAAGCTAATGATAATATGTGTAATGACATCAGAACAGTTTACTCGCGGTCGTAACTTGATTCGTGTTTTTTCTTATTAATTCGTATAACTAAAATTATTTTTTCATTAAGTATTTTCTATATTTAGGTCTTTTGGGTTATGCTATAATAGTCATAGTGGATGTTTCTATATTTACTGTATTTTAAACACACAATATATGCAAATGTAAATTGAAGACCCATCTGTAACATGTTTAGTTAAAAAACGTAGGAAGTAAATTTAACATGGAATAATAAATTTGAACATAAAAATAAAACTCTGAATCCTTTCTCCTATTTGTTGAATCTTCCGTTTTTGCATGTTATACTTTTTGTTAATAGAGAATTGAGATGAGAAAATATAAAACCACTTCCTGGCAATTTCATCTTTATCTCGTTAAACATAATGAACCACGTCTAACGATTTCCCGTTATTAAAACCAAAAACCAAAGATACTTTATTTTCTTTTAACTTGCAGTGAGAGAAGAATTAATGAAAGAAAAACATATTAGTGTCATCGTGCACTATGTCTTTTATATCTCGCACATATTTAAATTTAGACATCAAGTTCATCCATCCGAGACATCGGGAACGAACTTGGAATAAACTCCGCGTGAGATTTTTTTCAGTTTTATTTTGGACCGTCACCGTTCAACGCCACCGCGTCGGCGACTGTCGCGTGGATGGAATTCTTAGCAGAATATCACATTCGGGCCATTTGTGTATAAAATTCTGATTGGTTTTTTTTTGTTAACACCACGGGAAAATGAACACAGAGTTTAATGGACCGATTCATGTATAGTCTTTAAGGAAAAACACGGTCAAAAGAGACAAATAAAAGAAGCTGCTTTTATTGTGTTAAATGCAACCAATTGCGTTGCAAATTTCTCGGCAGAATGTAGTAGGATCTGGTTAGCAATATTAACACAAAAAATAGCCGCAACTTTATTATGATGAACTTTTTTTGAAGTTTTTTCAGATAATAGTTTGGAATACCTTAATTAGTACATCAGTTACTAGATTTTGAATATATTTTTATTTTTTCCATGAAAAAAAAAATGCTGGTCAACCGTTGTACCAGAGTTCTTCTTCTTCTTCTTTCAGTGCCTATTCGTTCCGAATATTGGCAATCATTCTGGCTATAATTCTGTGGCTTGGAATAAAAAGGGCGGATGTCCATTTTTCTGTATTTTAGGTTCATATCATTTCTATAGTAAGCATATGAGATAGTTTCATTTAAAAAAAGTCAGATGTCCATATCTTTTACGGTTTTTAACTTTTGCAAAACAAAAAGGCGTAAGTAAATACTCCTTTTTACGTAAAAAGGTCGTATATGGGACACCCGCCCTTTCTTGCAATATAATGGACATAAGATTATTATGCTTCAGCACGTGCAGTTTGAAAAAGGCGGTAGTCCAACTGACATTCTCAAAACCTAACCTCAATTAATATATTAGTGTGCCTTGTTTCTTTGGCGTTTATAGAGTATTCTTTATTGTGAAATACTTATTTATACAGATGAATAGGGGAAAGAAAATATTACTATTGGCAAAACAGTGCACTAATCAAGAAGATGATAAAGAAAATTTAACTTATCTTTGTAAGTACATACCTGCATTATAAAGATACACATATAATATGATTAGTAATGATGTACTATTCCAAATTCTTTCCTTGCAGCAAATAATGAAAACATACAACTAGAATGTAAGTTTGCGGATTCTTTTGTTGCTCCTAATGTTATATTAGAATCACATGGAACTCCTATAGGTAAGATTTAGTTTTTAAATTGATTTTACTCTATACTACGAAAAAATGCTTTGATTTTAGAGAACATCAGTGAAGTTGTTTATTCCGCAAGTAATGCTGAAATTTCTCTAAATAATCTAGAACAAGAGGTACCCAGTAGTGGTAAAATTTACATTTTCATTTTGTATGTCCACTTAAAACTTATATATTTGTATTATTTTAGTTACAGAAGATATAAATCTTATCACTCCTAATACGTATGTTGGTAATGGTATGATTCATGCAGGTGAATCTCTGGGAGAAACTAATAGATTGCAGGTTTTACATGGAAATGATGATGGAGATGTGAACACCATGCGAAGTTCTAAAGGTAAGATGAGCTTAGTAAACCTTGTATCTATGCACTAGAGAACTAAACTAATTTTTTTTTAGGTGATACTAATGATTTAGATATGAATGATCTAAGTTACGATCCAACCTTAGATTTAGCCAATGATACAGAAAATGACAGTGAAGAAGGGACAGAAAAAATTGAACATAAAAATGATGGCCCAGTTTCTGGTAACGATACAGAACAAGAAGAGATTGATTCTCAAAATAGGAGAAAAACGACAAGGAAACGAAAATCAAACCTAAGTTATGGAAAACAAACATTGCAAAGGCAAAAAGACTAAAAGGAGAAGAATATGTTGGATTTAAAGAAAACGTAAAAGCTGCTAAAGTGATGGGTATACCTTGCAATTGCAGAAAATTATGCCATACTAAACTTGATGCAAATGAACGATTTCAAATATTTCAAACGTTTTGGAAAAAAACTTATAGTTGGGAACAAAGACATCAATTTTTGGCACAAAGTGTTAATATTCGTCCAAAAGATAGACAAAGATCCAGAAATGGCAGTCAGTTAGGTAGGAGAAACTTTACTTACAGCTATGTTTTCAATATAAATAACAAAAATATTGAAATATGTAAAGTTATGTTTTTGAATACATTATCAATATCTGAAAAGGTTGTCCGTGGAGCAGTAATAAAGAAACTGCAATCGCCAGGAGGTTTAATTTCAAGTCCTGGTGAACCAATATCAGCACGAAAATTAGATGAAGAAAAGAAGCGCACTGTTATGGAACATATTAATCTATTTCCAAGAGTAGAAAGTCATTACAGTCGTAGCCATTCTAAGAGACAATATTTGAGTCCTGAATTAAACATTGCTGTAATGTACAAATTATACACTGATTGGTGTAATGAAGAACTCATACCCAAAGAAAAAATTGTAACAGCTAGTATGTACAGATTCATATTCTGCACTGAATTTAATCTGAGTTTTAAACTACCGAACTTGGATACATGTGATATGTGTGATAAAATTACATGTAGTTTACAAAACGAAAATGATGAGAATCTAAGAAAAACGATCGAAAATGCTAAAAAAATACATTTAGATGATGCAGAAACTCGCTATGGTCTAAAGAGAGTAGATAAAGAGAGAGCCAAGAAGGAAGGCTCAAACGAACGGGTTGTAATGATTGATTTACAAAAATGTTTACCGACCCCATTATTAACCAATGCAAAATCATTCTATCTTCGACAGCTATGGACGTTTAATTTTACTATTCACGACAACACTGCTGGAGAAAATCATTGTATGATATGGAATGAGACAATATCTGAGAGAGGTGGGAATCAAATAGCATCGTGTTTATTTAAGTGGATTCAAACTCTCCCAAATAATATAAAAGAAATTACTCTTTGGTCTGACAACTGCGCTGGGCAAAACAGAAATACAATGTTGTTTGCCATGTATTTGTACGTGGTTCAAAAATTTCCTCATCTTGTAATAAACCACAAATTTTTATTGACAGGCCATACACATATGGAAGTAGATGCAGTTCATGCTGTAATTGAGAAGAAAAAGAAAAGACTGTCTACAATGTCCATTCAAACTCCTAGAGAATGGGCACAGTTTATACGTACTTGCCAATACAGTAATAAGCCATTGGAAGTACACGAAATGTCCCAAAATGAATTTTTCAACTGGCTAATTTATATTCTGTTCATGGAAAATTAATTGTTCGTAAAGTAAACACAGATGGAGAACCGTTTTTGAGTTCTAATATTGTTCATTTGCAAGTACGATCAGATAAACCTGGTAAATTACTATATAAAACGGAATTTCATGCAGCCTTTAAAGAAGTAGATTTTAAAAGAAACAAAAGACTGAACTTAGGTTTCTCGAATAATTGTTTAAAGCCAATAAGGGTAAATAGTTTAATTCCCATTAATAAAAAGAAATACGACAATCTTATGGTTCTTCTACAATGGGTGGACGAACAGCATAAAGATTATTATATAAACCTCCCACATTATACAAATCTAGATTCTGATGAAGACGACCGAAAATAAAATCTTTTATAAACTAAATAAAATTATTAATCTATGTTTTGTTATACCTTGAAAATAAAATTGTTCATTTTGTAAGAGGATTATTTATTTATAAAGTCGGATGTCCATAAGAATTAATTGTACACCAGTTCATTAAAAAAGGCGGTTGTCCCTTTATTTTATATTATTTATAATATTTCTAGCATACAAATTGTTTCAAACATAGGGATATTCCAATATTATCTTTTACAAATACATTGATGGTGCTGTATTAAGTAGTAAGCTTATAAACTACAAGCAAATGTGGTTAATATGCGGCCAAATATAAACAATGGCCGATTACTCGAGTTTACGTTTTGTGACACCCGCCCTTTTCATTCCAAGCCACAGAATTATTTTATTGACTGATGCTTTAAATATATTCGTTGTTGTTGTGGAGAACCATTTCCTCAGGTTCTTCAACCATGATATTCTCCTTCTCCCAATTCCTCGCTTTCCGAATACTTTACCCTGTAGGATTACCTTCAGTAATCTGTATTTAGTGCTGTTTCTCATTATATGTCCGAGATATTCCAACTTTCTCCTTTTAATGGTATACATCACCTCTCTTTCTTTGCCCACTCTTCGTAATACGGTCTCGTTGGTTATCTTGTCTGTCCATGATATCCTTAGAATTCGCCTTTATAGCCACATCTCGAAGACTTCAAGTTTTTTCTCCATTGCTTCAGTTAGTGTCCAGGATTCAACTCCGTAATACAATATTGAGAAGATATAACATCGTAGGAACCTTACTTTTATCTCCAGATTAAGATTGTGGCTTTTAAGGAGTTTGGCCATGTTATTGAATGCACTCCTAGCCTTCTCTATTCTACATTTTATTTCCTGTGAGTGATCCCATTGTTCATTTACTGTTGTTCCAAGATAGTTATACTGTTTTACTCGGTCCACTGGTGTATTATTGATAAGTAGTTGAGCGTCTCTAACTTTATTTTTGCTGATGATCATAAATTTAGTTTTTGTTATATTTACTTGAAGTCCAAATGTTTCACTTACTTCATTTACTTTGTTTATTAGTTGCTGTAAACTGTTCAAACTGTCTGCAAAAATAACGGTGTCGTCTGCATAACGGATGTTGTTTAGGCGTTCTCCATTTAGAAGTATTCCATGTTCGCATTTTTCCAAGGCTTCACTAAATATTTTCTCTGAATATGGATTAAATAATATAGGTGAAAGTCTACAACCTTGTCTAACGCCTCGTAGAATCTGGATCATTTCCGTTGGTTCACCTCCAAAATTCGTTCTTATTGTGGCTGATTGGTTCCAGTATAAATTTTGTATTATACGCCGATCTTTATCATCCATTTGGGCTTTTGTTAGAATATCCATCATTTTTTGGTGTTGAACTGTATCAAATGCTTTTTGGTAGTCCACAAAGCAGGTGTAAATATCGCAAGTCATATCTCTGCATCTTTGAAATAATACTTGTAGACTAAACAGTGCATCTCTTGTACCTACGCCTTTCATGAATCCAAACTGTGTGTATTGTATTCTCTCTTCGCATAGCTTGTATATTCTACGATGTATAATTTTAAGAAAAAGTTTTAATGTATGGCTCATTAGACTTATTAGCCTATATTCTCCGCACTTTTTTGCTCCCTGTTTCTTTGGTAAGGTAATAAATTCTGAAAGTAGCCAATCTTTTGGGATATTGCCTGTGTCATAGATATTATTGAAGATTTTACATAGTACTCTTAAAGATTCATCATCAAGAAGTTTAAGAAATTCAGATTGTACTCCGTCTGGTCCTGGAGCTCTACCTTCTTTTAGTGATATTATGGCTGCTCTTATTTCTGCCACTAGTATAGGTGGTCCTGTTTCCGTGGGTATTGGGGGCTGGTTCTCTCTCTCATCAAAAAATAAATTTCTTATGTAATTTTTCCAGGTATCATTGATACTCTCTTTGTCCACGATTATCTCTCCATTGTCATTAACAAGTTTACTTATTCTTCTGTTTTTACATTTACCTGTAATTTCTCTTACCTTCTTATGCACGTTGAAGTCGTCGTATTTACTTTGGAGAATTTCGATTTCTTGGCATTTTTTCTCCAGTTCTTTCTGTTTGGCTTCTCTGATCTTTCTCTGTATCTCTCGCTGTAATGTTTTATACATGGAGTTATCGTTCTTGTTTTTCCTTGTTTCTTCCATTAGTTCCAGAATCTCTGTCGTCATCCATGTCTTATTCTTACCTTCTTCGTTCTTCATAAAATTGTCTTTAATGTCGTCTATTGTTTTCTTAAGGAATTCTATCTTATCTTCTGTGCTTTCCGTTGTATTATCGATTTCTTTAAATTTTCTATTTAATGTTTTGCTGACTATTTCTTTTACTTCGCTACATTTCAGTTTTCTCATGTCATGTTTTTTTACAGTTTTTCCGCGTATTTTCTTTAACTTAGTTCTATACACGCCCACTAAAGGATTGTGGTCAGATTGAATATCAGCGCCTGGGTAGGTTTTAACACTGTTGAAACTATTTCGATATCTTTTGTTAACAAGCATATAGTCTATTTAATTTCTAATAATAACGTCTTCTCCGTTGTCTCTAGGTGATTTCCATGTATACAGGCGTCTAGGCGGTAGTTTGTAAAATGTGTTCAGCACGATTAAGTCATGCTCAGCTGCAAAGATACTCATTGTTTCTCCGCGTTGATTTCTCTCTCCTAATCCATGTGGACCAATATGTTGCCCTTCTTTTCCGTTACCTATTTTTGCATTGAAATCTCCCATGATTATAAGGAGTTCGTGTCTCGGTATATCTCTTATAAGGTTGCTTATTTGTTTGTAGAATTCTGATATTTCTTCATCACTATGGTCTGCTGTGGGTGCATAGACTTGTATGATGTTTGTGTTCACCGGTGACGTATTTATTTGTAACAGGAGTATTCTATCGTTCACTGGTATGAAGTTGTTGACTTGTTTGGCTATACTTTTATGCGTGATAATTCCAACCCCATTCTCATATTTACCATTTTCTGATCCTGAATAGTATCCTCTGTAGTCTTCTATATCACAATAACTTGAGTCAGGCCACCTCATTTCACTTATGCCCATTATTTCTATTTTCATGCGTTCCATTTCTTTAATTGCGCATTGGATTTTTCCTGATTGAGCCATCGTCCTAACGTTCCAAGTGGATATCCTCTTCAGACAATTCGTGTGGACTTTTCTTAAAGGTGTTTTATTGGGTATTTCACAGGGATTTTGCATATTAACGACCTGAGAGGCCCTGTGGTCATGGGAATGACCTCTCTTGCCAGATCTTGGTCTCCGATGTCCATGATCAGTATGCGAATTTTTATTGAGTTGTACAGCCATTATAATTGTACTAGAGATATCCATAGGGATCTTTAATATAGTGGTTTCTCGTTGCCTTCTATATTCTAGATAATAGTTTGGAATACCTTAATTAGTACATCATTTACTAGATTTTGAATATATTTTTTGTTTTTCCATGAAAAAAAAAATGCTGGTCAACCGTTGTACCAGAGTTCAATCAAGGAATAACTTTCATGCTAGTTACTCTGGTACATAATACGAAATGATAAAAAGTGTATCAATAGGTATAGGACTTTAAATAATACAAAAATACTGCAAAATATTGTAACAAACGAACAAAAATATAATAATAAAAATAATAGTTCAGGCACATGAATGATATGGTTTAAACAATCCAAGCCCAAAGCCACTTTACAGTCTAAGCACTCTATATCACTGCGTTTCTGTAATCCCGTTTTTGAGCACTGCTGGCATCGTCTTGGCGAGGCTTTCTGCGGCAAATGACCAACATTTTGAAAATACTTCATCTTCAATGGTCCCCCAATTTTTTTCCCGTAGAAAAATCTTTTTAAGATTGATAGCCAATTTGAATCTATATTCAAGGTGAGATATTGCTTTTTTTCTACTGTTACTTTGCCTAAGGGATTCTTTATAACATATGTAAGAATTTACTATGGATGCGTCAAAAAGGTAATAAAATAACTTCATCCACCATCGACGACTTTTCCAAGCTACTGAGCATGCGCATTCACTGGTCAAACCGATCAACACTACCCATATACATATTGTAGTCTACAATGGTTTGAGGACAGCGGGTGTTTTCTTGTTCTCCAGTTTTTGATGTTCCCAAAACAAAACCAGTTTCTGCATGATTATGCATACAGTCACAGATGTTAAGCCACGATCCTTCCACTTACTTATAGTAATATCATTGCAGACAACTCCATCAATTTCACCCATTTTCATTTTTCTGTCATCTACTAAATGTGCTTTTGGAAAATATTTTCGCGTTTGTCTTACTGTTCCACTACCAAAATGACCTAGTTCTGATAACTTATTCATAAGAGGAAGTGTGGCAAAAAAATTGTCAAAGTACAAGCAGTGTTTCCTTTTTTCCAAGACTTTAATTAAATTCAGTATAACTCTTTGCCGTAGAGTATGTTTGTTGGTCCGTTTAGATTCTCTACCTTGATATTTACTTTGAACTTTAAAATTGATGAGGTAATCTGTTTCAGCACATGCCATTGCCCAAATTTTTATACCCCTCTTTATGGGTTTCATTGGCATGTACTGTTTTAAAGTAGTCCTTTCTTTAAAGGCAACCATACTTTTATCAATTGAAATATTTCTGCTCGGAGAAAAATATTCCACAAAGGATTTTTTTTTAAATCCACAAGGAAAACAATTCCTGTAGCTGGCTGTATACCACGTATAAAAAAAAGAGGTTAATCTTTGTAAGTGGGTATATTTATTTAAAAACCCTTAAAAGGGCTACATCAAAAAACAAACGTTTTCGGACTAAACAGTCCATCATCAGGTTTAAAATCTGCCTAAAATAAGTACAAACCATTTAGTTAAAACAAACGTGATTATGAAATTTTGACTATGGTTATAAAAGCAAAATGGCTATACTTACTAGGTTAAAATGCCTGAGCCACCAAAATACATGGGTAAAAACCCTTTAAATTACTTATAATTATCAAAGATTATACATCTTGTTGTTAAAAAACTGTGATGTTCATTATTAAATTAGATATGACTTCAGGTAACATACATTGTAAAAAGTTTTGAGTTCCAGGGCCGGGGGAGAAAACCTCAACGCACGGAGAACAGCTGGAAACTGATTTACAATATACCTATGAAAGGTGTCATAAACAAAAATGTCAATGTAACATAGAACTATATTAGTTATACCTAGTATTACTACAGCCAAAAGATTCAAAAATTATTTTGATGATTTTAAAAATAATAACAGCAATCCCGCAAAAAAATTTTCTAAAATTAGATCTATATGAAGACTTGAAAATAGTCAAGGAAAAGCAAAGTAGCCCCAATTGCGTCAATCGTCATGTATCGTTCAACCGGGACTTTCAACCCTTACATCGACAACTCTTCTCATAGTCCACGCTTCACAATATTGCCTTACTTTCTTTGCCAGTCTATCCTATACAAACTTCTACACCATTAATCCTATACAATATTTGTGTTTCTTTAAACAATCTTCCTCTACAATATTGCCACACCTCACCTCAACAACATTTTCGACCCCATTGTTAACTTCAGAACCATCCATATCTATCATAACAAAATATTTCAACACTTTTCTCCACTCTTCATATCTACATCACATTCCTATCCATTCTTTTCTCTTTCATTATTTCTTGGTCAACTCATTTATCAAACATGTACTCAATAATTTTAACTATTTATTCTCTCAAACATTATCTAACATTTTATCAAAATTCATATTATTTGTGCTTCTTCAAACAACCAATCTCTAAACTCTTTACACTCCTTCCCTTCATCACTTTTCGACCTTGGTGTTAACTTTATAACCACCCACATCTGTCATACCATAATATTTTATCATTTTCTTCAGTCTTCACATCTACGTCACATTCCTGTCCTTTCTTTTCTTTCATTATTTCTTGGTCAATTCATATATCTAACATGTTATCAATAGTTTTAAAGTCAGTAATCATTCAAACATCATCTAACTGTTTTTCAAATTTCATATAATTTTCCCCTCATAAAAAAATCCTATTCCAACATTGCTCACCTTCTTTTGATCAACAACTAAATAGCACATTCATATTTCAAATTTTAGATTTTTACAAACCGAATCTATTACTACTAAAATACATTTTGTTCAGGGTGCTAGATGCTTCAAGCATAAAGGACCCCTATTATCTCTAATTGTTGATTAACTCCTTTTCTCCTTTAACGATCCCCTCTTTTTTCAGTCTTTTTTCTCTATTTCTCATTAAGTCTCTGGGGAACTCAGCCTCTTCAATTTTAAATTAATCACATAGGTTATAACTCTGATTTCTTCAGCCTGTAGATTTTCAATTTACCAAACTTGTTTTCATTAATTTCTCACCATACTAACAGTCTTAAATAGTCATTTAAATACAAGGTCTTATATTAGCTTTAAATATTTACTATTTAAAATTTTTACCTGTCCTAGATGTGATAAACATAAAAGGATAATTTTCATATATATAAGCTAATCTAACACAAAATACACTTTTAGACCATACTCCATACGACAAAAAGCAACATAGGTTGCCTAATACACAGGTCATCCTCTCAAACTTGACTTTAACACCATTGGTGATTTCACATCGATTTTAACCCAAATTTTAAATCCCAACACCAATATTGCTGTTATTATTTTTAAAATCATCAAAATAATTTTTGAATCTTTTGGCTGTAGTAATACTAGGTATAACTAATATAGTTCTATCTTTCATTGACATTTTTGTTTATGACACCTTTCATAGGTATATTGTAAATCAGTTTCCAACTGTTCTCCGTGCGTTGAGGTTTTCTCCCCGGCTCTGGAAATCAAAACTTTTTACAATGTATGTTACCTGAAGTCATATCTAATTTAATAATGAACATCACAGTTTTTTAACAAGATGTATAATCTTTGATCTCCATTTTCTGGAGATCAGAGAAGATGGAGAAGAAAATGGAGATGGCTGGGCCACACACTCCGTAGACCGCCAAATGACATTGCCAGGACAGCACTGGATTGGAATCCCCAAGGCCGACGGAAAGTAGGCAGACCTAAGGGAACTTGGAGAAGGACAGTACTGGACGAAGGGAGAACAATGGGAAAATCCTGGCTTGAAATCAAAGCACTAGCCGGAAATAGAGTTCGCTGGAGACACTTTGTGGAAGCCCTATGTTCCTCTTAGGAATCTTGGGACTATATATATATATATATATATATATATATATATATATATATATAATCTTTGATAATTATAAGTAATTTAAAGGGTTTTTACCCATGTATTTTGGTGGCTCAGGCATTTTAACCTAGTAAGTATAGCCATTTTGCTTTTTTAACCATAGTCAAAATTTCATAATCACGTTTGTTTTAACTAAATTGTTTGTACTTATTTTAGGCAGATTTTAAACCTGATGATGGACTGTTTAGTCCGAAAACGTTTGTATTTTTGATGTAGCCCTTTTAAGGGTTTTTAAATAAATATACCCACTTACAAAGATTAACCTCTTTTTTTGATTTTTTTTTAATTTTTGAATAAGACACTTTGCACAACTTGTCAAATTCCCGAGTTCCTCTGGCTGGCATTTGTTGATTATCATTCAAATGGATATATCTTAATATTTTAAGAAATCTCTTTAGAGGGAAAATATTAGTAATCCTTTCATTATGAAAATTTGGATCTGCAGACCATTATCTTTTGATATAAGGTAAACTATTAAATCCCATTAGAATTAAAATTCCTAGGAAATCTTTTAATTTTTCGAAGGACAAATCTAAATTTTTATTGGCTGGGACAGCGTATAAATTTGACTGTTCTACAATGTATTGTACTAATGTGTCATTGTAAAAAAATTTAAAGTAACGTACGGGGTCTTCAGAAGACGGTAACACTTTCGAACCCTTGAATTCTGCATAATTTCAATTTTTAAATTCAATAGGTATTCTCGGTTCTTTAGACCACCCTTAAAATCATTAGTAACATCGAAAGTTGCTTCATCTTCACTTGATGATGAATCCTTGTCTGCTACAGAATCATCTGAACCATCGTGTTTTAAACAGTCGTAAATTGTAGAATTTTTACGTTTTCTACGAAGAGGCCTGAAGTTAGTTACTATAGAAGATCTTTCTAATGTTGTGTCAGATTCTACTACATTCTCAACATCTGAATCTCAATCTCGAAATGTTCAGCTTGATCACCCGTTATTTCATGTAATATTTTGGCTAACTGTTCAGTTGTAAGGCCCCTCTTCTACTGTATATCGGAATAGTTTTCGGACATCTGAAAAACCATGTATGTTGGGGTACTGTGGAAAATATTTGCTGAGCGCAAATAGATTGGTTCATAATGTATGACGAAAATGTACAAAAATGACCCATACCACATATGAAATCAATTTAGCATATTTGTGATGGTTATAAATATTTATATTTTAGAGAAAAGTTTGAGGTTAAATTTTTCTAAAATATCATATTCAAAATAATTTTCAATTGTCTTTACTTTTGATATATATTTTTTATTCTAAAACTATTGTATAGCATCCTTATATTGGTATTAAAAAATACTTTCCTTTTATAGCACTCCTCAATGGTCAAATTTTGAAGAAAAAATAACAATAACACATTTAGCCACGTGCTAATTGCAAAAAAGAAACACACTAAAGTCCACTGATACAAATGTTTCACTACAATGTTTACAAGTTGAGTAAACGTTCCGATATCAGAGCCATCTATGCATTACTTATCTGCTGCATGAAATCTGATTTGTACTACTCATATGTCCACTACACAAAAAGGGAGATTTGTTGGAATGTAAAAATTATAGGGGTATAACTCTTCTGAATACAATGTACAAATATATCTCCAATACCCTGTACAGCCGTTTAAGTACGTACGTGGAAGAAATCCTTGGTGAGTATCAAAGCGGTTTTAGGCCAGGTAGGTCAACAATCGACTTTTGAGATTTTTGTGCTACGTCAAATCTTAGATAAAACCAATGAATTTAATATTGACACGTTCCATCTCTTTGTGGACTTTAAGTCAGCGTATGATAGCGTCCTAAGAGGTAAATTATACGAAGCCATGAATGAACTTAACATTCCCCATAAATTAATAAGGCTCGTAAAAACAACTATGAGTAAAGTGATCTGCAGAGTGCAAATACAAGGCGATATGTCACAAGCGTTTGAAACATATGAAGGGTTACGGCAGGGAGACGCGCTGGCGTGCCTTCTCTTTAATATAGCGTTAGAAAAGACTATAAGAGATGCCGAGTTACACAATAGGGGAACAATCTTTAATAAATCAACGCAGATTATGGCTTACGCTGACGATCTGGATTTGATTGCACGTACTACACGAGGACTTAAAGAGATGACTTCCGCCTTCTTGACAGCCGCACAAAATATGGGCCTTAAAATAAACGAGGAAAAAACCAAAATGTTAGCATCTATTCCAAATAACAGAGATAGAGCTAGAAACGCCGAACAGGACTTCAGTATAGACCAATATAATTTTGAGGTAGTAAATAAGTTTACATATTTGGGTTCTCTCATAACAAACGATAATGACACATCTGAAGAAGTTAAACGGAGGGTACTGCTAGCAAACAAATGTTATTTTGGACTAAGCAAGCAGCTAAAAAACAGAAATTTAAGCCAGAAAACCAAACTAATAATATATCGAACACTCATCCTACCAGTGCTGACATATGGGTCAGAAACATGGACCATCTCCAAAACAGACGCAAATCTTCTGCTCGTCTTCGAAAGGAAGATACTAAGAAGAATAATGGGCGCATTCTGTGAGAATGGTATTTGGAGAAGGCGATATAATTTCGAGTTGTACGAGAAGTATAAAAAAATAGTAAATGGTAGAGATGTAATATCCTTCATAAAAATAGGTAGGCTTAGATGGGCTGGACATGTGTCAAGAGCAAATGAAAATTACCCACCCAGACGAACTCTATTATCGGTCCCAGTGGGAAATAGGAGTAGAGGCAGACCACGACTGAGATGGAGGGACGGTGTGGACGAGGACGCAAGGAAGATCGGCACGGCAAATTGGCAACGGTTGGCGATGAACAGAAACGACTGGCGAAATAGACTGGGGAAGGTCAAGGCTCAACTAGAGCTGTAGCACCACTGATGATGATGTACTACTCATTTACTCTAGCGAAAATGTGTGGTACAAGGGTAATACCAGAGATACTTAAAGGGTTAAAGTATCATGAATTTTTTCTACTGGGTTTTCCCTTATGATACATAATGTTTGGGTGGGATTACGATTTTAAAGAAAATCACAATTACGGGTATTCGTAAGTTAAGTTGATTTCAGATTTCATGTAATCGAATGAACTATCTTCCAATAAAGTCGTCCCAGAAACGCACTTCAAAAATATTTTTATATATAATTTTAAAGTCTGCCTTAAAGCGTATATGTCTGAATTTAGGGGCTTAGAATAAAAGGGATCAAGTGCAAATTTACTAGTTTTAGTCATCAGAAAACCATTATACATGCAATTTTTTAAGAAAATAACCAATTCAGCTGTATTAAAAAAAAGGATTTTGAGCCTTTTTATTCTGAACGGTCAAGTAATAATTAATATCAGGTGTAAACTCTATCCTTAGGGACACTTTTACATTTTGTACAGAAATTTGTATTCGAGGTTAATTTTGAAAAATAGTTTGTATATTATAGTAAGTATCTACGTAAATTATGTTCACTCCTTAAGAATATTCTTCCTCTGTTTGTAGTAGTTCCGTTGATCTTGATTCTACTCATGACATGCAAGCAATTTGATTGAACCCAGCCTATGAGAAATGTTCACCCAGGTAGTACGATCGGGTGTAACAATTCATTGGAGCAAGGTGTTTTAATTCGTGTTTAAAAACAGTAATCACCCCACCGTGCTCCAATGCTCTAGACCATCCCTTTTCCCCCTATAGCAATCTGATTCGCTATAGAGGCACAACAATTAGCCAAGTGCTCTTCATGTGGAGGTCCTGGGTAATTGAACCCCAACATGGTTTCCTAACCGTATGTGAAAACTCAGGACAGCGCATCTCCGCTTTATTCCTGTTTATCTTAATGTAGCTTATCCGCGATACTCATGTCGTCCAATTCTGTCCTAACTATAGGCTCCGACTACAAATTAAACAAGAGTGGGGAAGGGACACCATCCTATAAATACCTGACTCATAGTCTGATCCGTATATTTTTCATTGTTGTTTGTTCTATTTTGACTGTTGGCGCCACTAGAGTTCTAAGATAACGCTAGGTCTTATTGGCCGATACTGGATGTTCTTAGAGCTTCAATTATCTGTTGATGCCTACATGTCTCTGCATCTTTGTGTCTTGTACTTTTAAGGAAAAATCAGTTTATTGGATTCTCAGTCCAAATAAATTCTGTCTATTTACTGAATGATTTTAATAAAACAACATAATAATTAACGTAATAATTACTACTTGTAAACAAACCGAAAACAATTTCGGCATAATAATATCTGAGAAATTTTTAACAATAACTAATAATTTACGATAATTTGATTGCATCAGAAAGTACACAACTGTAAATAATTCATAATTAATTTATGAACTAAATTATTTATAAAAATTAATTAGTCGAACTGATTGTGCATCAAACTATCAACTTTCTTAATATTTAAGAATTAGAAATGGTCTTCGGTAATGGCTAATGTAGGGGCAGAGATGGGGAAGTTGGCGAGATAAAATAGCTAACATGTAGTACTCAGTTTTTTAAATTTATTATTGAAATCCAGCATACTGAGCAAACTGTTTTACCTGGTGCTGTAGTCAAAAATCAAACTTAATTCCTTGCAATTCTTTTCCTTGACATATTTTTGCAAGAGCATGGCTTCTTTGGTAGGTGATTTTTTGAACGTTTTAGCAATATTTCATATTTTCATGAGCAGATCGCAATTCTTCATTCATCTTTGTCTCCATATCTTCATTTTCGTCTTCATATTTATCAGTGTCGTCTATTGCAGCTAAGTTTACTTCTCATTGAGGTTTCTTTTTATACGTCTACTACAGCCAACTGAATTCTATGTGCATAACACAGTTATAGTAAGGCATGAGCTTACTAACTTTCACCATAACGCTGACATAATGGTCACTTTTTGAACATGATTTTATCATTATATATATCATTACATATTTTTTAGTAGATCGATATAGTGTTTCAGTAAATTAGTAAATTGAAGTTGAAATCAGTAGATCTACTGAAAAATCAGTAGATCTGGTAACCCTGCGAGAGGTAGTAATATGCAACGCACAATCACAAAACTAGCCGGTCACATCGAAACTGGCTTCACTTTTCGAAGGTTTATTAAATGAACGTTACCTGTCCTCTCTTTTTCGTTATCTAAGGCTAAAACCATCTTTACAACCCTAGTAACCATACCTTCCATAGAATTTTCTCTTTTAAAGTAGGAATTACTAGTCTTCTTCGACTTTTAGCTCGGAACTACTTCCAGATTATCTTCATTTTTTGACTAGGTTGCTTTGTTGGCATTGGGATCTGGTATATTGGTGCTGGAGCTTGAAGAACTGACGTTGACATTGATACATGTATTAAGCTTTTTAATACTGTTGTTGAGCTGTTGCTAATCAATAATCTTTTGAGGATAAAGAACATCTTACACTTCGCCCGTCATCCAGTTTTGTGAAAATGTCTCACAATTTTTTTATCATCTTTAAGAGACATTTTTAAATATTATTGATATTGAAGTAACTGGAGCAGCATTAAATCTGAAGAAAACGTCTGTGACATAAGATGTATAACTTGTCCAGATAAAGAAACAATATGTAAATAGCGAAGGCTATCAGCGTGGGCGTGAGTGAGAAAACAAGAACGCCTGATATATATGTGAGTCCTTTATCTGGAATGGTTATATTTGTTGAATGTTAATGTTTTAAAAATTAACAAACACACAGTACCATCATTCTGTGAAAAGATTCCAGTACGGTTTGCACGGTCTGCATGTAAAAAACGCTGGATCCAACTAGATTCAGCAATTGAAAACAAAATTTTGTAAAATCAAAGAATACCTTCAGACAAAAAAAAACATAGAAAAGCATAGCATATTTAAAGTAAACTTACCCAGCAGTAGTCAGAAGAATTTCCCAAAGGTACATATTTGTGTGTTTTCAATTGTTTGAATACCTAGTGATATAGTGGAGTAGGTATTGTTACACGATGTAATAAATTCAGGAACCAATTTGGCATTTTTGTAAAATAATACTTCTATCATCTTCGTTATCTAAAAATTTTAAAAGTAAAAAATATAAACATTTGACTCTTAAGCTAAAATTCTAATAAAATTTCTTACCCTCTAAATCTTCGACTTTAGATACCCCAAAGAAAGTTGTCGCAGAGGGATAGCTCCGGACTACGAGGTGGCCAGGGAATATCACCGTTTTTACTTATCAGATGACCGGAGAACGATCTTCTTAGTAAATCCATTGACACTTGTGATATGTCACATATGATATGTCTAATTACGACATCCCTTACAGATAGACGTTTTACCCCAAAAGTCTGGGGCTGGCACCAATTCATCCCAAAATGAGAAGGCATGTATTAAAATGATTAGGACACCTTCCAAGGGTTAAATTAATAATTACCTATGCAAAAATCGATGAGTTACAATCTCCTTGAGAAAGTATGTGAGGTAAACCAAAAATGACTTGCTGGAAAACGCTTAGGCAAGGCATGCCTGTGAATGACATTAATATTGGTATGACTTGAGATAAAAATTTGTAGAGACATGGAATTAGGGGAGCCAACCCTGCATAAAGATAACGCAAAGGAAATGATATGACGTTTCTTAGTTCTCAGGGCGTGTGCATCACTTTTGACGTAGTTCTTTCATCGACTTCCGACAACTGGTACACAATAACGCTTCCAACATTACAGTTATCCTCACCTCTATTCGGACCAGTTCCGTTTTCACACATTTTGACGTTTCAATGGAGTGCTATAACAAATAATTGAATAATAATAACAACGCATTAACAATTGTGTGAAACAATTGTCGTAAAACGTGTTTTCTCACAACTATTTCTTGTAAAAATAACGATTACGCTAAGAGAGTAATGACTTGAGGGGAAATTGTTTTATCTTTGGGATGAAATATGTGTTAGATCCTTATTTTAAAAAAAGAAAGTTCCGGTATTTATGTGTAAGCAAGTTAACAAATGAGTGCATAATTACGGGACTTTCGTCTTTAATGAAATTTGTTGAAGTGTTTTTTGTTGTTTTTATTTGGTTCCATAATCCTTTGTTACCATAACAAATCGTAAAACGTTACGTTCGATGTTTAAGTACATACTACCTTTACGTATACAATAAACTTAGTGTTGCGCAATTCAATTTCCTCATAAATTTTTATAATTTCTTGTTAACATTTTCTACCTGTATGTGTGGCACCTCTTTCATGTCCGTTATATCAATCGCTTATGTCAGTTGTCCATTTTATGTGTCGTACTTGTCGTTTTTCTTATTTTATGTGATGGATTCGATCGTATACAAACTTACATTTGGCAACTGCTCAAAAACTTACATCGGTCAAATGGGCAGAACCTTTAACAAACGGATAGCAGAACACAAAAGAGCTTTCAATAATAGAAAATCAGATTCTACTTACGCACTTCACCTTCTAGATCATAATCATTCTTTTAATAACCAATTTCAGATTCTTCACATTCAAAATAAAGGGCTTAAGCTAACATTATTAAGTTAAGTATTAATTATAATTTTAACTGCCTCTTGTATGATTTTTAGCACATTGTTTTTGATTTCACAATATTGCTATGTCATTTTCTAACGAGATCATTTGTACATTATCGATCAGCTGATCTATTTTCATATTGAACAAGTACTTTATTTAAATATTAAACATGATTCAAAATTAATGAAGGTAATTATGTTTGTTTAATGCATTTAAAAGTAAAATTGCAACATAATCTAATCTTTATCTCATTTTTGTTTATCGAAATATTTTTCTTTTGAAGCGTTTGTTTTGAGACTTATTGTTTTTTAAAGGAAACAAGCGATTACCTTCTTCCAAAATTAAATTTTGTCGAAGGCGTATTATGTAAGACTAAACGGTTTTCCGAGGTTCAACATCCTCGTATTTTTAACTGCCTTTCGTACTATTTTCATCGCATATTTTTTTTGTAACATTAACATTGTTTTCTTGATGATCCTTGAAGCCGTCCATCATGTGTGCATAATGCTTTTAAAAAGATTTAAAAATATTTAATGAGATCTATCTTGTTGAAAACTAGTTTAGAGGAAATTGAGGTCGTGATGCCCGAAATTAAAATTCACATTTTTAAAGACGATGTCGGTACTCTAAAATGACTACTTTTTAGCTTATAAACATTTATGACATTTAATATTTCTTAAGTCATTCGCTTGTAAATAGGCTCACTGAAAAGATGGTAAAAAAACACAATCTTGTGGATGGCTCTTTCAAAGTCTGACAAACATTGTGAATGGCTATTTGAAAGTCTACCATAATAATTTCTGGGTTCAGATTTAATCCCAAACTTAGCATTTAATTTGCAAAACTTTAAAAAGATTTTTGTAAGAACATTTCTTCTTATTTGGTATTTGGTAGTAAACAAAAGCAAATGGTATATAATATCCATTTTCCAATATAAGCAGTGTGAACAACTGCAAGAAATGATCTGGACAGTAGCTAAATTTACCATCGATATATAATTTGCTACTTTTGCAAAGAAGAGTAACAGCATTCTTCTGTATGACTATATATCAAATGTCCTCTCTGTTACATTATTTTGGTTAAAACTTCAGTCATAATGTCTGAAGATAAAAGAAATGTTCAATTAAACTTTTGAATACATGTTAAATAATGTGAATTACTGAGATTCAGATACGCTCTCTAAAATTAATATACAGGCCATCTGGTTATGTTTAACATATAAAAATTAAACAAAAAATATCCTTTTAAACAGAAAAACAATAGAAAGCATGATCAAAGTTTATATTTACTTATCTTATATCTAAGAATTTTATATTTTTTGCAAACTTTTTAAATAATATACAAATATGTGATGATTTCAATCTTAATTAAAGTAATTATGATATCTTTGATGTAAATTAATAATAACTTTAAGCACAAATGAAAAGATGTACTCTATTCCCACTTACTGATAAATATAATCATAATCATTTCCTTTAAAGAATAAATTACAGAATAAGCTTAGTAAAAGAATAACAAAGTTTTCCTTCTGTAAGATCGAGTACCTACAAATGCAATATTCGTCATAAAGCAAATTACCGAGAAATTATTAGAGCGTAACAAACTAGCGTTGCTGTGTCTTATCGACTTGAAAAAGCATTCGACAGAGTAAGACTCGAGGATGTTATTTAACTTTTGTGTAATAGAGCAGTTCCATTGGATATCTCAAAATCCATTGACAACAAAGCATCAATATGGAAGTCAGAATAGATGGACAATTTACAGAACGTTTGAAACATAAGGTGTGAGGACTCATTAAGCCCTTTGCTGTCCATACACGGTTTTCAATGGGAATTTCCACATTGACTGTAGGTAGAATTAACTTTCTCGTAGGTTGTCCGTTTTCGTTTGAGTACTACGTTCTTCGATATGTATATATTTTTTTAATTTTGATTTTGTAGTGGTACATTTCGCCAGGATTGCGTGAAGCGGTATTTAAAGAAGCGCTTTCGGATTCAATAGAAGGTATTTTATCAACTTAAAGAAGAATATGGGATCCATTTCTGTAGTGTGTCTGCAGGAGATGTAATACTCAGATCTGATTTTGAATTTTTAAATCGGTTTTTTTGATTTGCTCATCTTAAAGATATTCTGTTGTTTCTGCATACAGTCTTAAAATTCTTCATGCTGCTTAGCTCAGTTACATTACGCACTTACCCATCAAACTAATATATTTTCTTCTATCACAACTTAGCTCGTAGCATTTATTTTTTTAATTTTTCTTTTTGGCCAATCCTATTATTAATTGTAGTTGTTGCAATTATTGCAATTGCAATTTACAATTGCAACAATTTTTTACTAGCCCGTAATGCATATTCACTTTTATAGTAAAGTTAAACTTAAGTATTACTGTTAAGTGAAATTTACGTGCAGACAAGAAGTCATTGTCGATAATATCGTTAACCGTAGTGGTGATGTTCTTAGGCGCCGGATGACAGTCGTGCTTGGTTATTTAATTACTTAAGAATCAGTTAAACAGCATGAAAAAGGACTACTACTACAACTCACCGGAACTGCCTGAAGACAGAGAAGGATCGGTTGTCTAATGCTCGATAATATTCTTCTGTATTCTTTTAAACAACTTTTTTCATCAATTTTACTTTTTAATTGTTAACATAATGCTGTTGCATAATTTCACCACTGATATTCAATCTGTACTACGAGCACATTTTTGAAGACCGTCTAAAAGATATTGATGAAGGCATCTCAATAAATGGAGTCAATCTCCATAACCTGCGGTATGCAGATGATACAATAGTGTTTTTCAATACCATAGAAGGGCTGCATTACTTAATGAACAAAATAACGGAAACAAGTAGAACATATGGACTGGATACACCAGTAAAACCAAGTTATTGATCATCAGCAAGGAAAACATAACTACAGCAAATCTGTCTTCTTCTTATAGTACCCTGTCCGATTATCGAACGTTGGCGATCATATTGGCAATAATAACTTTGTTTACGGCGACTCTAAATAAATTAGCAGTGGTCTATTGATACAATTCTCGGAAATTTCGGAGCCAGGATGTTCTTCTTCGGCCTGAGCCTCTCCTTCCGGCGATCTTACTCTGTATTATGAGGTGTAGAAAGTTATACGTCTCTGGATGTCTCATTACAAGACCGAAATATTGTAACTTTCGAATTTTTATCGTTTTTGTTATTTCTGTGCTCTTTTTCATTCGATGTAAATCTATTTAATTTCTTATTCGATTAACCCAAATCTGCAATACTCGTCGATAAATCCACATCTCAAAGGTCTCCAATTGTTTCATTAATGTCTCTGTAAGGGTCCAACTCTCCATACCATACAGCAATGTGAAGAATACGTAGCAGCGTATTAATCTGATTTTAAGGTTTAACGTAATATCTCTACGTATTGATTAGAATTTTCTTTAATTTATAGAAGGCGACTCTGGCTTTTTCAATGCGTATTCTTATTTTTTATTTATAACCCAGTTATCGTTAACGTTTGCGCCCAAATAGGTAATATTGTGTACTCTTTCTAACTCTATTCCATACGCTCTGCTGTTCATTGGTTATAACTTCGTTTTGCTGACAACCATAAGTTTTGTCTTAGAAGTATTAAGTTTTAGCCCATATTCATCATCATCGCTTCGGTTACTCAGTTTATAAGTCGTTGCAGGTCTTCTTCACTGGAAGCAATAAGTACCATGTCGCTTGCATATCTTCAACTAAGGCTTCTTTGAAGATAAATTCGAAGTAGATATTAAAAAGTGGAGGCGATTTAAATACATACTCCGTCGTATTTCCACTGCTTCCGTCGTGTTGTGTCCAATTCGTATGTTTGCACATTGATGCCAGTACAAATTTTTGGTAATACGCAAATCTGTATGTGAACAAAATGAGAATTGAACGCGTCTTACAGTCCAACTACTTGGGAACTATAATAAATGTATGTATGTAACCAATGAATGTAACCAATACAAAAGAAAATATAAAGTTTACTTGAAGCACTACAATAAAATGTTTTGTTGAGAGTTGTGCTCAGAGAGGAGGTTGGCACGTTTGCTTACTCATCAATCCTAAGATGATCTTGAGATGGGCGCCAGGCTGAATTTTGAATATCACTCCAGTTTGGGATATATGTATCTTAGTTATATACTAACTGAAAAATAAAAGATGATAGGAAACAAATAAAAATCTGAAATGGTTTATACACTATATTATAATCTTAATGTACTATCTCAACCCTATACTTATATACACTGAACAATTACTAAAATATATCCCCAAAATATATACATATTTACAAAAAACAGTAACCTAAAAAAAATTGACTCAAAATATAATTATATACAAAAAAAATTGATCTGCACAGTCCTCTAACAATGAGGTAAAAGGGTATGTTAAAACTGTTGAATAACTGACATGAAGTAAATAGCAATTAAAATATCACAAAAAAAAAATAAAATAATGATACTAGTTAATAAAAAGGCAGTTTAAAAGTCTGAGACTAGTCAGTTAAGACAGTACTACATCAACTTGATATAATATGAAGGTACATACAAATTACCATAAAATTGGATAATATATCCTGACAACTTATTATAAGTGTTCTATAAAATATTAATAAATAAAGTAATGCAAAGTAAATATGAAATAATAAAATTAAGACAAGTAAAAGGATTCAGCAAGGCGAGGGTACTACCAGAGATTGTGCACAAACCTGTTTCATAATCCACTTAGGCTGAAGGCCTAAGTATCCGAGGATATAGATATATGTTATATAAATAAAACTGTTTTAAATTGTTTAAATTTCACATTAATTGTACTTAATAACCCTATGGGATGATAGCTGTGAAGGGGTTTCCTTCATCAACTGTCTGATGTCCAGGTAGAGGGTGGGCTCTGAGATGGCTTAGCCTACGTTTAGTGGTAGCAGCCTGGCAGACCAACCAGAAATTTGCAAATGAGATATCTTCTTTTCCCCAACTTAACGTCTAATTCTTCTCAAATCCCAAGTATTTCCAAAAATTAAAAAAATTATTCTTTCCCAAATCCAAAATAAAAATCCCAATGCTTCAAGTTGGAGCCGGCAGGCTACAAGAGAACAAAAAAAACCTTTTTATTATATGTTCTTGTACCTACTTAATTTTAAAACTTAACTTAGTTTTTCTTCTAGTAACAAAAACTAGAATATAATTGTCATTAATGACCTTGGCTCAAATATTTAATGTTATTACACTGGAATATTATAATATGCATATAAAAAAATAAGGGTATTTTTGTAAATTGACTTGTAAATTTAAATGTATATTGTGGTAACTTACCAGAATCTTTCTAAGGGTTTTCTTTCATAAAACAATGTACATTCTTAAAAATTGCACAAAATAAATAACATCTTCACACAAACAAAAAAAAAACAACTCTTCACATTTCCAAGAAAAAATCGATAAAATAACTTAAATTTTCTTCTTTTTCCTAAGATCCTGCCTGCCGTGATAAACTTATCAACTTCCCTTCTTGAAGTTCTGTTCTAAAACGAACAGCATTCCCTTCATGGATAAGAAGGTTAGATTCCCTACCTCTTCAATAACAAGGGAATCGATTCTATTATAACCTACAACCGATATATGAAATTGTGTTGTAGGTTGCCTAGACTGCAGCGCAAATTAGTAGCTATTGTAGGGATTCGAGTTCATTATTGAATGTGATTTTGCTAACGTTCGAAATCTTGGATTATTAACGATCGTATTGTTACACCCTGTGTTCAAGAGCCATGACCTTGCCTTAGAAACAAAAAGAAGGCTCCTAAATTTTACGTATACTCAGTGATTCTGTACGAAGTAGAAACGTGGACATTGAAGGCAGAAACTATCAAAACTTTAGGCCTTTGAGCTATGGTTATACAGAAGGATCCTGAAGATAACATGGACAGACAAAGTCGCCAATGAAGAAGTACTACGGAGAACAAACACAAACACAAGAAATAAAGACAGATATGAGCTACTCCAATGCATTTTGCAGGGTAAAATTGAAGGGAAAAGAGCCCCAGGACGAAGAAGAATATCCTGGCTTGCTAACCTGAGAGCATGGTATAGAAAGACCTCAACACAGCTATTTCGTATAGCAACCAACAAAATCATCATAGCCAGAATGATCGCCAACGTTCGGAACGGACAGGCATAAGAAGTTGTTGACCGGAGGATAGACGCAACGGTTTTCAGCATAATTCTCTTTTGGATTTCTTCTCGTTTATCGGTTCTTTTGGTGAATGCCGCTAGTTATATAAATATTTCAGCATCTTCAAACCTGTATGATGTTCCATCGGCTGTTGTTATTGCAAGGTATTTTTGTCATACATACTTCTAGTCTGTCCATTCCATATATTTATTTTTTGATTAATTTGTGTAGATCCCTTTCCATTTTGCTTTTTTTTTAGGCTACCTTTACAATAACAAGCTGTTAGAGCAGTGTTGCCACGGTTGCGATTTTAAAAATAGGAAGTCCAAACTTTTAAACTAATTGATTTTTTTTTTAAATAAAAATTATAGAATCTTAAACTGAGAAATCTTAATAAACAATATATTTATTTGTTTATTTATTTTCATAAGAAGTTAAAGTATAGATAACGTTGATTAGCTTATTTTTAACGTAATGTCTCAGTACGATGTATGTATTTTATTTAACGTCAAATTTTGGCAAAGTTGACTTCCGGTTTCTTAAATATGATTTTTTATCGTTACATATGTACAAACTTTACGGTTTATTTAGACATATATACATACAAAACACATTTTTATTTTTTTCCGGCAATTAAAATAGAAATAAATTAAACGTTGAGTCAGTGTCTGTGTTCTTGGTATTCTTTAATTAATTCAGCTAACGTATAATGCAAATAATAATTATTGAAGTGGATATTGCTTTCTGCCGCTTTTACAATACAGTTTCATAATCTAGCCATATCGTAATCCACAGTGCGGCCAGTTAATTTTCGGTGTACATCAAGCAGTTACGTGTAATTCGGAATGTTTGGTGCGATATGTCGTGGAAATTGAGTGATAAAAAGACGTGAAAATGTGCGAAAGTTCATACATCAAATGGCGGGTGAGACAGAAATGCTTTATTTGGAGTATCACTAGAGGGTGCGTTCAATGATAGCATATACCAGTATCTTACCAGGTATGCGTCATATATTGTCTCCTTCACTTTAGAAATAACCTTGCAATGTTCTTTCTAATGGTCGTTTTTTGTAAATTATGCATTTGTGTTGAGAGTTCTTCATATTAATCAATATTTGGGTCTTTTTGCAGTTCGGTTCATATTTGTTGCATTAGACCCATTGTAAACCTTGCTTCCTGCTTTATTATTTTCCCATCAATTTGTGTGTCATCATCACAGTCATTAACATCTTAGTAGATGTGTTGTGGTTCATAATTGGGCTTCAGCAGCTCGGACAGTTTGATTGATAATATTTCTCCACTGGTCGCGGTCATCAGTTATATGTATTGCCTCAGTATACTGTTTATTAAGCAGCTTTTTAGTAATGTCCGCCCATCGCTGTGGAGATCTTCCGCGTTGGCGTTGAGTCTGAGGCCTTCCTTGGACCACCAACCGCTCCATTTTGTGATCACTTCGATGGATATGGCCAAAGAACTTTAAAATTCTAGAGTAAACGGTACTGGAGAGATGCTGATCCGGTTTAATTTCATCCAGAACCGAGATATTTGTACGGCGAGCCGTCCATGGAATTCGAAGCAGGCGTCTCCATGTCCACATTTCAAAGGCGTCTATACGTCGTCGATCTGATTCTTTGACTGTCCATGTCTCGCATGCATAGTAAAATATGGAAAAGACCAGAGTTGAAACGAGTCTCTTTTTGTTTGTCATAGTAATGTGACGATCACGCCAGACCCCGTTTAGTTCACTCATTGCTGCTCTTGCTAGTTGAATGCGTCTTCTAATTTCGGATTCACAACTGCCTGCGTTGTTAACTAGAGCTCCAAGATATATCATAGATGAGACTACCTCGCATCCCGCAATAGTTTGGGTTTCAGGAAACTGTTGTTGGCGATCAATAACCATGATTTTGGTTTTGTTGTAGTTAACCATGAGTCCAAATTTAGCACTTTCTATCTCGAGTTTTTTTAATAATTTAATAATTTCTTCTGGAGTAGAGGCTAGAAGTGTAGTGTCGTCTGCGAAACGCAAGTTAGATATCTTAACACCACCTAAGTTTACTCCTCCCTCCCAACCATCCAAAACTCTGCGCATTATGAACTCCGAATAGATGTTAAATAATAAGGGAGATAAAACGCATCCTTGGCGTACTCCCTTCTCCAAAGTGCATTTGTCAGACAGATATCCGTCCATTCGAATATATGCCAGGTTATCTTGATACAGTTTGCTAATAAGGTGAGTCAAGTGTTTAGGTACACCCATTGTCGTCAATATGTTCCATAGTTTGTCCCATCTAACATTATCAAAGGCCTTTGTATAATCGACGAAACATATAAATATCGGGATCTGGTATTCTCTGGCTTTTTCTATGATGTTTCGTACATTAAGGATTTGTTCTCTAGTACCTCTGCCCTTTACAAATCCAGTCTGCTCAGGTGCTATTTGCCAACTTATGAAGTTTTCTAGACGCCGTTGCAGTATGTAGAGGATCAATTTACTGGCGTGTGATATTAGAGCTAATAGCCTGTAGTTGTTACAATTATTTGTTGAACCTTTCTTATGAAGAGGTATGATTATGGTCTTTCTCCAATCATCAGGCCAGACGCCTGTGTGCCATCTTTCATTGCGCAATCGATGTAATATTTTCACTCCACATTCCGGAAGATGCTTCAAGACGTCTGCAGTAATGAGATCATATCCTGCTGCTTTGTTTAACTTAAGTCTTTTTAAAGCGAATTCCACCTCGGAAAAAAGTATTTCAGGTTCAGACTCAAAACTAGTGTGGTAAACCCTGCTTTAGTCCTTTAGTGACCTTAAATCCCTCAGATATCCTTGATCCAGTTTTAATTTTTTCAGTCGTTCCATTATATAGACTTTGGACTGCTTTGATAAGACCATGCTTAATGTTGGTTTGTTGTAGGGTTGACCATAGTTTACTGAGGGGTACACTGTCATATGCTTTTTGTAAGTCTACGTACACCAGGTGAACTTCTTTATTGACGGCTGTTTTTTTCTCAATAACTTGCGTACTAGAGTACAGGTGGTCTACTGTGGATCGCCCAGCTCTAAAACCAGCTTACTCCTCTGCTTCGTAATCTCTATAGTCATTTTCTATTTTGTTCTTAATAAATTTCCCATACATCCTACTTATTGTGCTGTTTACCGCAATTCTTCTGTAATTTTCACACTGATCCTTGTTGCCCTTTTTGTGGATAGCTGATATGATAGATAATTTTCATTCTTTTAGTAATTCGGCCCCATTCAAGCAGTCTTGAAAGAGTTTTCTTAACTGTTCCTGGAGTTTATCTGTACCGGCTTTCACTAATTCTGCAGGGATGTCACCAGGACGAGGGGATTTTCCATTTTTCAGGGATTTGGTTATTTCTTTTATCTCTGATTTACTTATTTGTAATGGTGATGAATTTATATGTATACTGGTCTTTGTTCTGTTAGTAATTTTTTGAAATATTCTTCCCATTTTTCTGTTGTTATTGGTGATATAACGTCATTTTTCTTATTATTTCTCATACTTTTAATCATTCTCCAACTCTCTGTGCTTCTTCTACCTCCTATGTAGGTGTTGATCTTTTGGCAGTTCTGTTTATCATAAAAAAATTTTAACTGTACCGAAATCTTGAACTCTTGTTATCACCGGCTATATATAATATGTTTAAAAGTTCACCTTGCGAAATATATGTCTAAATTACATGGCATGATTGAAGAGACATCTAACAAACATGGAATAGATATTTCTGTAGGGTTAATGACGTCAAGAGGCTCAGTCATGGACGTATAAATAATAATTTATTTTTACGTCCATGGGCTCAGTACTTAAAAAAGGATGAATTTTTGTATAGAGATTGTTGCTTACATTGCAGAAAGCGTACCACTCAATATCCCAATTTTGTTTTAGACTTTTCTAGCTGTTGACCCCTTCTATATTTAGTCGTTTCCAAAATACAAAAAATGTGTATTTTTGTATTTTGATCTCCGAAGTAGATATTGAAATATCAAAATAAACCTATTTTAGTAAAATTGTGGCTTCATCATTAGCCATTTTGCGTCCACTGCTGAACATAGGCCTCCCGTAAATAATTCCATTGCATCCGATCTTGAGCAACTTGACCACCTGACGCTTTAAATCGTCCGACCACCTTGTTGGAGGACGTCCTCGACTACGATAAGCATCGTGTCTAGGCCTCCACTCTAAAATTTTCTTTGTCCATCTTCCATCTCTGACCCTAGCAACATGTCCTGCCCAGTTCCATTTCAGGGTTGTAATTCTTTCAACTGCGTCCGTCACACCAGTTTTTCTCCTTACTATCTGACTCGAAACTCTGTCCCTGAGTGATACGCTTAACATTGACCTCTCCATCGCTCTCTGTGCTACTTGTATCTTATTAATTACTTAATTACTTAATTGTGGCTTATTCCAAATAAAAATAGTAAATGTCCATATAAGTAATTATTTTTAAGCCTGAACCATTTACGTAATTAAAGAATAGTGTTGTCTTTGCTAAGAACGTATCAATTTAGATTTAGCCTCGTATATAAATAGATGTAACTACATCGTATCAAAATGGAAAACTATGTATCGAGATTGAGGAGGGCACTTTAAACTATTCGACAACATTCCTACGGATAAATTTAAAATATAAAAACGATTCACCGGAAGTGCAACAACCCAATTAAACTCAGCAAAACACTCGACTCAGACAACATATGAGATGAGATACTGAAATTATTAGGTGATAATCCATTAAAGCTTTTAAATTGAAAGTTTACCATGATTCATGAAATTAGCTTCCTGCCTCGAGAACCTTACACTGGGTCCGCGAATGAAACGAGAAGATCTATTTTAGTAAATCAGTTTATTGCTAAAAATTCTTTTTTAATACCTTTTAATACATTAATAGGAATTACTAGTCGTTGAGATTATTTCTAAGCTACTAGCTTCTTAAAAATAATCTCAACGACTAGTAAGTACACTGACATTTTGTGATATATTGTAAATATTTACACATTTTCCTAATTACAGTGTCTTGATAAAGGAATTAAACAATTCCGAAAGCTAGACCAAAAGTCAAAAGAGTGTTTCTGTAACATCCCGGCCAAACTTCTGACTGCAGCCCCAATAAACTTTGTTGTTTATATATATATATATATATATATATATATATATATATATATATATATATATATATATATCGTCTTTCCCGTTTCGAGAAATAATACGCCCTGGAAAAAAAGCATTAAGAGCATTCCTGCCGACCCAGATGACGCTGGACGCTTTGGAATTCCAAATGAGTCTGTTATTCCTGAAAACATCGAAAAACGCTATGGAAAACCTTATAGTGAAGTTGCGAATTGATACAGAAACAATCAAGATCGCCTACTATATTGGTTTATTGGAGCGTTTTAAAACGAAAATCACAAACAAAAAGCCCAATTTGTTGAAGAAAAAATTGTTGTTTCATCAAGATAACCCACACCGTGTCACAAGTCGATGAAATGGCAAAAATGCACGAAAAATGCGTTCGCACCCACCATATAGTCCAGATCTGGCCCCCCAGAGACTACCACCTTTTTCCTATCTAAAAAAATACTCTGTTGCAAGAGATATTGCTCCGATGAGGAAGCAATCGCCGAAACTGTTGCACTTTGTGCGGAAGTGTCGCTAGAGTAGGTGAAGGATGAAGTAAATGGAATAATATTTTTACCATAATGTCCTAGACGTGTTAATGGGTGAATGATCAGGAGATTTAGGAGGCCAAGAAAAAATATCGATTTTATTGTCTTCACAATGGGTCAACGTAATTCTGGTTCAAACGAAAGGGCACAAACACCACTACAACAGCGGCAGCAGCAGGTAGAACAGGAAGGTCAACAACAGGAGCTGTGGGAAGATGGAGAAGATAATGAATTGGCTAGACCTCCAACGCTAGAGGAGGTTCGAACAGCAATCCAAATGCAAAAAAGCCATAAAGCGCCGGGAATAGATAAGATACCGGCAGAACTGTTCAAGCAGGGAGGAACAAATTTGACAGAACAGATGTACCAGCTTATACAAGAAATATGGAGAGAAGAAAAAATCCCACAACAATGGAAGAAAAGTATAATCTGCCCTATTCATAAAAAAGGAGACAAACTGTTATGCCAGAATTATAGAGGCATCTCTTTACTTTGTTCGGGATACAAAATACTCACAAACATTCTTAATCGAAGACTTCAACCCCTCACTGAAAAAATTATCGGGGAATATCAAGCAGGGTTCAGGCAAAATAGATCTACTATTGACCAACTATTTACAGTTAAACAAATACTAGCCAAAGCATGGGAATATGACATAGACGTCTACAATCTCTTTGTAGATTTCAAGCAAGCCTATGATTCAATAGATAGAACAATACTACCTAATATATTACAAGAATTTGGCATACCATCAAAATTAATAAGACTAGTGCAAATGACAATGACAGAAACAGAAGCACATGTATGTATTCAAGGACAGATCACTGATGCGTTTACGACAACGCAAGGACTGAAACAAGGTGACGGACTGGTTCCAACACTTTTTAATCTTGTTCTTGAATATGTAATTAGACGGTTGACGGTGAGCAGAAATAACATACTTACAAACAAATCTACCCAATTAGCAGCATACGCAGATGACATAAACATAATGAGCAGAACAAAGACTGCGGCAGAAGAAACCTACGTTCAGTTGAAACAGAGTTCAGAAGTTGTAGGGCTAACAATAAATACAAATAAAACAAAACTACTCATACAAACCAGATCAAATAGACAGGCGCAACAACAACAATTCATAGACGATATAGAATACGTGAATAGATTCACGTATTTAGGAATGGATCTTGTCGAAAATAATGAAGAAGAACCGGAAATAAATAGAAGGCTTATGCTGGCAAACAAAGCCTATTTCGCGATGGGCCACATATTCAAATCGCGAGACGTACACCGGAAAACAAAACTCCGGGTATATAAAACAATAATCCGACCCATAGTAAGTTATGGGTGTGAAACATTGGTTATAACACAGAAATCTACCAATGCATTAGACGTGTTCGAAAGAAAAATATTGCGTAGAATACTGGGTCCAATAAAGGAAAATAACAACTGGCGAATTAGATATAATAACGAAATATACGAATAATACACTGAACCAACACTAGCACAATACACTAGACTGCAGAGATTACGATGGGCAGGGCATGTGGCCCGCATGCATGAGAACAGAATCCCCAGAAAATTACTAAACGCAAGAATGCAAGGAAAAAGACCTGTTGGAAGACCAAAAAAGAGATGGGAAGACGAGGTAGATGAGGATGCCAAAAATCTCCTAAAAACGCGTTCATGGAAAAGAACAGCAGTAAATAGAGATGTTTGGAGAGGTTTAATGAAGGAGGCCAAGGCCCGGCTTGGGCTGTAGTGCCATTGGATGGATGGACAATGGGTCAACGTAATTCTGGTTGTTGGAAAAGTATGTTGGGAAGCATCCGTGTATAAAGCAGAACATGTAGATCCATCACCTTTTAGATGTAACGCATGGCAGATGGACACTAAAGGTGGTCTGCTTCCATGGGTAATAGCCTTCCATACATAATTCCAACAACGTCGACTTTTCACCCTTGCACAGCCATCATCCACGGCCAAAATAATCACTAATTCGCTGGATTCATCACTAAAGACAATAGTATTTCATTAGAGGTCCCAGTTCAACTGGTCTTACCAACAAGCCAGTCAATTACTTAGGTGTCTATGAGTTAGAGGGAGGACAAACTGAGGACGGTATGAAGTCAGTCCAAAACTTCTGATTCGGCGGTGAATAGTTCGCTTGTTCCATGAATTTCATGCTACTAGTCTGCAAATAACCTTGTGGACGTGAAGCGGCCCCGTACAGACAAAAGCCTAATAAGGCGGCGATCTTGTGATCTAACTCTAGCTCTTTGTGCACGACCTGCCTGATTCAATGCCCGACAACAAACCACTACCGTATTGATACTTCTGTGTACTATCGTGGCAATTTATCTAAAGGACGAATAACCTCACACAAGCTCACTGTTCGCCCCCTATAAACTAAGTGTACACCTACATTGGAACCGTATTTCTCCCGATCCGATATCGGGCGACGTCGGATTGAAAACAAACTCAAGGTATTAAATCATAGTGCCTATACTGCTTCGTCATGGAAGCAGTATAGTCACTAGAAAATTTTCATTTAAGAAAAGCAATGGGAATAGCAACCTGGAATGTTCCAGGATTATTGCAACCAGGCAAACTGCATATACCACAACGAGAAGTCGAAAGACAGGATATAGAAATATGCAGACTTTCGGAGACCCATTGGAAAGGACAAGGACACTTCCGAATGGCAGATCATGTTGTATACATATTGGGAGCAAATAACACAGGAAGAAATGGTGTTGGAATTATGGTGACTAAAAAAGTTTCACAATACGTGTATGATTACCAACCGATAAATGATAGATTTATAAAAATAACCTTACTAGCATCACCAAACAAAATGCACATTCTTCAGGTCTATATGCCAACCACAGACGCGTTAGACAATGAAGTGGAATATATTTAAGAAAAGCAATGGGAATAGCAACCTGTAATGTTCGAGGATTATTGCAACCAGGCAAACTGCATATACCACAACGAGAAGTCGAAAGACAGGATATAGAAATATACGGACTTTCGGAGACCCATTGGAAAGGACAAGGACACTTCCGAATGGCAGATCATGTTGTATACATATTGGGAGCAAATAACACAGGAAGAAATGGAGTTGCAATTATTGTGACTAAAAAAGTTTCACAATACGTGTATGATTACCAACCGATAAATGATAGAATTATAAAAATAACCTTAATAGCATCACCAAACAAAATGCACATTCTTCAGGTCTTATTGACAACCTCAGACGCGTTAGACAATGAAGTGGAAGACGTATACTCCGTTATTGAAGACGCGATAAGAAATATTTCATCTAAATAACCATTCATAATCATGGGCGATTTTAACGCTAAGGTAGGAGAATCAAGAAATGATAACATCCAAAATGTAGGAAACTATGGGTTAGGTATTAGAAATGAAACAAGAATTAATCCTCTACCATTTTTTGGCGATCCTATGAGCATTCAAAGTTGAAGGTCGTGGGATAAACGAATTAACGTATATCAGCAACAAATTAAGTGATCTAGGCCTACTACGGCTCATTTGATTCGTAATTTTATAGGCTTAAATGTCATACATGTGAAATAAATAAAAAAGCAATTTTGCAATAAATATTACGTTTTTTTAATTTTGACCTTCGTCCGTCATTTTTGCAATAACAAATAAATTAAATTGAACGTAGACCGGCTCAAATTGAAGGTCTTTTAGAGTACTTTCATAATCTATACAGAAATTACCCATTACAACACAACACTTACTTTAGGCAAAAAATGAAAAACAAACTTAAAAAATACTTATTTTGCACCTATAAACGTTCATAAATAAACAATAACCAAAAATTGTTTATTGAATGAACTGGGGATTGCTCCTGAGGTGTCCTTTATAACCTAGTACACATTACATAAATTCCTGGATTACAGTGTAAAATCACCCTTTTTTCCCCCACAGCCTGGGCTAATAAGAAACAGCATTTTTTTAATACATTGTTTGACGTTCAAATAATGAAAAAGAAACTCTTTCGAAAAAAAAAAAAATTGAAAGCTTTTTACTATTACTTCTATTTTAAAATTTATTCCATACCTTAATTTCAAACATAGTCATTATCTTTTCTAAATTATTTACATACATATGTACATAATTCGTCCTCGTATTTCAAATGTTTTAAAATATGAATTTGTGTTTTGTGAAATCAGTTAGTAGCCAATGTACTTTTATTGCATTTACATCAGTCATCGCAATAGCTACACCTCAAGTGTCACGTCGACCTCTAAACACATTTAATAAGTACTTATTAAAAAACTAAACGTCGGTCTATCGTCTCTGTTTTATCAAAAGATAACGAACAACCTCCAGATTGTGACGTAACCAGATTTCAAGATTTTCGATATTAGTGATAAAAGTCGATCGGGATAAAAGAAACTCGAAAAGTCTAACGGACTGGCAACCGGCCAGAAACTATTAAAATCTCAAAACCAACATCCTCAAACACCGTTCTATTAATTCTCATTCATGCAGTGACCGTCGGTTGCGTAAAGAACCTTGGGACACTCCGAATCGCTGTTTTTGTCTCGCCAGCTTGGATCATATCGGGAAGGAAAATATCATTTTTCTGTGCGTGTAGTGAACTGAATATGCAGATGCATAAGTGCTAGTGTTTTGTGTTGAACAATGCTCGGTTTCTTGACAGCAGGTACTCAAGATGCATCGCGGAGGAAGGCCAAGGGTGCGGGGTGGGAGATCTATCAACGTCAAAGATTGGGAGAAGCAAGGAGAGTTGCTCAAAGAATGGAATAATGGTAAATAATTCTTACTATTACAATAGTTGCTAACTTATATCAAAAATCTTCTTAGAAATAAACTATAATTATTATAAGATTAACTCTTTATTTGACGTTTCGGCTTCCACATCTGAAGTTGTTTTTAAACTAAAGAAAATATTGGTTTATCTTCAAAAAGAAAGCAGAAACCTCAAATGGGGTGTTTATTGTGTAATTATGGTTTTAACGTTTAGTAAAAGTTTGTATGATATGTAACAAAAAAAAGTTTCAGAATTGTTGATAGGGCCACGTGTTTGAGAAATGACCGTTTTTTGATTCTCACCTGTTTGATAGTAACGGTTTTTTATGCAGTTTGACATTGAACATGTAACGCCCTGTAATATCAATATATATCTGACCAATTAACGTCCAATAAACTTAATAAGAATCTAAATGAGAATTTAATTAAAAATCCTTTGTAAAAGGTATATTATTCCCCACATTTTGTAAAATTAAAACACCAGGAAATGTTCCTATTAACTTGAAGAACAACTTCCAACAAAAAATCTTGAAGAAGGAGATTTGTAACCATTATGGAAAGCTAAATTACATAGATTGTAACCTAAAATATACCTTTTACAAAGGATTTTTAATTAAATTTTTAATACATGGTATACAGCCAACTACAGGAACGTAGATTCCTTGTGGACTAAATGAGAATATTTTTGGGAAATAAAAGGACTTTGATGTAATACGCGAAATGATGAAAGTTTTATCTATTCTATCCCATCCATATCCAACGGGTAAAGATCGGGAGAACTAGCTGGCTATAATAATATTATTAAAATATTACATATTTATAATGTACGTAAGAAGGACATACGACTTAAAAAATAAACCGGTATAAAGAAACCTACAGTATTTTGAAGTTCATTCTTCTTCTTTTAGTGTCGTCCCCACTAATGAAGGTTGGCTATATCCATTGCAAATTCGTATCTATCTTCTGCTTTTCTTAAGAGCGTCTGTGTGTTTAACCCGGTCCAGTCGCGAATGTTTTTTAGCCAGGATATTTGTCGTCTACTAGGACCCCTTTTTCCTTTGATTTTACACTTCATAATCAGTTGCAACAACTCGTACTTATCATTTCTAAGTATGTGGTCAAAAGTTCTCTGTATTTTCTCATTCTGTGCAACACCATTTCGTTCGTAATATGATCGGTCCATGGTATCTTCAAAATTCTCCCAAAAAGCCACATCTAAAAAGCTTCCAGTTTTCTCAAGTCAACATTAACAGTTCATTTTACAGATTGCAGGAGTCTTTGGTTACTCAGAAATTGCCTCATCTTCAAAAAGGCTGCTGTTAATTGCTCTATTCTTGAGCAAATTTCTGATTTCGGACTCAGATCTTCCGTAATTCAGACTCCTAAGTATTTCATGTTGTCCACTTGCTCAATATCTTCATTTTTTATCTGGATTCTTGTAATGACTTTGCCACTCTTACTGATAACCATGGTTTTTGATTTCGTTATATTTGTTGTGTTAAACCAAACTGTTTCCCCAGTATCACAAATTGTGTTTAGTAACGTCTGCTGGTCTGTCTCACTTTCAGCGATAATGACTGTATCGTCAGCATAACGGATGTTATTTATTTTTTCACCATTTATTTTGATACCTTCTGTACAGTTTTCAAGTGCTTGCGTAAATAACTCTTCGGAATATATACTAAATAGTATCGGTGAAAGTACACAGCCCTGTCTTACTCCTCGACTTATCTGTTACGCATCCGTGCTATTTCCATCTAATGTTACCACAGCCTGTTGGTACCAGTAGAGATTTCTCACTATGTTAATGTCATTTCACATCATGTTATGTTTAACTTTGTCGAAAGCTTTCTCATAGTCTATAAATGCAACGAAAAGATCTTTTTGCTGGTCTCGACATTTTTGGGCAAGAGTTGTGAAACTATACAGAGCTTCCAGTGTTCCGAAGCTGTTACGAAAGCCAAACTGTCTATTACTCATATTCGCTTCGCACTTTCTGAATAGTCTTGCATGTATAATTTAAAAAAATGTTTTTAATAAATGTGACATTAGCTGATTAATCTATAGTCATTACAGTGTTTGGGGTTCTTGGCTTTGTGATAACGGAACAAACAAAGGTCGACAAACATTCTGTAGGTATCTCCCCCAGATTTGTATATGTTGTTAAAGAGTATAGTTATTCCACTTAAATTGTCTTCGTCTTTAAGTTTAATCAGCTCGATATGAACTTCATCTGGCCCAAGAGACCTAACCATTTCAATATTTTGTTATTTATAAAAGTGTTTAATGTATTCTTGATCTCGTTCTTTGGATTAATAAGCAAAGTTGTTAAAGGGAAACGATGGGGTTATTTTCAACGTTCCCTGAGAGCACCAAACCCTCGTGATGACCTGTCTTGATTTGTTACAGGATTTAAGCGTGGGTTGCTGATTCGTTTTATTACTCTTGTGGGGGTGAAATTATACACTTACACCTTTTTATCTTCGCTTTATTTGCTTGCACAATACTTTACACATATATACACCTTGCAACACTAAACTAACTTATATTATAACTTGTAATATGTCTTGTTATGTGATACGGGTGAGAGAGAGAGAAACGAGGAGAGAGAATAACTTCTTTTGCGACTTCTTGACTTGAGCTACTTAATGCGACTGAATTTATGCTTATTTATATGTAATATGTGACTAACTTGGGCAAAGGGACAAAGAGTGAGCGGGTGTGTGGGAATCGTCAAGCTTAGAATGTCTGGTTATTTTTACTAATAAGGGCTAACATGTGATATTCAGGAACAGAGGCGGCGTTAGGTTAAATTGTAACATTTAAAGAATTAGTTGGTTTTCCAACAGTTGTGAAGATGAACGTTTTCGATAAATTTTCGTTTGTCCGAACATTTAGTTGTTAGGGCTCGTATATATTTTGGTTCAAACTGTGACATTGTACAAATTCTACGAACCATATACATACAACTGTTATGTAGTGGTGAGGGTTTTTGTTGTAGATATTAAAATATGTGTACATAAATTTGGAGAAAACAGTCTGTTAAAGTAGAATGAAGGAATCATATATTTATTTTTTTATTAACTAATTACCAACATGCTTCAATGATATTTGGGTTAATTTAGCAGCAAAATACTTTTACCTCTACACACCGGTATAAAATACATATATGTGCTGATTTTCTAGCTCTTCTTTAAGATGCCGTTATTCTTCACTTGGTTGAAATCACTAATATTTCATTTATTGTATTTATTTCTGGTAGAACTGGCTCTATCATTAGTAATGGAATAAAAAAATGGGTACTAATTACGTAGTAAGTCGTAATAACTTTATTATAAAAAAAAATCATTATCGCTGAATAGAATTGGGGTAAAAGTTCATCTTCCGCCATGACGGAGCATTCCTCGGAGTATCCCAGTTTGTTTTCTATTCTTTTTTTTTTCAGGTTTTTATTTATTAATGGTATTTGTTTATCATTGGTTTTCTACATTGATTATTATTTGCTCTGTTCGTGTTTTTTTCAAATTCTTTTTGAATCTTCCAAGTGTATTTATGTTTTATTTCGTTCTCAATTACATCCTCGATATGTTTTTCCTGATTCTCGGCCTAAATTTCTTCAATAAGTATACTGCGATAGGTAAATATTAAATAAATACAACATGTATATAAATGTATAAATCTATTGAGTCACTTATCTACACAAACAATTAACATTATTTTTTTGATTTTTTATTCAGAGACATAAATAATTAATAAATTAAATTTATAAGTTGTTTATAGTTTATTACCCCATGAACGAAGTCGAAAAATCACTTAAAAAATCGAAAAATTACTGGGCGCTATATTTTAACTGGAATATCTGGAGAAAGTCAATAGAAAGGGCGTATTATCTCGTAATTATCGAAACTTTTACTGCGTCATGACATTTAAACAAAAAAGTGAGACTTTTTCATTTCAATATTGTGAAAAAACTTTCCGATTCTCTTGAAAATACTTTCTTTTTTAAATAAGATTTTCTAAATTAAAAAATGTTTATACAAAAAAGTTATTGCAAATTAAACCCAAAAGTAAGCATGTATTTAAATTGTTTATATATATATATATATATATATATATATATATATATATATATATATATATATCGGTTTTAAAACGTTCTCCTACGTCTTCCGATGCCTAGTCGCCATTCACTTCGGTCCATCCAAAGGTCTTCATCTAATTCTCTTTCTCTCATACTTCGATTTATGCCTTCTCTCCAACTAAGGCGGGGTCTTCCTCTTTTTCGTCTACCATGAGGGGTCCACGTTAGGATTTGTTTCGGGAGTCGTTCTTCGGACATTCTTTGTACGTGTCTATACCATCTAAGCTGTTTGGTACTAATGTCATCTACTATTGTGTGTTTCACATTCATTATTTCCCTAATTCTGTTGTTGATTACCCTTTCTAATCTTGATTTTCCTGCTGAGCGCCTCCAGAAATCCATTTCTGTTGCTTCAAGTTTTCTCTTGTATCTTTCTTTTATTTGCCATACTTCACTGCTGTAAGTAATTATACTCTTAACAATTGTATTGTATATTCTATGTTTGTTGTTGTTTGATATTGCCTGGTCCCACAGTATGCTATTGAGAAGGGTAATTGCTTTTCTTCCCTGGTTGTTTCTTTCTTCTATCGTCCGGTCTACGTTTCCTTCTTGTGTGATGGTCATACCCAGGTATTTATATGCGTCGCAATGTTTAATAATTTCGCCATTTCCCAGTGTAAGGTCCTGCTGTGTCCCACCGATACACATATATTCGGTCTTTTTTATGTTTATTTCCAAACCACCTGTTTTGTACTCCTCTATTAATTTCCTTGTCATATATTCTATATCATCGTAGTCTTGCGCTAGTACAAGTTGGTCGTCTGCAAATGACAAAGTGTATATTGTATTGTTGTTGATCGGTAATCCCATGTTTTTGCATTTGCGTTTCCAAAGTTTTAGAGTTTGCTCGAGGTAGATCTTAAATAATGTCGGTGAAAGGCAGCACCCTTGTTTTAGGCCTTTGCTAATTTGGAATCCTCTCGATAGCCCGCTTCCAACTTTCACCCTTGCTGCAGTTTTGGTATACAATTGTTTCGTCGCTGTTATTAAATTTGCGCTTATATTGGCTTTCTCTAATGCTTCCCATAGTTTGCTTTGTGGGATGCTATCATACGCTTTTCTCAAGTCCACATATAACAGATGCACCTCCTGGTTGACGGCCAGTTTCTTCTCAATAAACTGTGTAATACAAAACAGATGGTCTACCGTTGATCTCCCTGCCCGGAATCCTGCCTGCTCTTCAGCTTCTATATCTTTATATTCGTTTTCGATATTATTTTTAATCAGTTTTCCGTATATTCGGCTGATCGAGTTCGTTACAGCGATGCCTCTGTAGTTGTCACATTGATCCCGTCTGCCTTTTTTATGTATGGTGGATATCTATGATGTCTTCCATTCTTCTGGGATTTCCGCTCCGTTGATGTATCTTTGAAAGAGTTTAGCCAGGTTTTCATATAATTTTGTTGTGCCATATTGTATTAGTTCAGCTGGTATGTTCCCTGGTCCTGGTGCTTTGTTATTTTTTAAAGACTTACATACTTCTTCTACTTCTTTTGTTGTTATTCGTAATGGTGAGGCTAAGATATTTACGTTGCTGGTATCACTGTTATTTAAAAATTCCGCTCTGTCCTCATTTAGGAGTTTTTTAAAATATTCGTCCCATTGATCCGGTGTGATTGATGATATTATATCTCTTTTCTTTTCCTGTCGTAGCGATTTTAATACTTTCCAACTTTCTGTACTTCTCCGTCCTCATAAATGCGTGTTAATCATGTTTGCTCCCAAGCCTCATTCTTCTTTTGGCATATCATTTTTCGCACTTTAGCTTGGGTCCTCTTGTATTCTACCTTATCAGCGTCGGTCCTTGTGTTCAGAAATTTTTTATACTTCCCTCTTTTATTTTTAATCTCTTGTTCTATTTCTTCGTCCCACCAATACGAAGTTTTTCTGTGGTTTTTTACTTGGAGTCCGAGAGCCTCTGTTGCTGCTTCCTGAAGACATGTTTTTATATAATGATAATGCTCTTCATTGCTGGTAAATTGCATGGTTTCTAACTTTTTATCTAGTCTACTCCTGTATAAATCCCTCACGCTCTCTTGTTCTAAGCTGTTTAGGTTGTATTTCTTTTCTGTTAGTTTTTCTATTTCCTCTGAAGCTTCTTTTAAATCTCTTGCTCTATCTATTCCTATTGTGAGCTTTGTTTTTAATAGATGGTGGTCACTGCCGCAAGTGGCTCCTCTATATACCCGCACATCCTGTACAATCAATTTAGTCTTTTGTCTTATGATTGTATAGTCTATCATTGATTTCAGCCCTCGGGTATTTTGTGTCCATGTATATTTATGGATATCTCGGTGTTGAAAGAATCCATTTGTGATTTTCATATCATTTTGTTCGCATAAGGCTATTAGTCTAGTACCGTTGTCATTTATAGCCTCTTCACCATATTGGCCTAGGACTTTGTTGTGTTGTTTCTTGCCTGTTCTACTGTTTAGGTCCCCCAAGATTTTAATTTCTCGTGATCTGCCGAGATCACGAGATTAAATTGTTTATAAATATTAAAATAAAAAATTAAAAACATTTAAAAGACCTTTCATAATGTGAGTTTTAGTAGTTACTACATTATTGAAAAATGGGCACAATCGGTCAAGTACTTTTTAAACATTTTTTTTTCTTTCAAAGTTCACGTTTTCTTTGTACATATGTACATATTTATTTTCAATTTAAAGTTCCCATAATCCTCAGTTTTTTCTTTGGCCGTGTTAATTATTCTTAATTACTTATCATTAGAATTTACACCCTTATTCTCTTCCTCTTGTTACTGGTTTCTAAAGGTCTTCTATTAATATAATTATGTACTTTTTCAGTGTATCATATAATATATGTAAAACTATATAATTGTATATAGTCCAGTCGTCAGAGAGCTCTTCTTCTTCTTTTTATATAGACATGACTCTGTTTATTTTTCAATGTGCCTCCAGTAAGTTGTCATTCTATCGTTTTCGTGATCTTCCTACTGATCGTCTTCCTATTGCGGAACCCTCTCTTTCCGTCTTTACTACTCTATTTATTGTCATTCGGCTTATATGATTGTTCCATTCTACTCCTCTATTTCTTACCCATTTTTTGATGTCATCCACCTTGCACTATGCAAGTGTTTTCATCTCTGTTGTCTCTAACATCCTTTTTGTCCTCTCTGTGTCAGGTCTTGTTTCTGCCGCGTATGACTGATGACTGTCTGATGACTGTTTTGTAAATTCTGTCTTTCGTTTCTTTCCCGATATTTTTATTTCTTCATATTGTTTCATTTAGGCAGCCTGTGGCTCTGTTTGCTCCATTCACCTGATCTTCCACTTCGGTTTCGAGCTTTCTGTAGCTAGATAATGTGATGCCTAGATATTTCACTCTCCAACAACTCCATCACTTGTTCTATTATCTGACTTTCCAGCTCCAATTTACATCTTAGTAAATTTGCTGTTGTAACAATGCATTTTGTCTTTTTTGGGGAAATTAACATGTTAAATTTTCTGGCGGTTATATTAAATTGGTGCAACATACGTTGTAAATTATCTTCACTTTGAGAGAGTAGTATTGCGTCGTCTGCATAGCAGATTCTTTTAAGTTGTTTTTCTCCCATTTGGTATCCTTTTTTAGTTCTTACTTTTTTATTATTTCATCCATAATCAGGTTGAACAATAGAGGACTCAGGGAATCTCCCTGTCTTATCAGATTGTCAGCTTCATTAGGATCGGTTAGTTTTTCTTCTACTTTTACTTTTATTGTGTTGTTTTGGAAGATATTTTCGATCGTTTTGATTATTCCTAGAGGTATCTCTCTTTGTAAGGCCCACGAAACAAATATGCCGGTTTGTTGTATTCTAATGATTTCTCTTGCACTTGCCCTATTATAAATATAGCGTCGGTGTATGATCTTCCCGTTTTTCTGCTAGTGTTATAATTTTATTCAGTTTATTTGTTATCACTTTGGTTTTTAATTTTAGTGTTGTGTTTAATAAATTAATTCCTCTGTAATTTTCCGGGTCCGATTTGTCTCCCTTTTTGAAGAGAGGTATTAGGATGTTTGATCTCCATTCTTAAGGAATTCTGTTTTGTTCTATTGTTTTTTGGATTAGCTTTAATAGTTTATTTCGTTCGGTATTCTGTCCTCTCCTGGTGATTTTCTAGTGACCCCTAAAAATCATACGAACAAGCTGAGTCTTGCGGAGAATATTTTTGGGACCCAAAAAAAAATGCAAACAAGTTTACCACTTTTACCCCCGGGCTTCCCCCTAAAATCTCCCTCGTAGGGGGTAAAAACGCAAAAAAATCGATTTACCAAGAGCCTGTATACCGCGGAAAAAAAATGTTTTAAATAAAAAATGTAGCTTTACAAATTATTGGTAAATGGATTTTTTTGCGTTTTTACTCCCCTACGAAGGTGGTTTCAGGGGGTAGCTTGGGGGTAAAAGTGATAAACTAAAGTGACCGATGTATCAACGCAGGTAGTAAAACTTGTCCAGCGAACTAGTGGAAGTTCGCTGGACATACCATAAGACAGAAAGACGACAGATGGAATAAGATGATTATACACTGGAGACCATATAGTACAAACGAAAAAGAGGAAGGCCACACATGGGATGGTCAGATGACTTGAAGAAACACGCAGGCCCGAAGTGGAGACAAACTGCCAACAATAGAGAGACGTGGACGAAGGAAGAGGAGGCCTATGTCCAAAATTGGACAGCAAGGGCTGTATATATAGATAGAGATAATACTAAATATACTTTTATGTATGTTTAGTTTAGTCTTACCCTGAAAATTGTAATATGTTAGAGACACATCAGTAAAATTGTAAAGAATCAGCTCACAAACTAGTGGTAACTTATTACTCGTTTTTTTTTATTTATTTTTAAGAATTAATTTCTTTAAAACTACTCGTTTTGATTAGAATTCTACACATCTCAATATTCTAATAATAGAAATATTTATTTATATTAGGTAAAGATTATAGAAAGTATTGTACCTTTCTTCCCTCTTTAGTTCGACTTGGTGCAGGCAGGTATTGTATTTAAATAAATGCTTTCATCATTCTAAAAGTCACAATGAATTTATTAACGTTTCTACTAACTACAGCTAATTTTTAGTATGTAATGAATGCTAGATTTTCTTATTTTCTATCATATAAAAAAAATAAAATTACCACTTTTTCTGTTTCTTTAGCTATGTTATCCTTATTTAATTATCTTTATCCAATCGTCAGGCAGATTGATGAATTAAGTAAATTTAAGCAAATCCATCCCACTACCAATCAAAAGGTGTTAAACGCTTACAATGTTATATATAACGGACTAGTAGCATATCAGAATCATCTTCCGACCTCTATAGGTGCATGTTCTTCCGATAAATTTAAACTACTGCTTAAACACCTTATGGATCTTTGTGATATTCATTTTAAACTTGTACCAAAAGAAGACGAAAATGGTTACTGCGATATTATACAGAATTTTAAACAAAATGCTGAAGTTACTCTTCAGAAAGTCGAAGATAGGTTCACAAAGTATAAAGAAATTATTTCTATTCCACCTAGTACTCCACAATTTCATCCTGAGCACAAACCAAATCGAATTATCAAGAGAAATAAAAATAATTTAGAAGACAGACTATATATGTATTCCACATCATCACAAACGGTTGAAGCGTTTGGCAAAAAGAGATTGTGAATCATGAGGAAATTGTGGTGAAATTGCTCCAGTTGGTACTGGAAATGAAGGAGAGGAAAAAGATGACTGCGATGAAAACGTTCAAAGGTCAAACGACGAGAAAGAAACACACATTTTAGAGAAAATAAAAGAAAGTCCTTATTTAAGTTACTTGAAAATATCTTCTGTGTCTAAAAATCAACAGTTTCCACTAATTACATGTAATTTTCACTAATTTTTACCTCTTGTTCAACCTCTTACTCTTTACTAAATTTAGCATAATTTTTTGTACAATCATTACTTCTTACTCATTATTTTCTTTTTTAAACAATATTATTATTTTCTGATTTTATTTCCAAATACATCTTTATTCAAACAAACAACAATAAATAACATCCAATAATAAAACCATTGGTACTACTGAAATAATGACACTTGAATTAAACATTTAGTCGGTCAGATAAGGGTTAGATAAGGGCTTGCGGCTTGGTGATACTCCTCCATAGATCCCTACCGGACAGGCGTAACGCCTAAAAAAAACCGGATATATATATATATATATATATATAATATATATATATATATATATATATATATATATATATATATATATATATATATATATATATATTAAACATTTATTTGAAATCAAAGAAACTTTTACATCCAAGATATTTACGAATTTATTGACACAAAAATTGATGAATAAATTCATGAATTTCTTCGTGAATTACTTGTTGGTGTAAAGCTCGCATAATGTATTAACATAAATTAACTATGTGAATCACTATAAGAGTCTAGCTAGAAAACACTTTATATCGCTTATGCCTGTGTATCAACTCCTCTCGTTTTGGGGTGACAAACAAACGATTTTAATAGTACCTATTTTTTGGTTTCAAAAAATATGATAGGAACAAACTTTTTTAGCCTTCGTACTAGAATAAAAGTTCAAACACTGCATACACTGACTACACAATATAAAAGTCAAGGCTTATTTGATTGCCCCTCCCGCACATAGGAGTGCCATTGAGAGTATAGTTTGAATGTCTTTATTTATATCATACCGTTTACCTACCTATTAAATAGATAAATAAATATTTACATAACGATCGATACAATAACCTGTATCTACTGCGAAAAGGCTCCGCTTTTAGTGTTTTCTTTTCTCTCTATACGAACTAACAACTATTACCCGTAAGATCTATTCTAATGATATAAACTTGATTGTCCTCTCTCTTTCACTTTTTGTTGTGGAACAATTTTAACGATTCGATGGCGGACAGTTGCATCCAAGACTCGCTTAGGTGATCGTTACTACAATTTCACCTGTTAGCTACGTTTAGTAACAGCAATTAGATAATTTTCGCCGGTATCGACGATATAAACAAATTAATTGGTCGGTAGTCGGTGTTTGGTGTTTTCCGTCTGAACGTCGATGAGGTGTGCTAGAGTGTGTGGTTTTATGTGTAAAGAAAATAGTTGAAAATTGGTGAGTCCTTCTAATTGGGTAATGGCGATAAATATTCTAATTATGTGGAAGTGTAAGCATTGGTAATTGGTATCGTAAGTTCACAGTTATTCTTCTTCTTCCTATTATAATATATAGTTTCTTGTTTAAACTTCTCTTAATTATTATTTATTTATGCCTCAACCTCAAAGGATCATTAACGATACATTTATGGAATACTACTTGTAAAATACATTTTTTGTATCAGTTCCGTCACTTAATATTACTTGTAAGGTATGTTGTAACTTGTATTGAAGTCTAACGACACTATTGGGATGACATTCGGTTTCTGAATGACAGGGATTGGGATGACTGACATTGGGATGACAGTTTCGACTCACCCTCCAGCAAATATTTAGGGGTGATGGCGGTGTGGCCTTTTAATATCAGGCCGGCTCTACACATGGGATCCAACGTTGGGACAACTGTGTTGCCACGTTCGATGAGGCACCCACACATTGGGTTGAGGCATCCACGGCAACCCTAATATTAGCGCAAATCCCTTTGATGTGTACGCAAAAACTGACCGTCCACGGAAAACTCCCAACGTTGGAGCAAATCATAAAAACGTTGGCGCCAACATTGGCTCCAACACAGTTTTGTCGGTACACACATTGGACGAACGCTGTTGGGGCCAACGTTGGCCTGAATGTGTGGAGCAGACTAGATAAGATGGTTTGGTGTAATCGCTTCTGTGTTCTGTGTCGATACATTAGTATCGACTGCCATTATTATTAAGTATTAAATTCATAATTACAGATTTTATATCTACATATAGAATGCTTCTGGATTCTACAACTTCTAGAGTCAAAACTGCTAGTTTTTCTAAGAAATCTACTTCTTCATTGCCAGCGATTCTGATATGTTAAGGAATCCATATAAAGTTAATATTTATGTTCTTAGTTTGAAGTTATTTAATGATGATTTGATCTAGTAGACTGAACTACTAGACTTGAGCGATGAAGATATATGTTATTTAAGACAGTTACATAATTACTCTTCCGTTTAATGCTATATTTATTTGTATACATTAGATTTAACGACTGTGTTTACATTATCAGCCGGAACATATTATAAATAATAACTCGATACGCCCATCTACTTAACTTTTGTCAAACAGTGTTCTAATATCTCTACGATCCGATTATCCGATATGTACCGTATTTATACCTGTAAATATCTAAATACCTGTGTTTCCTAAATAGTTTCCGTTTTAATACTCAGAACAGGCTCTTATCCCATCCCGTGCTCTACACTTTTCCTTCTGCACTTTCCCGCAGCTATTTTCGCTGTCGTGTCTCGTGTCCCGCTGTCCCTCATACAGCTAACTTAAATTATATTTTTTAAAAAAGTAAATATTTTTTTATAATAATGGTATAAAGACAAATTTCCCCTTGTTTCTAAAAATGGTCCCTTTTCCTGTAGAATGTACTGTGTAAAAATTTCTATTTATTTCGAGTTTCTCCCGTTTAAATTGTTTCAGACGTAATACTATATTTGTTGCAATTCTATGCGTAATTTTAGATTAATATTAATATTATATTAATATTAAATTCTATTATTGTCAACCTGTTTATTATTTTTTATTTTTACTTTTCTAATAATTCATAGTTTGTCTATCTCTATGATGCAGTGACAAATCAATGAATTTTTGACAGCAAACGTTTAATCTCTAATTAGAATTTATAAAATAAAAGGGTATGTCTTTGTAAATATATTTACTTTACCACAAAAAGGTCGAGTTTTTGTTAAATTCATTAAGTTTCTATCTCATAAGTCACGGATTCTTTCATATACAGTGAACGGCTAAATTATGGAATATTATCATTATTTCGAGAACCGTCGAATTTTGAGGAAATATCCTGTTTCGGAAATCGACCTGTTTCGGGATTTCCCTTAAAACTCGACGCTACTCGAAATAATGATCAACATTATCAGTCCAATGCAACATTATCAGTCCAACGCAGCCTTAGCAGTCCAACGCAGCCTTAGCAGTCCAACGCAACATTATCGGTACAAAACAATTTGAATAGATCCTTTTCCACACTGAATAAATGAAACCTTTTTATTTACATAATACCCGAAGTACTAATCTTAGGCGTCAGTAATCTAGATCAAAATTAATTTTATGGCCATGAAAAATATTTTTAACAGTACACCTGTATTTTTTATCGTTCTATTCTTACTAAAAAGTTTTGTTAATAGTCGGGGGTAATATATTTTATTGCTTTTGAATTTGAAAAACTACAAGCCATAAGAAGTACGTAAAAAATCTCCGCTGTATTACACAATATCTACTCCTTAGTATGACACTCATCTCAACACCTTATAGGCATTATATAACGCAGTTCTCAGATAATAGAACCTTAGTGCACATCTCGGTCACTTTATGCGTATTAAACGTACTGGACATTGCAAAGTGGTAATTTAAACTCAGTTATTTTCAAGACAAAATGTAAAAGTAACTGTGCTCGAATAAAATAAAAATACTTTTTTCAACATCGATTTGCACCTTGCTTCGATGAAGATTATTTAATCTGAGTCTTTCATAAACAACCCCTTAGGAGTTTGATTCTAAGGCTTTGTTGGTAGAAAAGGACATCCAAAACAACTGGATAAAAAGTACACCTCAACATCACCGAGCAGAAGTTAAAATACTTTAATACGACATCAATACAATGCAGAGAAAATGAAGCAGAATAGTTCATGATAGGAAAAGCTACAAATGAAATTAGAACAAGTTAGAAATTATGCTTACCTAGCAACATGTAAACAAAAATTTACAAATAGGAAATAAAAAAGCAGGAGCATTAAATAAGTTATATCAAATATATATATATATATATATATATATATATATATATATATATATATATATATAGTCACTGAGTTACTTGCTAGAATTAGGTTTACTCTGATGATGTCAATAATCATTGACGAAAGCTTAGACCTTTAATTAAAAGCACATCGAACGAAGCACCCTAGTTTTATTTTGCTTCCTCAGTTATAAAAGGGTACTTCCCAGTATTATCTCCTTTTCACTATATAGTACTCGTACCCGTTATCATCCTTTTGGTTATATATATATATATATATATATATATATATATATATATATATATATATATATATATATATATATATATATCGATACGGCATGCTGAGGCCATACGTTTAAAACTGGTGAGTGATGGTCATATTGAAGAGGATAGAAGGGAATTGGCAACATATGGATATAAAATTAAATGCGTTTTTCTTTTACAAAAAACGATTAAATTTCTATAAATAGAAAGATTCGAATAGTATTTGTGAATAAACAATAAACAATGTTAAATGTTTATGATCGTTCAAGCAAACAATTAAAAATTTTAAAAGTGGTATAAAAAATCGTTGTTAAATGCGTAAGTACTAAAGAATTTTATAGTTTTAAAATTCGGTAATTACTCGAGGAAAATTTATGTATAAGTAATAAAAAAACACTGTAAAGTATCGTAATTTATCAAAAAATTTAAAAAAAAAATCAATACAGTTCGATTTAACGGATAATTCTCCAGTAAATTATTTAAACCATTGTGATACGATTATTACGTTTTTAGTACTCTGAAGGCTCTATGATTCGGTACCATAACTATACACCCTTATTATAACTTTTTTAATTTCACCTCCTCTTCATTTATATATTTGAATTTTTTATGCTTGTAGTGGTGATCCTGTCTTTCAGCACGTGTAAACATGTTCTATTTGTTCAATACTATCCTAGATTAGTTGTCACAATAAATTTAAGGCGTGCAAGTCCTAATTGTAGCGACCAAATTTTTCAAGCCTTATAAAGCGGCGATACGACAAAACATTGAGTTTTGAGCGTTCTTCATCGGCGATCAGAAATAGAAAATACATAAAAGAAAAAGACAAAATGGAAGGTTTGGTGAGATAACATATAGTACAAGTAATTGCTATAGCTATACATCAGCTTCCAACTTTCTTTGAACCGTGTTTATTTACCGACAAACGACGAGACAAAAGTCGTTCACCGTAAATAGACAGTTTTGTCCTATCTCAGAGACCGTAAACCATAACTATTAAGGGTAAAAACGGTATTCCACGTTAAGTTGGTTGTCGTCTTTAAATTTTGTCTTTTTCTATTTCTAATTTCAGATCTAGGCTTAAGAGAGTCTTGTCCGTGTTATTTTCCTCCACTTTTGTCGATGTTGTGCATCCCCATTGTGATCCCATCTTACATAGATCACTTGTTACTCAATTGTGACGATAATATATTTTATCGTCTAGAGTACGCCTATGTGTTAAACAAAACATGTTTTTGTTGAGAATATCTAACCTTGGGGACAGGTGAGTTGAACGTGTCCCAAATCCTTCCGAACCCAGTCGATCTGGCGCGTTGAGCGAGATTGACAATCCTTCCTCTGGCTGCGTCAATCTGGTGCGTCGAACGAGATTGGCGTATTCTTTCTATCTGGTGCGTTGAACTAGATAGACATTCTTATCCCTGTCCAAATACTCGTTCTGCGTTGAGGAACGAGTACGACCTCAATTCCTCGATCGCTGTATCTTAGTTTACCATATCGAATATCGTCACACCCATCTACCGAAATAAATAAACAGTGTGTTTTTTGTATTCAAACATTTTATTCACTAGACACATAACGATAATTACTTTTTCATTTGTATATATTAATTCGAAATAAATGCCCATACGAACGAATCCTGTTTCTCTGGCTGAATTACACTATCCGACCTCACGAATGAGTCTAAATGGCTATTAGTCTATTCAGAGTAAATACCTCGCTTCCATTTCTTAGTGTAAGGCGGATTAGGGTTTTATATACACTTATCTTCGCTTTTCTTGAGAGTATCAGGTATTTGAATTCTTTAACGACTTCGAAATTATACGAAATTATACTATTTATACTTCTGATGAAATTTTGTTTGTTTCATGGTTTCGGCGTGTACATCCTTTATCTCAAAGGATCGAGAATTTTCTCCCTGTATTCTAACGCTGGCTTTTAAATTAGACATTGTCAATTGTCATTCTCGTTAATCGGATAAGTTTTTCTGGTATACCAAACTCACGCGTTGATTGGTATAGTACTGTTCTCTTGACACTGTCGTATATCGCCTTGAACTCGACGATTAGGTGATGGATTCCAATGTTAAATTCCAAGGTTTTCTCGAGGATCAGTCTTATTGAATGAATCTGGTCAATTGTTGATTTTTCTGGAGTAAATCCGGCCTGGTATTTTCCAACTATGCCTACTATGTAAACTTGTAGTCTTTCGTAGAGTATATTTGCTAGTATTTTGTAAGCAGTTGTTAACAGGGTTATACCTCTTCAGTTGTGACACTGGAGCTAATCATCTTTTGTATGTAACGGGCATATCACGCCTTGAGACCATTTACAGGGCATGGCATCATTTTGCCAGACCAGAAGTAAAAATGTATACAGTGCTTGTAGCAGAGCATCGCTACCATTCTTGTAGAGCTCACTATAAATTTGATCAGTTCCTGGAGCTTTATTATTTTTAAGCTTTTTAATAGCTTCAGCAACCTCTTCAGTATAACCTCTTCAGTGGTAAGTGGTTTTTCGTTTGGGTTGAATAGAATTAAATCATTTCGATCTGCTACGATGTTATCTGCTTCTTCGCTATAATATCTACAAGATATATAATAATGGCCGTTAAATTTTGTATGCATGTCGGAAACAAGTACTTTGTTCGAATGTCGGATTCTATATGTGTATCTTGTGTATTAAATCTGAGAAAAAATCTTCAAAAATATCAGCTTTTTTAATAATCTGTCAGTTGAGTCTAACCAAAATTTCATGTTTTTGCATGCGTTCATATTCTAGATAATTAAGTTATCCAAAGACATGCATTTTTTTATAGCAATAAAAAGATAAAAAAGCTCCTTTATAAAACATTCCAGCTAAAACAATCATTTCTTCAATTGTCGACGTATGAATGAAGCACTTTAATCATTAATAATATTACTGTATCTTTTTGATTGTCTTAATAGCTTTATTTATTTGTTTTCTTATTTATTCCGAAAAGTCATTCCTATGAATTTAAATTTAATAAATTCACATAACAGTAAAGTTGCCTGATTGTGTCTAGGCTGATTAATTCGACATGTGCTGACCCAAAATCATGGCTGCTGCATCTCAAAAGTATGTGTACCTAATTGCACGCAGAATATTTTTTACCGACATCTTCGACATAAACAAACGAGTTTGATAGGAGTAAGTATGTTAGTTCATGAAACGAGAGGAATGTCCCGTTCTCCACCAGAAATAGAGATGCGTATTAGGAACTATGAACGGATCTTTGAGACAAGATATATAATCAATCAGTGTTTTGATAATTGATAACGGATCTTTTGTGTTCAAAATGTTGTAAATTGTAATTTTTATTAGAATCAGTTGTGCTTTCTCATATAATACAATATTTAAATAGCTACTTGTTTCAATAAGTCTATGGTAGTATTGGTAGTTCGCGTTGTATTGGTAGGATAGATTATCTTTTTTTTGCATTCTCTTAGATTCTTAACCTAGGATATTGTTCGTTTTTTCATATTTCCCCTTTCTCCGACACGTAATCTTTCTATTCTGCGTAATCAAGGTCGCGGTATCATCTATTGATGGCCAATATTATTTCTAGATAATTTCTTATTTTTTTCTAATTACTTCCATGTTTGACAATCTTTTTATATTGATATTTCCGCATCTCGAACTTGAAAGGATGATTTTTTCGGTAGTTTTTTCTTCGATTAGATGGTTCGGTTCCCAATTTAATTTGACATCTTCTTAAAGACAGACAAATTAACACTGCATTCTTTTCTATCAAATTTAAACTTAATAAACGTCGATTTTATGATGAAATGAAGAAAAAATCCAGATAAAATACCTACAGAAATCTTAAGAATATTAACAAAAAATCATATGGGCAGAATTAGATGACGAAGACGTGAGAATTATTGCCAATCTATACCGATATCAGAAAGCCATAATACGAATAGACCAACAAAAATCGAAAGAAATACCTATAAATCGTGGAGTGAGACAAGGATGTGTGCTTTACCCTTTACTTTTTAATATGTATTCAGAAGAATGGTTTAAAGAGGCATTAGAAAACGTAAATGAAGGCATATTTATAAACGGAGCACTTCTGAATAATCTTAGATACGCAGATGACACAATACTCCTTGCGGACAGCAGAGAAGCACTACAGATCTTGGTTGATCGCATTACCCAATACTGCGAAAGATATGGAATGTCACTGAATACAAATAAAACAAAAATCATGGTGCTAAGCAAGAATGAGATTGAGGAAGACAGTGTTTATGCTAAAGAAAAACTTTTAGGCAGGGTGCACAGATATCTGTACTTAGGTTGCGAACTAAATGAAGAATGGGATAGAAGTACAGAAATAAAACGGTGTATTGAGATAGCTAGAAGTGCTTTTAATAAGATGAAAGTTGAAAATGGAAAACTCAACATTGAAATTAGAACTAGAGTATTGAGATGCTACGTGTTCTCTGTCCTGTTATATGGAGTTGAGGCCTGGACAAATACAAAGGCGAGAAAGAAAGGTCTCAATAACTTTGAAATGTGGTGTTATCGAAGAATGTGGAAAATATCTTCGACACAACACATAACAAATGCGGAAACGCTACGAAGAATGAAAAAAGATAAAGAAATACTCAACACTATAAAGAAAAGAAAAATGAGCTACTTTGGTCACATACTAAGAAACGAGAAATACGAATTGATGCGGCTGGTCATACAAGGGAAGGTGAAAGGCAAAAGAGGACCGGGGAGAAGACGTAAGAACTGGTCCTGGTTGAAGAATCTGAGACAATGGAGTGGGAAAACGTCAATAGAACTTTTCAGAACGGCTGGAAATAGAGTCAAATGGGCCATGATGATCGTCAATGTCCCTAGGGATGGGGCACGTGAACAAGAAAATATATTTCTTCGAATTCGCACTTTATCTTTATGTTATACTATGTAATAATTCAAAAATTCTTATATTTAACACCTTCTTAAATGTATTTCTCCAGTAGTTTAGTATTTTTTTGTAATATAAATGAGCATATTTTATTATAAAGTTGGTGCTTAAATGGTTTGCAATAACTCTACTAACAAAATTCTATTTGCGTCAAAAGATTTACCCATTGAATGATCCAGGGATTCGATTCGTTTCACATACCTCTACTCCACTCTACACCAAAGGTTACACATTTTTTTGTCTAATGTACCGGTAATAGTGAATAGTTCATAAAAGTATGTTAAAAAGTTCGTGAATGATGTTGCTGGTTTTTCTTGATAGAACGAATGAAAAGTGCATTAAAGACATAGTTTTAAACATATGCCAGTCGTATCGAAACTTGCCACACAATGTAACTAGGTATAGAACATTGCCGTGTATAAACAAAACCATTTATTTAAAAAACAAGAACATTCTAATTAAATTTTAATTGCTAACAGTAATTGTTACGTTCATAATTTTATTTATTTTTTAGTCCATTTTTTTTGTGAAACGAATAGAGAAATAGAAAATAGGGAAAATCTCGGGTTCATTCGAAAAGATATTCCCATGAGATTTTTTGATGTGATGTATCCCGATAAAGTTTTTTTTTTTTAATAAATTATCTTTTATAAAGGAAATTGTTTACATAAAATTTTTTGTACCACATAGTATACAGCCAACTACAGGAATTTAGTTTTAGATTTTTATTTGGTTAGTTAAGTAATTGTCATATGATTTGTTTTCTTCTCACTCAATACGAATTTATGAAGGATTTGGCAACTGAACGGTATTGACGCAAATCGAAGACATTGAAGTTGGCAACCAGTATCCGTTTTTTTATGTTATTTTGAAACGTGACCACTTTCGCCTTCAGGCATGATAATTTGTCTAACTAATAATACGTTTTATATATCATAAAATTTAATAAACATATTTTTTGCTTAATTGGAACTTACGCTATAATTTAAATCATAATGATTATTATCATGTGCATTTAACTTTTGATAAGGAATCACACACACAATCACGCGAGGCGATCAACCCTACCCCTAGGGACATGTGTATACCACTGTAAGAGTGGGATCCACATGTCCGAAAATCAAACCGGTTACACCTCACTAGTTGAGGTGGTACCTATCTGACCCCCAGGCTTTTCCTCCACCCCTCCTCAGCGTGTGACTTACGTGAGGAGGCTTATGATCTGAATGTTACGTAAGGTGTCTTGGGTAATGAGACACCTTCTGTTTTTAATGACTGTGGTTAGGCCACCTAACTGTAGGGGTAGCACACATGTCGGCTTTTCTCCCTATTTAACTTTACTGACTCTATAGAAGTTACTCTAGCTTTACTTCGGGACTCATGTCCCTAAAAAGAGCGTGTGTTCCAGACAGAGAGCCATCGGTCTAGACCGACAGCTCTCTGTCTGGAAAAGAATGTGTGTGCTCGTTCACTCAGTCGCAGATTTGACAAAATAAAAATTTTGTTCTCCTCGCCGGCTGGGTGTTCGAGAAGTGAGTCCTGGCCACCGAGCCCATGCTTGCCGCACATGACCTCGATGCTCAGAGTCCGCGTTTGATCAATATTTGATCTGCCTGAAGGGCCTGTGCCTGCTGGCTGGTATAGAGTGCCTGACGGGCCTTTTATACATTCTTATTTTGTGTTATGTAAATTTTTGTGATGTAACGGGTGTTCTTGTTTATCTTGAAGATGACATGACATTAATTAGACAGTGAGCGATTTTTGTTTTTTTTTTTAAACTAAGTCTATCTATGCTAATACCTTAACTATGGACCTTAACTATGGAGTGTGCATTCCCAAGTGTATAACGCTCTCACACACTCCGTGTATATGTTTTTTGTGTTTTTTGTTTTCCCTATTCTAATCTAAACCTAATCTAACCTAAGTGTGCATGTGGTGGGGTGTGCATTCCCGGGTGTATAGTGCCTGCACACACCCCGGTGTATATTGTTCTTATATACTATATTTTTTTGGTGCTCACTGTCTAATATACTCTGTAGTCGGCTCTGTGTCTATCTCTTTCTTCATTTATCCTTCTCTATATCCAATAAGTTGTTGCTTTGATAAGGAATCTTTGCTTTTTGTAGCTAGTATTATACAGTAGACATAATGTGAAAATACAACTTTGAGACAGAATTAAATATCATTAAGCAAATAGCGTATATATATGTGCTTCATTGATTTTGAAAAGGCATTTGATCGCGTTCAGCATACCAGACTAATTACCGCCTTGCAGAGCATCCAACTAGATAAGAAAGACATCAAACTTATTGCCAGACTTTACTAGAACGAAACAGCCATTATTAATACCAACAACAGAGAATCAAAGCCAATCAGTATTGAACGAGGCGTAAGACAAGGCTGTATACTATCTCCCACCCTCTTTAACGTGTATTCTGAGAATCTATTTAGGGAAACTTTAAAAGATCAAAAAGGAATTATCATAGGAGGAAAAATAATTAACAATATACGGTACGCCGACGATACTGTGATTCTAGCTGAAAACATCGACGATCTGCAGGAGCTAATCAATAGAGTTGACATGGAATGCACAAATTGGGGACTGTCGATAAATATCGATAAAACTAAATACATGGTGACCAGTAAAGTGGATATCGGCGCAACCCAACTGATATTAAACCAACATCCGCTGCAGAGAGTTCAGAGATTCAAATACCTTGGATGTTGGATTACCCAAAATCTAGATCCATCCTTCGAAATTCGATGTAGAATTGAACAGGCAAGAAACTTATTTCAAAAATTCAAGCCTCTATTATCCAATAACTCATTAAATTTAGAAATCCGTGAAAAGTTTACAAGATGTTACGTGTGGTCTGTACTTTTGTATGGATGTGAAACTTGGACTTTAAAAGCCGATATCATGAATAAAATCGAGGCGTTTGAGATGTGGTTGTATCGAAGGATACTAAAAATTCCATGGACTAGCAGAACCAGAAACGAAGAAGTTCTTCGAAGAATGGGACATCAACGAACTCTATTAAATATTATTAAGAGGCGTAAACTAGAATATCTTGGACATATAATCAGAGGACCAAGATATGAGTTCCTTCGGCTAATTCTCAACGGTAAAATCAAAGGAAAGAAATGGATAGGACGGAAGAAACTCTCTTGGTTGAGGAATTTGCGCAGTGGACAGGTTTGACAGCGGACCAATTGCTACACGTAGCCCAAGACCGAGATCAGTATAATAATATTATAAGCATGGTAGTCGCCGACGTTCCGTAGGGATATGGCACTCTAAGAAGAAGAAGAAGCAAATAGCAGTAAACAACGAATACAACGAACAAACAATTAATAAAATATTAAATCAAAAACTACACAAGAAAGCCCTGAAATTAGTATTTCCACCACCAGAGAAAAAACCCAGTACCTTCTGCTTGATTACATATACAGGCACAATATCAACAAAAATAGCCAAACACATAAAAAAGAAAGAAATAACACCAGCTTTCCGAACAAATAACAACCTAGGCAAATATATTAAAAACAACAAGAGCCAAAATAAAAAACACTTACACAGTGGTGTCTACAAAGTTAAATGTGGCGACTGCCCAAAAACTTACATCGGTCAAACTGGTAGAAACTTAACTAAGCGAATAGCGGAACATAAAAGGGCTTTCAATAATAGAAAAACAGATTCTACATACGCACTTCACCTTCTAGATCACAATCATTTGATTAAGAATTCCCACAATAAGTTGCATCTATACGCCACAATAACAAGCTTTCGTGCCTCTAAAATTAACTCAACATTTTGAATAGCTTCCGATGTGGAAACTGAAAATCAAGTAGAGTATTAATTTTTTTTAAGAAAATTAAGACGCCGTATGTAATTGCTATCTTAGTTAATATTATCTTACTATTATCTAAACAAATTCTTATATATCTGGAACGCCCCCATCCTCTCCCCATCAACGGAGGTTGGCTACCACTTTTTTAAAAGATTATCTGTCTTTACAAGCGCTCTGTCTAGCAGCGTGGAATCATTCTTCTACATCCATGTGTGCAACTCAAAAGTTGTCCAGAAATCAAATGTCAAAAGCAGGGACATCTCCTAGTGTCATTGTAATTTTACAATATACTATGATTTTCCGACTGGACAGAAAACATTTTGAAGATCTGTAATCCTTTTGGATAAATTTTTTGATAAAATATACCTTCATACATTTGAAGTTTTTACTTCTTTGTAAGTTTTTTGAAACTATAGTATACAACCAACCACTGGGAATTTTTCCTTTTACTTTGAAAAATATGAATTTCTTTACCAAGATTATCAAACACATACCTTACTACGAACGAGTACAGTCTTGCCTGATATGTCTCGACATCGAACTCACAGATGCTTTTCCAATCAATATTAAAAATATTGGAGTATTAATTATCCCCACCTTGGATAATTAATACTCCAACAGATATTGGCCTAACTTAATTTGACAAACATACTAATAGTCATGCAGAGGTCAAGGATAATCTAGATTTAATTCTCAGTCAGCATTAAGAGCATTGTTATAAAATATTTACAGATGCATCTAAGTATGACAAAGAAGTAGGCGCTGCATTCATTAAGCGATACATATCAATTTCGTCTTCTAGTCTACTTCACGATTTTTCCGCTGAGCTCTATGCAGTACTCCACGCTATCCTTCATATCAATTCTAATAACATTCCTAATTCATTTATCTTAAATGACTTACTAAGCTTCCTTCCAACTCTTAAACAGATCTATCTCCAAGGTCCACTTGAGAAACCTATAAAACTCGGAATTCACGTAAGCTCAAGAAAACTCTAGACGTATTAGAGTTATATGGATACCATCCCACATTGGAATTGCAGGCAACGAAAGACTTGACCACCACGCGAGTGAAGTTGCTATCTAAAGCTTATATCAAGAATCGAGTTTTGTGCAAGTGGAAAAACGTGGCAATCTTCTCAAACGTACTGAAGTAAATTAAAAATTACGTTACAGCTTGGGAACTCTTAACTAGGAACAGAAGAGAAAAGTTGGTTATAACTCTGTTACGAATTGGACACAAGAGTTTTACGCATCTGGTAATTTTCGTGTCGATTTTAACATACTTACTGGTATAATTAATTTATGGGGTAATTATTTTTCAGCGAATAATATTGTTAATTTTTTAAAATGTACTATTGTATTCTGCAGCAGCCGCGATATTAATAACCGTTATGGTGTATGCGAATTATTGGGTGCTGTAAATTTTTGGTGTGTATTTGTCGGCCATGTATGTTAATAACATTTTTCGTATTTTCTCGTGCCAAAAAGACACATTTTACATCTTGTGTCATTTTACAATGACGAAACAATAAAAAACTATAATTACTTGAGTTATTATAAAAACCATTATTGCCAATATGTTGGTGTTATCTCGGCTATGTTCTCTTCTGAACAATAAGATTACATTAAATGGAATCGACTTAATTCTAAGTAAAGCCGTAAACAGCTAAACCGCTAAAACCTTTCAATTCCAATTTTATGGTAGAACAGAAGAGTACCTTAATAACAAAAGATAGGTCGGCCGTACTACATATTCAACCACTGGAAAATGGTTGCTTGCTAACATCTTCCCATATTACATGAATCCTCTTTTGATTACAGTATTTAAACAATTTTTTACATAAAACACTAGCAATTTATTACAGGTATTATAGTTCTTGTAGATGTTATTCACGCTTCTTGAGAACGACACGGCAAAAAACGAATACTTCTGCATCGGCGTGACCAATGTATTTTTTATTTTATCTTAAAGATGTTTTATTTATATCAAGCAATTATTGATAAATATACAGTTAACACATTGTACTAGGGCCTCCGTAAAAATTGTGCCATTATAAAACTATCTAAATGTATGTCCATTATCATTATAATTTATACATCCACGTTTTCTATTCCATATGCCTTTATCTTGCGCAGCTCCCATCGGCTAAAATGCGGTAACTTTAATGTCTTCTGAGAAAGGCAGTTCGTAGTGTAAAATAAAACAAGTTATGATCCAAATCGGAATTTAGATTCGGATTCTTTGATCAGATGCTTGAAGTTTGCCATACATATTTTAATGATGTTTTCCTTAGTATTTATTGTCCTTGTTGCCTCAGCATAGATTCAGTCTCTGTTTAAATTCTCTTTTTGTTCTCATAATCCCTTGGTTGGAAGGTTTCCAGCTTATGTTGTCTCATATTTTCACGTATTTCTCTTCTGTGAACATATCTTTCCTCTCTTTCAAGATCTTTATATTAATCAACAGTTCGTGTTTGCCTTTGTTTTACCTTATATGCATGAATTTCCTAGTAGCTTTCTCACAATGAACAAGAATGGACAAAGAATTGCATTTATAAAATACCTTGTGAATGCGATCAATTTTATTTAGGTGAAACATCAAGGCCATTAAATGTTAGAATAAGTGAACATCAATCTTATATTAAAAATAGAGAATTTGATAGATCTCAAATATGTAAACACGCATGGGATAATGAACATAGGGTTCAATGGAATAATTCAAATGTAGTCCTAAAAGAAACGGATGGTAAAAAAACAAAAATCAAAGAAGCGGCTCTAATTATGCTAAATGAGGCCAATTGTGTCGCAAATTCCTCGGCAGAATGTAGTAGGATCTGGTTACCAATATTGAAAGAGGAAGTTATTAATAAGAAAATACCAGTATTAGTAAGTCAGTAACATATAGATAGAGGATACATCATTTATGTTTTTTAAATAACGAAACATATAAAATCGGAATTTTGGTGTTTGTTGAAGGTAAACTAAATGCACGAACAAATACTTACCATGTCGGGATAGTATTATGAGGTTTTTTTCCTTGTTTTTCCCTCATAATTTACTATGGAATCACTAACAGGAGAATTTTACTGTCATCATGTCATGTGTTTGTCTTTTTAAAGACGAATTACATGCTATGATTTTTTTTTCTGACGGATATTCTCAAGTTAAAGTTGATTTCATGTAATCGAATGAACTATCTTATAAGTAAAGTCGTCCCAGGAGCGCAACTCAACAATATTGACAATATCATTTTAAAGTCGTCTACTTTAAAATGCATAATGTATGTCTGAATTGTCAATATAAATGAGTCAGATAAAATTAAATTATTAGAAGAATTTTTCACTATGTAACAAAAAACAAAATTTGTTTAATTTACTGTTTGTATTTTGAGAACAATTTCCGAAGTGGAAATTGAAACGTCAATAAACGTATTTTTATCTTTAATTGTGGCTTATTCCCAGTTAAATAGTAATTAGCTTTCTCACACTTAACGTTGGACCTAGTGGTGCTTTCCTGCTATTCCTTCCATACTAATTACTAAGACCTGGTTTGGTGCACATTTTATGATTTTGTTATTTCCATATATCCCATTCCTGGCTTATTGTGGACTCCTGGTTATATTAAATATATTATAACAAACCAACATAATTCTCTAGTTTAATAAATATTTTTATATTATAAATTGTTTTAACTGTTGGAATTTGCCAGTGCTTGTAGGCGTGAAGAATTATTGGAATGAATAAAAATATTTAATTATACTATACATAACAAATATAATTTTATTATCGTCCATTTTATAGTTCTCGAAAATTCAATAAAGACTTTATTCAACAATGTCATTCTCACCTTAAAAATTTATTTGAAAATATATCCTTAACAATTTTCCTTGAAACTGTAAACAACATGATAGATTTTTTCTTTTTTAAGATATATTAATTATACTTTTTTGTTTCAGGTAAGTTTGTATGAACTCACCAGCTTCAGTTTATGTGTATAAATAAGCACAGCTATAAGGGTAAGGTAAAAATTTTTCAATGCAGTGATGAAATAAGGGAAAAATTTAAAACAATGATTTATTTTTTACTGTGACCTCACCACTTGTCCAACGAAAAGCATTTTTGTTTGCAAATTTTCTTGCAAAGTTTCTAACTCTTGAAATCGATTTGTATAAATACTTGGTAAATAATTTTTTCGTACTACTTTCGGCAAGTATGTAATTAAAAAAAATCTTTTAGGATACCAAAGAATTATTATGTTATATGATGAAACAACAGACCTATTCTACGAACAACTGACTGATCAATATGAGCATTTTCCAAAACATGATATAAAAGTAGTAAATGGTCCTTGCAATGCAAAACGGGGAAAAATATATGTGTAGTAGCTGGAATACATAGAAAGTGATAAATGATAATGTCCAAAGACTAATCAGTTTTGCGATGGAAAAAAATATGGTGGTGAGGAGCACTCTGGTTGTTTAGAACGAAAAGAAAGACATAAGGGAATCTGGATGTCTCCGGATGGAAGAACGGTTAACAGATTGATCACGTATTGGTGTAAAGAAACCAAATGAAATTTATAAGAAATATAAGGAGTATGAGAGGAGCCGAAATGGATTCGGATCATTATCTGGTTAGAGCTATATGTGAAATGGTGCAAAAAGATAAAGAAATGAGAAGAAAAATTCAAAGGGGAATAATCGATATGAAATAACTAAATGGCTATTATCCCAGAAAGATGAAGAGAAACTAGGGATAGAGCAAGTGTAACAAACTACAAGACAGGCGATAACTATAACAAATGATAAAATTATTCCACAAAGATTCAAATAAAAGCAGGGAAGAATTGGTTTGATGAAGAGTGCCTTAAGCAGATGAAAAGAAAAGATTTGCATTAACAAATAATATTATATGAACCAGAGTTACAAAGATCTAAGAAAAATTATGAGAAGGATATGTAGAGGAAAAAAAAGAATATAAGGAAAAAATAATACAAGAAATAAAGGAAAGATTTCAGAAAAAAGAAATACGGTCGTTTTATCAAGAAGTTAAAAAACTGAAAGGAGATACCAGAAAAACAATTCATATATGAATAAAGAAGATGGAAGACTCACGAGTGAAAAAGAAACAGTGATGGGTATATGGGAGAGGCATTTTAGAGAACTACTGAATGGGAAAAATACAGACGATAATGAAAATTTCCTTATAGATGATGATGACGTAATAATGGAACTGCTTAGTGAAGGAGAGATTAAAATTATAATCAATTGGCTCAAAAATAAGAAAAGGCCTAGAGAAGACGAAATAGCTGCGGAAATGCTAAAGAATGGGGGGGGGAGAACTACAAAACAGGATGTATAGCATCAGGGGGATATAGGAAGAGGAAAATGTGCATAAAGATTAGATTAAAGCTTTATTATGTCCCATATACAAAAAATGGCATAGATTGGCATGTGAAAATTACGGAACTATTACTCTGTTAGATACTTGTTACAAGGTATTAGTCAGAATGCTAAGAGAGGGACTCAACAGATTTGCTGAAGATAAACTAAATTAGTATCAGGCCGGTTTTAGACTTAATAGATCAATGTCAGATCAGATTTTATTTTGCCATAAGCGGTGGTTTCTAAGAGTTGAAAATTTGTATTGAAGTACAAATAATCATTGAATATGTTTATTTTACTTAATTTAATCAGATTTTAATGCATGACACGCTTAAATACGCGTTTTTTTATTTTTTTCCACTTAGAAGTAGTTTTAACCCTTAAAACAAAAAGCACACTCCTAATTTTCATTTAACTCCATGCCGTCCGACAGAACTGGGGAGGTAAGATCCTATTTCCTCCCGAGTTACTGGGCTATACACTACCATAAGCTCCCCTTGTGTTGTTAATTAATGCCCCGATCGATCCTTTTTCTAAAATAATATAATTAATGATTCTCTGGCTGTGTGGAAATCCTTCTTAATGCCAAAAAACGCGAAAAGTATACAGACATGAAATAATTAAATAATTAGGTAATATTCCTTAAACTACGTATTTACCAAGTTTGCCAATGCGTCTGACATAAAAACAATAATTACACATTGCGTTGGGAAGGCATTTCCAATAAACAATACAGTGAAAACATGGGAAAAAACAGCAATCACCCTGACATATTTTGTAAACATCAGTTACATAAGGTTTATTTGAACTTGATTTTATGTAATGGAAGTGCAAATCTACCAGATAAACTGTGCTGGAATGTGTATATTTATATTAACAAGTCTGACTTTAAAAATTAACACTATATGTTTTCCTATATATAGTTTGACTTAATTTACACTTTAAAATTATATCAATAATGTAAATTTTTTTTGTCAGTTTTAATTTGTTAGTCAATTATGAAATCTACAAATATTGATCCATTCTGATATTGTGATAATTGGAAGAACCTGAAATGAAGCAGTTCACACGTATCAAAAATACCGCAGAAAACATTAGACTTGTCATTAATACACATAAAGTTTAATGCACGTCATTAGATACAACAAGAAACTGTTGAAATTGGCTTGTCCTCTTCGTTTGTTTTATTGATTCTTGAAGTTCTTCACGTACCTTTACCATTATCATGAAACAGTTCTTTGAGATACTCTTACCAAAGAGTTGTTGATTTGGACAAGTTATAGCTTAATCATTGTACATTGCTTATGAGTTATTGCTTCAGTCATCTGTTTGATTTTCTTTTTGTAGACATACTCTTTTCAATTTCTTCGCAGTAGAAAAAAATTTTGTAGACATACTCTTTTGCCTTTAAATCGCCTAATATTGCTTTGATGTGATTTTGATGATTAGAAGAGTGGCAAAATTTCTCTTTTAGAATTTTTAAAACTAAACTAAACAAAAAAAGTAAGATGGGAACTTAAAAATAAAATATGACCCGCGATCCTGTAATTTTTATATTTTCTGGCCTTTCTGACACAAAAATCTCAAAACTCTGAAGGAATGAGGCGAATTTCTCTAATTTGCATTTATGGCATGCTTCACACCAATCAAGCGGTGATTAATCCATCGAGATGAATAGCAGGAAATGAGTTATTTGAGAATTTACACTGTATTAAGTAAAAAAAGAGCTGTGTGTAATTTTAAATTAATGATTCACACGAGCGTTTTACGCAAATTGCGGGATTGTAGTTATTTATACAGTTTCAATTTGTCGATTAGTATACATGATAACTGTTAATATAAATGATGGTATAAAATTGCAATGCAATTACTGTGTTACATTGTATTGTAAGTTTTAATTTCTACCATCTTCAAGAAAATTGAATAGTGTTAAAACTAATTTCCTTTAAAGTTATTTTATTAGCTATAAACCTGTGTAAAGCGGTATCGCATGACAGTGAATAAGATTAGCATGTTGTAGATTTTAAAGAGTGGTGATTATCTTTTAATTGATGATTATGGAAGCTACTCATTGACATTATCTTATATTCGCAATGACGTACCGAAGCAATATTGTTTTTTGTCATTTATTTTGAAAAGAGTGGAGCATTCTAAATATATCAGAGCAACAATCACCGCAGATAACGATATCTCAGAAGAAATGGAGGATTCAGGCAGCAAATAGATGCATGCATAGCCTCCACAACCTCAAAAACCACGATATTTAAAACAGAAATTAGACTGGTGTTCATGTGTGGTTGTAAGACATGTGCACTAAGAAGTTGATGGAAGAAAAACCTCAGAAGGATCTTTGGACCGTATTACGACCCAAATACTAATCAATTCCGAATAAGAACAAATGGTGAGGTCCAATAGATATAAAACGCTAGCGATGTCGTCCAAGTCCCAACACCTAAGATGTCCATAGGCTCAGTAATCATCGACTTGCCAAGTTTTATGGGAAGAGAACCCGATAGGGACTTATGGACCTAACTATCATGTGGCCAACCGTGTGGTATAGAAACAAGTTGTGCACTCAGTCGGTGCCCACTATGGATTGTAACGCTACGATAAGAAGAAAAGAATTCTGTACTGTACTATACTCAAGTAAGCAATAATTGGAAATGAACAACAGAAATGTCAAAAACTTATCAATGGATCAAACGGATTTGGCCCAAATACCAGTTGAATCATAAAATGCCTACAGTACTGTGCTAATGAATTGAATCACAGGCTGTTTTATTAAAAAAATTGTTTATTTAGAAAAAAAAATATATTTTGACAAAACTATAAAGATAAACTTTTTAAGATTAAATCTTTTACTAGGAAATATGTCCCCTTTGGCTGCAATTATTGCTTTTACCCGTTTTGGCATAGATTCTACGAGCTTCTGATAATCCCCAGATATTATTTTTTACCTCGAAAACCAAACCTGAATGACCGCTTCTATCATTTTTATTTTTGTAGTACAGTCGATTTTGCGCAGCCTAGCTTTGCAAATGGCCCTTAAATTTTCAATGAGGTTGGGGTCTGGTAAATTACTGGGCCAATCTAAAACAATAATCTTATTTTTGAAAAATTCCACCATTTGCTTTGACTTGTGACAGGGAGCAAAGTCCTGTTGAAGAATCGTTCCTCCTTGAGGCTGACATTTTTTGAGTTCTGTGTCCAAACGCTGTTCCAACATGAATTTGTATTTTTGGTTGTTCATCATGTCTTCGATTGGTACCAAAGATCCGACCCCCATGTATGACAAACATCGCCAAAACATTGTTTTGACTTGAAGTTTACGGTTTGATAAATATGAGGTGGTGTAAGGTTTTCATTGTCAGACTTCCTGACGAATTTCGACCGCTGTCCCTGAACTATAATGTGAGTTTCATCTGTAAATAGGACTTTTCTCCAGTCTTCTACAATCAGATTATTATTACTTCAATTAGAGTATTTTTGCCCACAATAGCCCTTTTTTCTTCATTCTTTCAGTTAGAAGCTGTTTTTCTGTGGACACATTGCCCTTCTACCATTCTCCAAACGTCTCTTCCGAACAGTTATGAATTAATACAGCTGATGCTGCTACATCTTATTAGATATTAGAGTTCTTGGCTTGTTTTTCTTGGGTCCAATTTGCTCATTTGAAATAAAAATCGTTCATCTTCTGGTGTTGTTTTTTCCTTCTTCCGCATTTACCTAACCTTATCACATCCATTGATCTTGTTTCTTGTTTACGCTTCAAAATCTTACTTACTACCCCCTGACTTACTCCGCACGTTCTTGCGATTTATCTTTGTAACATATAGTGTGTTCACTTAACGTGATAATTTTTTCACACTTCCTAGGCGTAATTTCCATGATGGAATTAAACGAAACGAACTCACTAATTACGAAAACAACACAAAATAGCACAAAACAACACAAACTTAGTGAGAAATATTCTAAAACACTCTTAAATAAAAGGCAGAAAATAGTAAGGTTATGTTTTCAATGCTTGGTCAGTTGTAAATGTGTGGACAATGGTGCCAACTGTGAATATTGAAAAATGCCACAATGATTCCATTAATTCGCACAATACTGCAGATCATGAAACCATGAGTATACTTATTTAACGTTTTGTATACGTAGGGTGTAATACCACACCAACGGATGCTTTGAATCTTGTACTCACTTCCTAAAAACACCAATTAGGTACTAGGCACTGCAATGATTATCGAACCATCTGATTAATAACTAACTCCCTTTCCTAATGTGTTTCTTAAATTAATTTAAAAAGAATCTATAAAAAATATACGATAGTACTAACAGTAGTATACAAATGCAGTGACATTGCAATAATAAGTCAAACAATTTTATTTGAATCTGCAAAATATTGTATTACTTAATTAAACAATAAATTAAATTTGCTTTTACAAATATTGTTTTATCTTCAAAACCGTAATTATATAGTCATTAGCGGTATACAAAAAACACGAATTATTTTCGAGAATTTCTAACCATAATATTGAAACAAGTTTGTAATTCAGTCTCATAAAGAAACAAAGTGTAAGAGAAGCTACTGAGTATCCATATGCACAGTAAAAAAGGATAATTCAATAAGCGGATATATTAACAAACGTATATTCAATTAATTTACAAGAATTTTCGCTACAACACCTGCTAAACTTAAAGCAACTGTGGGAGACTTGAGGGACTACGCCAAACAGTTCCTTAGAAATACAATTGATCATTTTCATGAGATAAGAGATTAAGTTAACTGTTGAACGTCATATTTGATTCAGGTAACATTCCAGAGGAATGCCTGTTGTTTTTCTATCTTAATATCTTCTTTATTTTAACACATCCTCTTTCGTTTAACGCATCACACGCTCCAGTCTGATCAATATCAATGGATATATGAAGTAATTCCTATTGGCAATGCTGCCATGAATGTTTTTTCTGTCTCAACATATTCGCTATCTCCTCTCCTCTCATTTAACGCATAACTCGCTCCAATCGGCTTAATAACAACGAACATATGATATAGTGCCCTTTTGCTAATGTCATGTCTATTTTTTCTATATTTTTGTATTCACCACCTCCCCTCTTTCCAACGAGGACTCTTACGTCACGATTCGTCGAGCCGTTTTACCCTTACCAAGCAAAAAATGTCGGAAAGGAATTTTCTGACTACACCCTGTATATCAATACATTTACTTACACACCTGTTATAAGTCAGCTGCTAGTTGACCAATGGTTCCGGCCTTGACTAAGGTTTTGAACTGTGCTAAGTTACGAGTTGGCCGGTAATGAGATCGAAAGGCGCTCATTGGCGCAATGACATAGCCCATACTCTGTTATGGCTATGGGAAAACCGTCTATGACCAACATATATTCTTACCGGAGACCTGAAGTACAATAACAACTTAACAAAAATAAATTACTTGTTTGTCGTGGATAAAATATAGTATGCAACTCGTTATGGTTTCCGCACGTGTCACAGTCTCAAATCGTTAAACAGCAAAATATGTCTGTCATGCTTGTGTCGTATGCCCCGCGTTGTTTTATTTTATGTTTCATATGTTGTAAGGCCTTCTTCTTCAATGCCTTGTACATCTATTATTATCCTCCATAATCGTTTGTGGCGTCGGTTGACGGGACTTTGTTCTAATTGGTCGGTGGCTTCGTTCTTACATTAGCTACGAAAAAGGAGAAGAATTAACATTTGACATACGAAGAAGAATTGACTGTTGACATTAGATAAGAAAAAGAAGAAGAATTATCAGTTTACAAATGGTTTGGATCTTGGCCAAGGTTCATGTTCGACCAGTAAGGCAGATTCAACGCTTACCGACAGTGACGTCAAACTGTCTCGCCCAAGTACCCCATCCTCTGCAGAGTATGGGCCGGTTGGGGCAGACGGTCAAAGTCTAGTTCTAACGTCACTGTCGATAAGCATTTGATCTGCATTACCGGCCAATGTGTAACTTAGCACAGTTCAAAACACAGTGTAGTCAGAAAATTCTTTGCGGCATTTTTAGCTTGGCGAGTGTAGAATAGATGGTTGTATCGGGACGTATGAAACGTTGTTGGAAAATTTAGTGGATAGCGAATATGTTGAGACAGAAAAAATAAAAAAAGCATGTAAGATTGACATATTTGTAGCACTGCCAAAGAAACTATCTGCGAAACCGTGCGAGGAGTTCCGGACCATCAGACTTACAGATTTATTAAAGAGGTACATGCCAGGATTTACAAGAAATGTGAAGAAGATATCAAAGAAATGCTGTTTAAATTTTGCAATTCCATGGTTACACGAGTCGGTATAGATGAAAAGGACGTTCGAATAATCACGAATTTGTACTGTATTACATTGTTTGTTCATTTAAAAATGAATCTATGTAATATTTTGTAGACGTTCTCACTAAATATTATGAGAAATTTCTCTACGGAACCTTGATCTCAATAATACCAAACATCGAAAAAATGTTCGTTTCCATTGTGTTAGTTTTATAGGTTTTATTGAAGGTATTGTTATTAAATAAATTAGCTTAATTGTGACATGAACGGTATCTGAACAATTTATATCGACCTGCTACGATATAAATAAAAAAGTCCAACATTTCGGTCATGATTTTGGTATTTATAGTTGTATCAATAATGGTTACAGAATAAAGTCGTGATAGAAAGCCCATTTAATTTTCAACGGAAATCGTTCATTGAATTTTAAAGAACGTGGATAGTTATTCGAAGAGATTGTGATTTAAAATATTAGTTCAATTTGTTGAATTTCAATTTGACACTTGAATTCATGATCAGAGTTTTAAACTAATATATTTAATGGAAATAAATCACAATTTAAATAAAAATATTTTTTAGTGCAAAATAATCAACTCAAATGCGAGATTTGAGATTAACACCTCTTGTTTTAATGTAAGAAAGATGAAAATAAAAATTGTAATGTGCAAACAATAACTTTATTATTGAACTTACAAAAACTGATATTACATTATTTGGATGACGCATTATAAAAACCAGAAAGCGGAAACTAAATTGATTACATTATGGTGAATAAAAATTCAGAAACTCAATAACATCAGCCAAAACATATCCTGGTGCTGATATCGGGTCGTACCATAGCCCACTGGTAGTTAACATCAGACTAAAGCTGAAGAAGATAGAGAGTGCAAAAGCAAGAAAATACGATTTAGGACCATTAAAAAATGAAGACACCAGACACCAGATGCAAACCTATATAGAAAAAAATTAAAAAATACAGACAAAGCTAATAAACCAGATAACGAAATGGCAAAACTACAACAAATTAACCAGACAATCCTAGATAAATATCTTCGTCCAACAACGGTTAAAAAGAAAGAGTGTATTACAGATAAAATCCTAAATATGATGGAGAATAGATGAAGAGCTAAAAAAGAGACATGTGGAAGTATAAACGAATTGACAAAGAAATAAAAAAAACTATTAGAGAAACCAAAAACAAATGGTTTGAAGATCAATGCAGAAAAATAGAATCATTGGAAAGTAGACACGACTCGTTTAATCTTCACAAGAAGGTAAAAGAGGCAGCAGAATATACAAACCCAAGATATCAGGACCGCAATTAAAGCAGGTAAAGCACCAGGATCCGACAACTTTCATTCAGAATTTCTAAAAATCATGGGAGACGAAGGAGTAAAACTAATGCAAAAAAAAATGCGAAAAGCATCGTATTATCAGTCTAATGAGTATCATTCTTAAGACCTTCTTAAAGATAATACACAGAAGAATTTATCAGAAATGAGAGTCACAGATCTCACGAACGCGATTCAGGGGTGCGTTAGATACAAGAGAAGCCTTGTTCTCGGTTCAGAGAATATTTAAAAGGTGCAGAGACGTTAACTGCGATATTTATGTATGCTTTATCGACTACCAGAAACCTTTCGACAGAATCAAGCACGATAAGCTCATGGATACATTAAAGGCAACTGATCTGGATAACAAAGACCTTCGAGTAATCAAGAGCATATACTACAACCAATCAGCAACTATTCGGGTAAAAGACCAATTAACAGAGGAAGTTGCAATAAAGAGAGGAGTACGACAGGGCTGCATACTCTCTCCCCTATTATTTAACGTCTATTCGAAACCTGCCATGAGCCATGCCTTAGAGCATATCGAAGAGGGTATTCTCATAAATGGTGAGCGCCTGAATAGCATCAGATATGCAGATGACACCATCCTCTTTGCAGACAGTTTAGAAGGTTTACAGACACTAGTAACGCAATTGTGGAGAATCAGTCAAGAATACGGGCTTGATTTTAACATCAAGAAAACAAAGTACATGGTCATCAGTAAGAAGCATATTCCACCTAGTCAATTACTGGCAGATCAGCAACAAATACTCCAAGTGCCCCGTTACTACTATTTAGGAACCACCATGAACGACCAATGGGACCACTTAGTTGAGATAAAACAAAGAATTGAAAAAGCCAGGTCAGCGTCTGTCAGAATGAGCAATATATTTAAGAGCCACGATACCCTTAAAAACGAAAATCTGTTTATTAAGATGCTACGTGTTTACAATGCTGCTCTATGGGGTTGAATCATGGACACTAACCGAGGCATCCAATGGGAAAACTCGAGGCGTTTGAGATGTGGTGTTATAGACGGATACTGAGGATCTCCTGGCTGGATTGAATAACAAACATTGAGGTTCTACGTCGGATGGATAAAACATGTGAAATTATATCCACAGTGAAATAGCAAAAGCTAGAATATCTTGGACATATAATGCAAAACGTTCATATATATAACCTGCTGCAACTTATATTACAGGGAAAGGTCTACCGAAAGAGGGAATCAGGAAGAAGAAGAATATCTTGGCTCCAGAACTTACGAAAATGGTTTTCCTTGACCACTTCAGGACTATTTCGAGCTGCAGTCAATAAAGTTAGAATTGTCATGCTAGTAGCCATCATCCTTAACGGATAGGCACCACAAGAAGAAGATTATAATAACCATATGCAATACGAACAGAATTTCCTAAATATTCATCATTGGAATGAACACAAGAAAGATGTTATGAACAGAAAAATTATCAGTAACAAAATGAATTTCTTTATTTTTCAGTATTTGATACTACCACCCCTATTCCTAATTACATTTTCCAATCGATTTTGCCTGGATAGGATGACTTTTCTAATAAATTCTTGAGGCACTGCTTCCAAATTCCATTGTGCTCCCTGGTGCATGATTTTTGTCCCGGACCCTTCGTTTAAGCTTTTCCCAAACATGTTACATTGGATTTAAGTCTGAGCTCAATGCAGGCGAATTTATTGTAGGTATACCTTCAATATCGACCACAATAGAATTAGCGAGTACGATGACATAAACGTTCTGTGGAAAACTATTAAAGAACAAATGAACAATGTAACGGAAAAACATCTAAAAGTAACACCTAGAAATAACAAACAGGAATGGATGACAGAAGAGATTTTACAATTAATGAACAAACGAAGAGAATCTAAAGGAAAAAATGACAAGGACGGAGAATACAAAAGACTAAATAGAATAATTCGAAAAAAAAAATAACCGAACCAAAAGAGAAATGGCTGGAAACAAAATGCGTTGAAATAGAAGAACTGCAACAAAGGCACGATTTTTTTAATTTACATAAAAAGGTAAAAGAGTTTACATCGACTACCAAGAGAATGACTTTTCACACCATGCAGAACACGGATGGCAAACTGCTAGAATCAACGGAAGATAAACTGAAAGAATGGGAAAACTATATTAAAATTCTTTTTCACGACATACGAGAAGAACCAAGATTGGAAAATAACAACGAAGGGCCAACAATTCTGAAATCTGAAATCATAAATGCAATTAATCATCTCAAAACAAATAAAAGCCCAGGTGCAGACGGAATATACGTTAAAATTAATCAGCGAAGAAAATATCGAAATATTTGTTCTTTTATTCAATCGCATTTATGATACAGGTAAAATACCCCAAGATTGGCTGGAGTCAATATTCATCCCACTACCAAAAAAGCCAAACCCACAACACTGCAATGAGTTCCGTCTGATAAGCCTTATGAGTCATGCAGTAAAAGTTCTATTAAAAATCGTACATAATCGTATCTATAGAAAGTTCGAAACAATCATCGGAGACGATCAGTTTGGATTCAGAGCCGGCATGGGAACGAGAGAAGCCCTGCTCAGTTTACTAGTTCTCGCCCAAAAATGCTACGACCAATAGAAAGATATATTTATATGCTTTATAGACTTCGAAAAAGCATTTGATAGAGTAAGACACGACCTACTTTTAGAACGTTTGCAAGAAGTCGGTTTAGATGGAAAAGACATCAAATTCTTAAAAAACTTGTACTGGAACCAAAACGCCAGAGTTAGGATCGAAGGTTCCACATCCGCAGAAGTAGAAATAAGGAGGGGAGTTAGACAAGGATGTGTTCTGTCGCCTCTGCTGTTTAATCTTTACTCCGAGTTTCTATTTAAAGAAGCATTGGAGGATTCCAAGGATGGAGTCAATGTGAATGGCGTAAATATCAATAGTATCAGATACGCCGATGATAGAGTGTTAATTGCGGATTCCGACTTAGGTCTACAACGACTCATCGACAAGACCAACTCGACCTGTGAGCAATTTGGTATGAAAATAAACATTAAAAAAACCAAAGTGATGTCAATCCGAAAAAAACCAAAACGTACCTCAACCTTGCACAATAAATGGGCACATTTTAGAACAGGCCAATAGATTTAAGTACCTGGGATGTTGGATCGATAGCAGCCTAAATCCTGATCTAGAAATAAGATCGAGAATAGAACAGGCCAGAAAATCTTTCGAAAAAATAAAAAAAACTGCTTTGTGATTCTCGAATAAAACTCGAAATTCGACTACGTTTATCAAAATGCTACGTCTGGTCGACTCTTCTATATGCAGTTGAAACGTGGACCCTTAAAACATCAACCGTAAATAAATTGGAGGCCTTTGAAATGTGGATGTACCGGAGAATACTCAAAATTTCATGGACATCGCATACCTCAAACGAAGAAGTGCTGCATAGAATAGGCAAAGAAAGAGAACTTTTTATCACAGTAAAAGTTAGAAAAACATCATAACTAGGCCACATACTGAGAAATAATAAGTACCAATATGCCCAACTTATAGTGAAAGGAAAAATCGAGGGAAAGAGAGGCCTAGGAAGGAAAAGACTATCGTGGCTCAGAAATATCCGACAATGGACAGGCTAAATTTTGAACAGGTAATAAGAACAGCTGAAGATAGAGAAGAGTTTAAAATTGTAGTAGCCAACCTCCATTGAGGAGAGGGCACTTTAAGAAGAAGAATACCTACCTCAGTCAGATAGGTTGTGGTGACTCGTGAGGTATGGCATCGTTCATTATCGTGCCCTAAAATAAAGGCTTCATCAATAAATCCTGTATATGGAATGATCTGTTCCTCCAAAATGTCTCTGATGTAGCGATCTGATCCACGTCCTCCAATTTGGTATCAGGTTGGCTGCCTTCAGTCTCCTTCTGACTGTCCAAACGCTGCAAATCACACCTCGGACTTTTCTAAGCTCTTCTTTAAGATTAGCACCAGTCAAATGTCAATTTCTGAAGAATTTGGATACAAAAAATCGATCATTGTTGTTATTTTTTACTATCATCAGTATCTTGGTACCGACGATACGTTTGGGACATAGCCGATTGGCCGGCGGCCCTCTGGCTCTGCTTTCTCTCAATAATAGTACTTCAAGCTGCTTTGAGCGATGTGGTATCCTTAATGCACTTGCGAACAGGTATAATTAAGATTCCCCTTGGATCGAAATAAAAATTAACAAAAAACAATCATAGAGTATCTAAATCAATATGTCATTATCTTCAGATTAGACGGCAGTCGTTTGTGTTCTTCATATTCGTCGTATGTTATGGTACAATGGAGTCTTTAAGATTTTTTTAAATTAGATGTGTATAGGAAATGTCTGCCCAAAACACGTAATTCAACATATTTCATCATATTTTATAACATTTCGCTAAGATTTTAATGCAAATTATTACTGATTTAATATTAATATTATCTTATCTCAATTATTTTACTTATTAAGAGATGACACGGGTTCTATATGCGTAAATAGAAACGCAATACAAATATATTTATTATCCTGTCATCAGAACAAGCTTTAAAAAGCTGGCATCTTGAGGAATTATAATAATGGATTGTAATGGATTTGATGGATTGGAAGACGTGGTTATATCGAATGGCTCCCTCAATCACCCGATATGAATCATTTAGACTATTTTGTATGTGGTACTAAAAAATCCGTTTATAAAAAAAGCCTTCCAATATTCGGGAACTAAAAGATTGGAGTATCGTAGGGATAAAGGAACAATTGAGCATTTGAAATAAACAGCATTTATGCATCTGCTTTAACTACCTTTATTTTATAATTTCTGGAGCTCCTTAGTTGCTTATCACTTAAATGTTGACCTTCTTTTAACACGACATAAACCCCTAAATATTGAGTGGATGTAGTTTTTGTGGGCCATGATTTGGATAAACTTTTTACTGCACCAGTTACGTTTTATATCTTGTTACTAATGTACTGAAAGTATAGATATTTTATTCAAATTAAACAAGTGTCTTCAGAATTAAATTAAATTTATATAAATCGTGCAAAGGTAATTGAGGCGTGCCAAACTTTAAACTCACTCTGTATAAGTTCATCAATGGTTGGGAAAAACATTTAAATCATGTTGAGTTCATCCCCAGCCACAATTACATGCAAATCAAATCTACAATGCAAAAATACAACAAATCGTGTGGGGTATTGCCCTTCTTCATCCCACCACACGTTACATACCCACAAACTACACTGTCTTAGAATGTGCATCAAAGGCCTTAAGCAACTGATACGAAACCTGTTGAATGGTACGTTGTGAAATCTCGGAATCTCCTCTCGTGTAATGTCATTTTTTATTGGAGAGATAAAGATACTATAAAGCTAGTTCTTTAATAGTGCTATTGACCGGTAGATACGCGCGCCTGGCATCTGACGTTTCCGCGTAATTCGGTTTCGGACTTTAATTGCTTGTTTTTTTCTATAACTTATTGACGATTAATAGGATTCATGTCTGAGGAAGTATTTTCGATGTAAGTAGTGAGTAATTTAAAATAAAACTATTAATTCATACAAAACACGGACAAATGTTGCTTCTAATTTTGAGCAGATAAAGTCGACAGATGCTTGATGAAAATTTCTTGTAATATTAAAAATTTAAAACTATTGATTCTAAATTTTTCCTAAAATTTATCAGTTGTGATATATACTTAGTTTTCTTATATCAACTTTTAACAAATGTTTACAATTATTGTTCGTTAGTAGGAGATTTCAGAAGAATATAATATTATCTTCTATGTACTGATTATTTAGAATAGAATGTTTTTTTATAACTTGAAGTAAGTACCTGGAATCTATCTTTTGTATTAAATGTTTAATAATTAGCCTCATGTTCGAACGGACGTTTTGGAAAAAGTTGTTTATTTCTCCTATGTAAATGTTTGCAATGCGTATTACACATGTACTTCAATATACTCATCGCTTGTTTTTAATTTTTTAGTTTTTGTCTGTTTTATTTTTCTGAAGAGAGCGTATATTATCCTCTTCCGCTTTAAATGTTGCGATATGGAACAAAAGGTGTTTTGTTATGATTGTATTGTATATACAGGGTGAGTCATGAGGAACTTTACATACTTCTACCATATGTAGAGTCCCTCAGGGAGCATATCATGTGGCCACTAAAAAATGTCAACTTCTCTTCTTCATTAATTAACAGGGTGATTTTGTGTAATTGACCATTTATTTCATTTTACTGTAGTGTTTATACGACTCATTTGATTTTTTTAATTTTTGCATGATACAGTACACTACTATCAAGCATTCGACTGGTATTAGCTAAACTAAAAAATTCCAGGACTGGCTTTGGAAAAATTAATTTAGGGATTTGTATTAAATATTACACCCTGTATATATATTTTTTTAAATGCAATAAGTGATTTTCAAACTACATAAATAGCCAATGAAAACGACATATGCGACAATGTTGTCGCACTTTTATTAAATTTTTAGTGAACGATCAAATCTTACCAAAAAGAGAACAACCATAATGAAGTATCAAATTATAAGGTAATTAATTTAAACAAATGTTATAAATTTCAAACATTTTTAATTGAAATGATAAACTGAGTTATTGCACAACAAAAAACAGTAACTACTAACAATAACGAAGAACAATTAAAAAAAAAACTAAAAATATGTACATAGTTATGATAAACCCATAAATTAGAACTGGAAAAGATACAATAATGGTAACAAAATAAAAATAATTCAAAATAGATTTTCGAAATGGAACCCTGCAGCCTGTACACATTTTTGTTGCCGAATTGTTAATTGACGTATTGAATTACGGATACTCTGGGGATCGTTTCTAATAGTATTACAACAATGTATAATTCTATCAATTAATTGTTGTCGGTTATTAATATTCACTGCGTAAACTAGTTGCTTCAATCGTCCCCAAATATGGTAATCAACGGGATTGAAATCAGGGGATCTTGAAGGCACACAAAATAGGACCTGCACGTCCTATCCACCTGTTGCCATAAACATTATTGAGATGTTGTCTCACTGCCAGTAAAAAGTGTGAGGGTGCCCCATCATGCTGAAAATACATCCCTCGGATAGCAACGTTCGCGTTGGCAAGCAAATTCGGCAAACTATTTTGTAGAAAGTTCAAATAGACCTACCCTGTTAAAGGACCATAAAAAAAGTGAAGACCTACTAATTGGTTATTTATGACACCAATCCACACGTTAACCGAAAACCTTAACTGAGAAAGACGTTCTCGAATAGCATGGGGATTTTCTTCTGCCCACACATGTGAATTTCGTGAATTATTTATCCTGTCTCTAGTAAATTGGACTTCATCTGTAAATAGTGTCCTGTATAGCGTTGGTCGATTATTGTTAATCCATCTACAAAATTCCAACCTATCGATCTCATCTCCAGCATGTAGTCGCTGAACCATTTGAATGTGATATGGGTATAGATTATTTTTTTGTAAGACTCTACTTACTTTTGATTGAGTAACATTGAGTTCTCGACTTACTTGTCTAGTGTGTATTGTAGGGTTCATAGTAACGGCGTCCATAATGTCATCTTCCTGCGCTTCATCTACATGTCGCACTGTTGTTCCACTAGGAAAAGTGCCATTTTCTCGCAAATAATTAAAAACTGACCCAAATGTTGAATGACTGGGAGTTCAAGGATTAGGAAATCTCCTGCGATATTCTCTTCTAGCAGCCCTACCATTCCCATTACAGAATCCATAAATAAATATTATGTCTGCATATTCTGTGGTCCAAAACTGATGTGGCATTTTGAACGAAAGTAACAAAAGCTTTACCAAAACTAACACAATGTACTTAACGTAGATATGACAGAAGAAATATGTATTCTTGTACACATAAATATCAATTGATAATGACAATAATGACAATAGGTATAAAATATCAAGAAACGTCAAACGGTCAACGCCAACCTTCATTTTAAACTTTTTTAGATTTATTTTTATTTAGTACAGTTGATGCAATGTATTATTATTTGACATAAAATTTTATATCATTTACAATCAACAAAAACTAACACATACAAGAGGTTTGACTTTTTAATCAATTTAATTTATTATTTATCGAAAATAATGCCCCAATACGATCTATGAGTAAAAATTTAAAATTGAAAAACAATTGATTCTATCGTAGAGATAATACAAAGTGACAGTAAAGATGTTAATTTTCTATGTATTAGATTATGTTGTAGGAACTCATTTTAATTAAAATGTTTGAAATTTATAACATTTGTTTAAATTAATACCTTATAATTTGATACTTCATTATGGTTGTTCTATTTTTGCTAAGATTTGATCGTTCACTAAAAATTTAATAAGAGTGCGACAACATTGTCGCATATGTCGTTTTCATTGGCTATTTATGTAGTTTTGAAAATCACTTATTGCATTTAAAAATATATATATATACAGGGTGTAATATTAAATACAAATCTCTAAATTAATTTTTCCAAAGCCAGCCCTAGAATTTTTTAGTTTAGCTAATAGCAGTCTAATGCTTGATAGTAGTGTACTGTATCATGCAAAAATTAAAAAAATCAAATGAGCCGTATAAAACACTACAGTAAAATGAAATAAATGGTCAATTACACAAATCACCCTGTTAATTAATATAGAAGAGGAGTTGACATTTTTTAGTGGCCACATGATATGCTCCCTGAGGGACTCTACATATGGTAGAAGTATGTAAAGTTCCTCATGACTCACCCTGTATATTCAGGGATTCTATAGTATTCACGGCCTTCTCTCGCTCAACCGTTTCCATATCTCTCTGTTGTCCCATTCTCCATCGTTTAGGCCTCTTTTACTCAGAATCTTCGGGGTCGCCCTCCTTTCCTGTTTCTGTTGATGTTCTTTGCTTTATTTTGTCATTACTTCTCCTATCCATTCTTGTTACTCATTCGCAGGCATTCCATCTGTGTTGCTACTATCTTACTGCTGTTTTTCTTATTTATAATCCAATTTTCAGCTCCATTTGCCATAATACTTCACACTAATGTTTTATAATTCTGTATTTTTTTCTTTATATTTAGGTGTATATCCCACCATACTGAGTTGTTTAAAGTTGCTTAATTTCTTCCACTGTTGTTGCCTTTTTCGTGATTAGAAACCCCAAGTATTTGAATTAATCCTTTCCTTTGATTGTTACGTTGTCGTCAATCTGTCGATCTTCTATGTCTTCTTCTTTGGTATATTCTTCTTGTAGTTTCTTCATCATGTAACTGAGGTCGTCTTGGTCTTGTGCAATCACTACTTGATCGTCTGCAAAGCTTAACGTACATCTGAATTCGTTTTGTACCGGTATTCCCATGCCTTTGCATTTTTTTCCATGTAGTCCAGGTTTCCTCCAAGTATATTTTGAATAGGGTTGAAGATGTGGAACAACCCTGCAGGAGCACTTCTGTTGTGGTGGTCTCCTATGATTCCTGTTCCCATATTAATGAACACTTTTCTTTATACGCACTATTTTCTTTATACAGAGTTTTTGTAGCTTCTATGAGTTCCGTCTGTATTTTTAATTTGTACATTGCCTCTTATAGTTCTGACCTTGGTACAGAGTTATACGCCTTTCTCAGGTGCACAAATGCTAAATGTATGTCTATATTTTTTGCTTTTTTCTTTTCCAACAGTTCGTCAAGTGTGTATATGTGGTCTAGGCATGATTTTTCTGCCGTGAAACGGTATCTTCCCATATAATCTTCCTTTATTATGCTTATTCCTCTGTAGTTTTCGCATCGTTTTCTATCTCCTTTCTCTAAATATAGATGTCATATATGGGTGTATTGTATAAAACCAAAAAACTTTTGGTTTCGAGTATATTTTATATAGTTTTTGTACTTGATTTAGAAATGCGTCAGAATTTTGTACAAGAATTTATAAAAATAATATGACCACCCCAACAAACTTCAAATACAATACAAAATTAAATGCAAATGAGCTAGCCTTACGGGTTTAAGCCAGAATTGCGCTCCTTAGTACTGCCATAATTACAATAAAGCTGCCCACACTTCCCCAGAAATATCATCTGGTCCAACTTTACTTTACCTTTCTTTATTTTGTGAATTGCTTGAACAACTTTCTCGTTTATTATTTTGGTGACCATTTCTCTTACTTTTCTACGTTATATTAACTGTTTTTTTTTGTCCAAATTCTTGATTTAAAAAACTCTTAAGTACTTTTTCTATTAGTTCATTGAAAAGTTACGTTGACATTACATTTTTGAGAATATGCAATTTTTTTTGTGTGTGCTGGTGATTAATATAAGCTTAAGTTTAAGTTTGTGGGGTCACCACTCTTGTCCCATTGCCGTCATTTTGGAAAAAGGAGGACAAAGGGTTTTCGCACTGTATCTCGTAAATTATTTTTAGCAAAATAAATTTAATAATCGGCGCCCAGAGAATGGGGCTGAGTGGGGAGCTTTAGTGGTAAAGGGCAGCACAGTAGATCCATAAAGGTCGCAGTGGGTCAGGCCGAGAGCTGCCCTAGTTGTAATCTGTAAGAATACTCAATATTCCATGGAACCAAATCCTACAAAATAACTGACTCAACATTCCAGAAAACTGCATATGACCTTAAGATAATTCGTCAACGCACTAGTTCACGCCAATCTAAGAAGTTACAGTGCTTGAAATTACGCTACTTTTGTGATTTTTATAAACAATGGATTCAAAGCAATTTCTTGTCTTTATTTTCCACTGTTGTTTGATGGGAAAAAATACTGACCAAACTGAACAACGGCTCAAAAAGTGTTATAGGGACTCTGCCCCATCAACCACCACAACCATTAAACGATGGTTTGCTGAATTCAGACGCGGTTGTACAGACACCAATGATGCTGAGAACTCTGAAAAAATGAGGCAGTTATTCCTGAAACATTGAAAAAACGCTGAAAATTATTCAAGACCGCAAAGATGCTGTTTGGATATGCTTAAGCGGAATAAGTCGGAATTTTTACGTTGGTAGGTCACAGTGGATGAAAAATCGACTTTATTTTGGGACCCGCAAGGAATTATTTTCATTAACTATTTGTAACATGGAGAAACAATCAACAGAGACTACTATATTGGTTTATTGGAGCGTTTGATGACCGAAATTGCAAAGAAAAGGCCTCATTTGGCGAAGAAAAATTGTCGTCTCACCAATGCAATGCACCGTGTCATAAGTCGATGAAAGCGATGCCAAAACATCCACCGTATCGTCCAGATCTGTCTCTCAGTGATTATAACCTCCTTTCTGATCTAAAGAAAATGTCCCCCGTGAAAAAAAAGAGACATCGCTCCGATGAGGACATAATCGCCGAAAGTGAAGCCTATTTTGAAGGCAAAGATAAATCCTTTTACATGGACGACATCGAGAAATTAAAAAAAACGTTGTAATGATTGTACCACCTTTAAAGGAGATTATTTTGTTAAATTGTTTGCATAAAAATATTGTTTTACTAGTTAGGTCTGTGATCTATTGACCAACGTAATATATCGGCTACATACTTATTACGCTATGTAGCCTCGTCCACTATGTTGAAAGTTCTTAATTTTCCACCGCATAAACCACACTACTGAACTCATAGTAAGATCTAAAGAGGTTATTTTACCACAGAAACTAATATCGAGGCTTTAATAAATCCATTTTGTAACTATTTAAAAAATAACGTAATTTGTGAGATAAATTTTCATCAAGTATAATTTTTCATTTTATATATGTACAAAATTGAATAATATCGAACAAAATATTGATTCACATGATCATCAGTAATTAGTGGTTTTCCAATAATGTTCTTACAGCATTTGGTTAGCCTGACCACTAAATCCCATCAGTGTGAGATAATACAACCAAGAAGCGTACCTATGTAAAAATTCATCCTTTAACCACCAATAATATTTTACCTGACCTTGACTATTTTAACAAGCTATTATATAATTATCGGGACTAATTGTGATTCTAAAACAAGATGATTAGTCGCTTCGTTATTTATCTAACATAAAAATACAGCTGATGCCAATGGGGCGCACTTTTGGCAACCGTATCTAGGAGACACACGTAACGACTCAAAATATCATTGATCTTCGATGAATATGTTAAGCTCTATTTTTTAAAAAACGGAATTGGTGTCACGAGTTTTTTTTTATATTTTGATAATAAATAATTACGAATGATAAGTATGACATAAATTATGAAGAATTTTGTCAGATAACAGCTGCAAAAATAAAATGATGTGTTCAAAAATCTGATACAAGGCTCCTGTTTAATAAAAAATCCTTTTGTAATTTCTTATTTTTAGTATACCAGATTAAAATTAAATATATGATACAAGCAAATGACATAATAATATAGAAATAAATAAAGCAACCATAGGGATAGTTTTTTTACTTACTACGATAAATACGGCGCTATGAGACGACTATCCTCCTCCCAAAGACTAACTATATATACAACACATTTCTATACATCTTTCTAATAGTATAAATATTGGAAACATTTCTTCTTTTTCCTCTTGGTGTGTCTATCCGTGACGAATGTGAGCGATCATCATGGCAAACTTTATATTGTCTGCAGCTGCGCGAAAAAGCTGCTCAGATGTTGAGTTCCACCAGATTCTGAGGTTCTTTAACCAGGATGTTCCACTTCTTCCTGTACCTCGCTTCTTTCCCAAATATTTTCGCTTGCAGGTTGGCTTATATAAGGGCATATCTGGATTTATTTCGCATAATGTGTCCGAAGCTTTCGCAATTTGATGGTTGGCAGTACCTCTCTGTTCTTCTTTGTTCTTCTGAGGATCTCCTCATTTGTGGCTTGGTCAGTCCACGGGATTTTCTTCCATATAGTCAAATCTCAAATGCTTCCAATTTTCTGCACATAACTTCGTTCAAGGTTTACGGTTCAACACCATAAGAAGGACGAAGAAGACGTAGCATCGCAGCATTCTTACTTTTATAGCAAGAGAGAGGTTGTGGCTCTTAAAGCAAACCCCCATCCGGTTGAAGTTGATACTAGCTTTTCTAATGCGCGTTCTTATTTCCTAGTTGTTGATCCCTTCTTCATTTTCTATGCCTTATCTCTTCCCCATCCAATTGCTGACTCAATGCGCCTTCTTTGATGTCAGTGCCTATCTGTCGCGGTGCTCGTTTCTCCGCCATTAACAATCCTTGGTATCGATGTAGGGAAAAGGAATTTGTATCTTTCTACTCACAAAAAGATGACCTGTTGTTTTGCATTCCTGGACTTATGGCACATTTCAAACTAGAATATGCTCCTAATGAGTAGAGCCTTTTAATTGATTCTACAAAATAGTGGCAGAAAGCAGTACTACACAATGGAAATAACAATAAGTATGCTTCTGTACCAGTTGACACTCGGTTTACTTAAAAGAATGTTACGAAAACCTTGAACTGGTTTCAAGAAAACTCTGCTATTCAGACCACAAATGAACAGTATATAATGATTTAAAAGTAATTTTAATGCTGCTTAGTCAATAAAGTGGCTATACAAAGTTCCCTTCACTTTATAAAAAAAGCTTGGCCATTGAGAGAAAACTCACAAGTAGGGGTTAAAAATGTTTGAGGAAAAGCCTTGTAGATCCCAAAAAGTTGTTCACAACTTCACATTAAGTTGGGACGGATTAAACAATTTTTCAAGGCATTGACTATATATAAAGAAAGGGAATGTTTCAGATATCTTTGTGGACAGGTTTTCTGGTTTATCCACGGCAAAGTTAAAGAAAGAAATCTTTGTCTGACCCGACATTATAAAACATAATAGAACTGTTTGTTATAATACCTATAGAAAACATATTTATTTACTACCTATAGTTATAGATAGTTATCAGCGACGGACATTAAAAGGTATTGACAAACAGTTATATTATGTCCTTCGACCGTTTCGTCCGAATGAGGATAGAGAGGCTTAATGCCAGTTTTCTTAGTACCCAAGATAAAGGAATTCCATGTCTTTATACGTGTGTTATGAATGCTTCTACTATTGTTGTCGTTTCTTAATTAGAAAGGTGTGCAATTTCAGGCCATTTTGAAAGATAATTCATTGGGACCAATAAGTCCTTGTTTTTTTTTCTTTCTTATCTGAAGCGGGCCGAGAATATCCAGTTCAAGGCGTTCAAAAGGCTCTCCAGAAAGATATTGTGCCATTTTACCATGACTTCTTGTTCTAGAACCTTTTCTACTATTACATAATTCTTGCAACAATCTTCTACGACAAAATTGACAATCCTCTACGCACCAATCTATCTTGGCGACAATAGATGCAGTAAAATCTGTCTCGAAGTCCGTCAACTGTTCTTTTGACTCCAAAATGTCCTCCAGAAAGGCTGCTACGAAATTCTTGCCACACAGTTTTAACCTGTGATTTTGGCATTACCAATTGTTGAACTGGACTTACTCCATCGGGACTTTCCCACTTCCGATATAATACACCATTGGAAAGGTACAGAGATTCACACCATTACGGCTTTATATTTCCACTATGTTTGGTTATTTCCTGACAAATAGGTCTTACTCCATTTTTAAGCAATTTCTCATATGATAAGGCTTTCCAGAAAAGTCTGATCATTATATTCTTCCATTTAACTATGGTCATCTGGGGACTTACTTCTTCGGTTACATTGCTTGTTTTCCACTTATAAGCTTCTGTAGAATTGGTTGTTTTAATACAGTTACAATGTAAATGTGAAAAGAGACCAACATTTGAAGAAAGAAATGATAAATATTCAAAAGAACATGGTATAAAACTGATTAGTGATCAAATCACGAAAATACCTCGTATTTATAATAGACATATTAAACTGTAACCTCGGAAATCTTTTTTGGGTGGTACTAGAAAGATAACCAATGGAGACACTGCGGACGGCAGCCAGATGGTTGGTGGAGAGCAAGTCGTGGGTTCGAAACTAGCTTTTGGAACCGGGATTGGGTCCAACGGACGAAATAAGTAAAGATAGGATAAGAGATATTAGAAAAGATATAGAAATAAACAAAAAGATAGATGGGTAAAATTACCAAAGATAAGAGAAGATAGAAAACAGGGCGCCACTCAATTTTTTGGGGTTAAGGAGAAAATTAAGAAACCTTAGAAAAGAAAAGAGATATCCTTCAGAGATCAAACCCAAGGAAAGATACCAACAGTTAATTATCAAATAAATTTGGTCAACACAATATATAAACAAATAATAAATATATTAGGTATTACACTTACTTACCTACGAAACTTGGTTAGGAGCCGACAAATAAAATACATGCATAAAACATTAACAATATATTAAACACAAAATTATGATGCTGCTAAATGCAACACAAGTAATAAAAATACAAAACTATGAAATGGTGTTATATATGTATAAAATTAAGCATTAAAATAATAAAAAATACCTTTACCAAGATATATAAGGCAATCATATACAAATATAGTTTGGCGTATCTCGAGATATTATAGGAAAGATAATAAGCAAAAATTATAGCAAATACAACAGATAGCAAAAATTTCTTAACTCTAAATTTACAAAAAAAAAACAAACAGGTTACAGAGTTGAAAACATTAACTAGCCAAATCGTACTTGGCTATGTGGGTTACTATCTCGCACTATTCATTAATGCTAAACTGAGATGTTCATAGTTATTATTTATGGAAAGTTCTTGAATTGTTCTTTAAATTAAATATAAAAATGGGCAATCTACAGATGAAGATATGGAGGAATGATGGGTGATACATCCAGATAATGGCAGGTGATATGATACCATACCATATTACTCGCCCATATAATTTGCAGATAAAGATTATGGTAACTTACATAATTCCTGATGACGGCAGCTTAATTCACTGAATTTAATATACTGTACTGGTATTCAACACTGAATTTAATTAGGTACCATTAAAGGTAATGTAGAACTATATATAACTTAATATAGTCTAAGACAAGAAAACTGAAATATAGAGTGTATACACACTTAGAAAATAATTCACAGACGATAATTTCAGGCAAGCAACCACACTCAACGAGAGGCCACCGAGAAGTCTCACGAGATAATCGGCCTGTGCTCAACGAGAGCCCACCGAGAAATCTCACGAGATAATCGACCTGTGCTCAACGAGAGCCCACCGAGAAGTAAGTTGGTTCCACTAAAAATGTCACCAACTATCCAAGAAAAAAGAAGAAGAAGGTATATCCCCCACTTAAAATCATCGGACAGTTGTAGGTAATTCTGAGGAAGTAAAAATTTCGAAAGTTTTGAGTTACCGGTACCAACAATTGGACATGAGAAGCAGAAAATACTTGGGATTAAGTTATTCTCAAAAGATACGGGCCTTCGGCGAAAATTATCAATTTATCTAAAAGAACCTGCATACCCAAAAGTATTAGATCTTTTCATACTGAGTATTAAGACGGAAAGGATTAACTACCTTTAGTAATTAGGGAAGTCCATTATAATTTAGTAGATCCAATATTATTTTCTTATCGTAAACACGGGAATTCCTAATCATCGGCATATCGCACGGGGGTAAAAGAAATTAAAAATAATTAATATTTTAATAATAAAAAAAAAATGTTACAAAACGACATAATCAAGAGAGTGTTAAAAAATATTTATGGAGTTGACAGAGAGGATATACAACCAACAATGAAGAAAAAAAGCTATAATATATGGTGTGTTATAAAAAAATAAAAGATATTTTAGCATTAGCGGACGCAAACTATTATTTATTATAGGTGATAAAAATAGAACCGATGTGCTACAATCTCAGCTTATATATTAACTAGGAAACGGCAAAAACTATATTTAGTGGTCGAAAGGCCGTAGAAAATCGGATTGCCCTTAATTTATTATTTTCTGCCCGACCTAGCACGAAAGCGAACATGGACAAAGCTTGCATAATATTGAGAATCCCTACAAAAATAATAAGTGTTCTGTTTCTACATGCTCTAAACATTCACTTCCTGCTTGTAACACCGATACACAACGTTGTATTCCTAGTTGAAAAGTATTTAAAAAGTTATGACGCGTGTAGCCAAAAACGTAAGTGCTTATAAATATTTATTTTGAATTTTCCGAATCTATGTTATGGTTTGTAACATATATTCTATATTTATACAGGATAGATAATAGAAGTTTCAATAGTATTTATAGTATTAATATCTTAAGTTTCCATTATTTTCTAAATATTGATATGGAAGTATGCTATTTATTCATTTTTTGAATTTAGCTATGTTTTTAGGCTTTTTGATATTTGAAAATGCTAATGGTGTTTGTAATTTAAAAATTTTCGTTGTTTTTTCTACGTATGTATTCAAGAGCACTTTTAACTTCGATATAGTACATTAGTACATAAGAGAATCTCTCGATTCTCTGGATTTCTTCGCTACCTGCCATTAGTGCCTCGGGATCTAAATTTGCATGGCTGACAACCATGAATTTAGTTTTCTTAATATTAAGGTCTAGTTCGTATGTTACACTCACAGTTCTCACTCGGTCTAGTAAGGCTTATAGATCATATAGGCTGGTTGCTAGTAACACAGTGTATTATTGATGTATTCACCGTTTACTCGGATTCCCATCTCTAGGTTTGTGAGGGCTTCAGTAAAAATTTCCTCAGAATATACTAGGTTTGTTCCAACCATGAATCACAGACAAGTTTCTGACAGTTTGTGGATTGTTCCCACTGCGCATGTCATCAAATATCTGACTTCCTGATTGATTAGTGATAGGTAGTTGGAACAACCGACAATTTGTCAATTGTCTGTTGTCATATCCATCCTCTCATTTCTGCTTTTATTTTGTGATTGAGCGACTGACTATTTACATACATTTTACCAAACGACTCAGTGTCAGTAATTTTTACAGATTTTAAATAAATACCCAATATATACCCAAATGATATAATCACGTTATCAGTTTAAGTAAAACTCAAATAAAATATTTATACAGTAGAACCTCGATTATCCGTCTCTCTATTAACCGTCACCTCTGTTAACCGTCAGCGTCCATACATAAGTTATATTGACAACATAAGTAAAAATTTATTCATCAATTCATTTTGTTTGCAAAAAAATTTCCACCAAAGACGATTCTCATTTTGGACAATGCACCTGCCCATCCTACAGCCGGTATGCTGCGGAGTGACGATAAAAATATCACGTACTCTTTTCTGCCTGCGAGTACATCATTGATACAACCAATGGATCATTCGGTCATTAACACATTCAAAAGAAGATACAGGAAAAAATTTATTCAAAACCTAGTTATGGAAGAGTAATATTCTTTGCCAGAATGCTGGAAAGCTAACAATTTAAAACACGCAGTCGATAATGTTGTGGATGCTTAGGCTGATGTTTCGGGGAAATAACGCTGAAAAGAGCCTAGAATAAATTATGGGTTGAATCAACTTAAGATGAAAATGCTCCCCTTAAATGAAGTTACGGCTGAATCAACTGCTTTGTTTCTGTTGTCTAAAGATGACATAAACGAATGGTTAATTTGTGATGAAGACGCAAAGGGCTATCGATTGCTGACAGACGATGAAATCGTTGAAATGGTAACAGAGACGGAAACTGATTCAGAAGCCGACTTTGATGGTGGCGATGTTGATGATACTATTACAACTCACAAAGATTTGCGTAACGAAGCTAGAGGAGCTGCATCGCACGTATAACAATTCATCAAGTGGTATTCTCGGCCAGAAGAAGCAAATAAGGTAGATTTAACGATTTTACGTCGATTAAGAAATTCAGTCGTTGCAAAATGTGAAGTAACAATAAAACAAACAAAGATTTCAGAATAATTTAAATCTTATTGATTCGACTGTACTAACATAAATCCCTCTTATATTATCAAAACATACAAATAAAATTTGAGAGTTATATTATGATTTTTTTTTAAGTTCTGTTAATCGTCTTTTCGATTATCCGTCATACCCTTGGTCCGGTGCCCTGACGGATAATCGAGGTTCCACTGTATTGGTAAACAAACTTTAACCTAAGCGTTCGGCGTTCCCGACTAGGGTTGGGTTCATAGAACAATTTGTAAACAGTAAACAGAACCGTTCCGTTGACAATTGACAAACCAATCGACTATTAAACGGTACTACGCATGCCCCAAATTTCTTGTCCAAAGAAAATCCGCAAACTGTTTTGACTGTCAGCAAACAAGTTGTTGGTGTGGTTGGAACAGAAAACTATTTGCTTGCTGACTGTTTGTAATTTCGGTTGGAACGCTTTTATGTTATTGCGCAGAATCCTGACGTCTGCAACTTGTTTCTGACTCTGGTTGGAACAAACCTATTGAAAAGAGTCGGCGTGAGCACACAGCCTTGCCTTACTCTTCGCACGATCTTTACTTGGTAGATCAGCTGGTCTTCGACCTTGACTTGAGCACGCTGGTTCCAGTATAAATTCGTGATGATCCGAATGTCCTTCTCATCCAATCCTACTCTTTGTAGGCCGGCGACCATCTTCTTTCAATTGCCTTCGCGTAGTCAATAATAAAACAAATATAGACATCACAACTAACATCGCTGCATCTCGGAAGTAGGACTTGTAAGGTGAAAAATGCTTCACGTGCATTTCACTGATATTTTCTTCGCATTTCTTGTAGATTCTGGCATGTATGATTTTAAGAAATATCTTAAGTGCATGAGTCATAAGGCTGATAGTTCGGAAATCTTCACACGTTTTCGCAGATCGTTTTTTTTTTTTGTTGTGTTACAAATGTTAACAATAGCTATTCCTCTGGGGTATTACCTGAATCATATATAGCGTTAAACAGTTTAGTTAACTCCTTTGTGCTCACTTCACTCTTCACCTTAATAAGTTCAACGGGTATTTCATCCGGACCTGGGGCCTTACCATTCTTAGACTGTTTTAAAGCTGCTTTCACCTCGCTTTCTAGCATTGACGGCCCTGTCATGCAATTTATTTCTGGAAAGTTATCTCGGTAGTCCCAGAAAAGTTCTTCGATATACATTTTCCAGGTCGCCAACTTCTCCTTAACTGTCTTCGCCAGGTTCCCGTCTCTGTTTATGAGGAGGTGTGTCTTATGTCTCTTGTATTGACCAGTGGCTTATCGAATGTTTCGGTGGATATTAATATGATTGTATTTCACTTGCAGCTCTTCGATTAGTTTACATTTTTCTTGTATCCATGTCTCCTTGGCTCTTCATATTTTTTTTTAATTTTTTGGTTGATTTCTTGGTATTTCTTTGCGTCCTTGTGTTTCATTAATCTTCTTTGGTCGATCATCTACAGAATGTCATCAGTTATCTATTCTTAATTTTTACTCTTGTTTTCTTTCCCAGATATTCTTTTCCCGCATTTTGCATGACGTCTTTGATATACAGTAAAACCTCCTTTAACCGAAACCTTTTTAACCGAAACCGCTGACAGTTTTAATAATTTCGGCAATAAACAGTAAATTTTTATCGCAAAACGTAAACAATTTCATTAATTTCACTCACCGATTGATGCCGACGTGTGTTGGAAAATCAAAAAAACTAAGAGCTCTGAAAAATATCTGAGCACTTCCAGTTTTTTATAGAAGCCAAAAAAGCTCATGTATGTCGACCACTTTATTTTCAGAATGGTTCTAAAATGAATTCATCCCAAGGGTAAAATCCTTTTTAAAATAAAAAAACTTCCCATCAAAGCATTGTTGCTTGTTGACAATGCGCCAACTCAGCCTCAAAATCTGCACAATAGTGATAATTGTCAGATTTTTGCCACCGAATGCCACGAGCTTAATTCAGCTACACAGAGACCCGGGAGTAATATATTCAAGAGACATTTTAGAGGAGCATTCTTAAGACATCTGTTATTACAGGAGATGAATTAATCCCAAATTGTTCCAGAAATTCTCAAATCTTCAACAATGAAACATGTTATTTATCGTTGTGCTGAGTTCTGGGCGAAGATCAACCCTTTAACTTTGGAATAATTCTGGAACTAACTTTTTGATTGGATTTTGATTGACGATCCTGAAGAAGAAAGTGGTAAAGAAACGACAGAAGAGATTAAATCTTTAATAAAAAATTTGAGGGGATGTGACGAAATTAACCAAGAAGAGATACGTGAGTGGTTAGCAGCCGATGACTCAGAAAGTGAATTCATCGACCAAGACATCATTGATATGGTTCTTCGTCCAGACAACCTGAGCGTATCAGACGGCGAAGATGACGACCCAACAGACAACAGGCAGCGTGAGACCGACGACGAGATTTTCAATGCCTTAAGGAAAAAAATTTTATACAGTAGGCCTAGTTAGTAGGACACGACTAAGTTCTTAATTTTTGTTGTCATTGTATACAGTTTTGTCCTTTTAAGATTGCTTTACGTTTCGTCGAACGATGGAATAAGGCAAACTCACGACGTTCTGCAAATGAACGATGGAGATATATAGTTGCAAAATTTTCCTTAATTTTATTACTTTATTCTGTATTTACTTATTAGAAAACATTACGAAATCACCACATAGTATTTTTTAATACCAATACTTTAACCAAGAATACTATAAAAAACAATGTTATTTTTAACCGAAATTCTTGTTATCCGAAACGGCTTCCCCCAATTATTTCGGTTAAGGAGGTTTTACCGTAACTCCATTTTTTTTCTACACTATGTTCTTGTTGTTTAGCGGTTTCTAGTTTTTCTCTCATTATATCTCTTATGTTCTGACGAACTACGGGTTTTTTTAGAGTGTCATAATCCAGGTTTTGTTTAGGTTTACTTTTGATGAGTTTCTTTAGTTTGAGTTATATCTGGCCCACTAATGGGTTGTAGTCTGATGAAACGTCTGCGCCTGGGAAGGTCTTCGCCGAAGTCAAGCTGTTCTTGAATATGTTGTTAATGAGAATAAAGTCTATCTGGTTTCTGATGATATTCTTGGTTCTATCTGCAGGTGCCTTCCACGTATAAAGTCGTCTCGGGGGGAGTCTAAACCAGGTATTAGCAATGGTAAAATCTTCACGACAGAATTGGATAAGTCGGTCTCCCCTTTCGTTTTTCTCGCCTAAGCCGTGTTGTCCGACGATGTCTTCTATTTTGCTTTTACCAACTTTGGCATTGAAATCACCCATGATGATGGTAAGCTTGTTCTTCTTGGTATATTTTAGTGCTTTTTGTACAAGTGCGTAGAACTCCTCGATATGCTCTTCTGGCTTTTCTGATGTTGGAGCGTAAATTTAAATGATGTTCGTATTAACGGGTCTGCTTTGCAGCTTCATCATAATTACTCTATCAGAGAGGTAGAACGCTTATCACAGCCCCAGCGACCTTTTTGCTTAGAATCACCGCTACGCCGTTCCAGTGATGTGGTTTGTCGTTTCCACACTTTTTTGCACACCACTAGTTTGCACACTTTTTCTCTATTAGTGTTTAAATATTGGTAAATAAATAAAGGATTTCGTGGGTTGACGACCTGGGAAGCCTTACATTTTCTTGTTCTTCCTCCCCTGCCGGATCTTGGTATCCGAAGTCCATGATCAGTACCTTCTCCAAATTGATTTACATTAACCATGATGAATGAACTAGGGACTATTTATGGAGTGGTTTCCTGTTGCCTTCTCCATCGCAGTGTCGCAGCCGTTTGACTCATAATGCGAGTGGCGCCTGTGAGTATCTAGAATTAAGCATACAGGATTTTTTGTTTTCCCACAGCCTTAATCCAGTAAATACATTACTGCTGCCTAATGCCATGTCCTCAGTTAATCCGCGGGTACTTATTTGGCTATGCCTTATTCGTACCTGTCCTGCATATCTGCAGGAACTTTCCCTATCAGCCATTGGACGCGCAGTGTCGGGCTTGACGACTTCCCCGCCTAGTCTGTCTTATGCAAAGAACTGAAAGGCCCCTACTCAATTGAAAGCCCCTCCTCCACGCAAGTTGAGACCAGCCACGGACCAGATGGGATTGAAACACGGATAAATATTTGAATATTTTAGAAGAATCTCGTTTACCGATTATGGAACACCGACTAATATCAGCAAAAGATTTTGTCTTTCAACAGGACGGCGCAGGTTGTAAGGCCTCAAAATAGAGTTTAAAATGGATTGAAGAACATGGCATGCCACTTCTGGAATGGGTTTCTAAGAGTCCCGACTTGTCCCCGATAGAGACGTGGCACGAAATGAAAAAACCTTTGAGGAAACATCCTGCCAGTCGAAAGAAAAATTGCAAGAAATATGGGATTAGTTTACATTAGACATTGTCAGAACTTGGTAAAAACTATGCCTCGAAGAATTATGTTTTTCATAAAAATAAAGGGGATGTAACTCAATAGTAAACTTTCACTTTTTTGTTAATATTACATATTCTACGCGTTTTTTTAAATGTATTGTTATTCTGTTTAATGAATAGTTTTCATAACGTTATAAAAATATTTGCTATAATTAGGAAGTTTAAAAATGTTCGATGCAATAAAAACTTCTAAAATTTAAGCTGCGCTTTTATTTTTTTCTCTAAAATTTAATTTTCTTATCAATCTAACGTTAGGCCAACTGATATAGGAGGGGTCTCGTAATAATAAAAAAATTATCTTCTTCTTCTTCAGCCTGTGTTCGTCCACTGCTGGACATAGGCCTCTTCCATTTGCTTCCATCGATTTCTACTTTTGGCAATTCTTATCCACTGCTTGCCCGCGACTTGTTTGATATCGTCTGTCCACCTCTTCTGCGGTCTGCCTACTCCTCGCCTGTTCTCTCTTGGTCTCCAGTTTGTTAATCTTTGTGTCCATTTTTCGGGATTATCTCGGGCAACGTGTCCGACCCATTGCCACTTGAGCCTTGCAATACGTTCTGAGACATCAGTAATTTTTGTTCTTTCACGAATGACGTTATTTCGAATCCTGTCTCTCAAACTAATCCCTAGCATGGCCCTCTCCATTGCTCTTTGGGTTGTACTGAGCTGCTCTAAGGTTTTCTTTGTGAAGGCCATGGTCTCCAGTCCATATGTAGTTACAGGCAAGATACATTTGTCATAAACTCTACGTTTTAGACACATTGGTATATCTTTATTCTTCAAAATAAAGCTTAATTTGCCGAAAGCTCCTCAAGACAGTTGTATGCGTCTTTTTATTTCGGCTATTTGATTTTCTTTGCCGATTTTAATGGTATGTCCAAGATATATATAGTGGTCGACATTTTCAAGACTGACGTTGTCAATAACAAGATTAGTTTGTAAATTACTCATTATTTTTGTTTTCTGAAGGTTCATTTTGAGACCTATTTTATTTGACTGCTGGTTTAATTCCTTCAACATTTGCTCCAGTTCCTTGATATCTGTACTAAATAATACTATGTCATCCGCAAACCTCAAATGACTCAAACGTACACCATCAATGTTTAGACCTTTTTCCTCCCAGTCAAGCTGTTTGAATACATTTTCCAATGCTAAGTATCACCTTGTCTAATACCTTTATCAAGGCGCATTTTTTTCAGTTTTTTCGTCTTCATTGATTTTGATGTGGAATGTGGCCTGTTCATAAATGTTTTTAAGGAGTGTAGTGTACCGTGAGTCTATTCGAGCATCCTTCAGGGCTGACAAAAAGGACCAAGTCTCAATACTATCGAAAGCCTTGTGAAAGTCGATAAATGCCATATGTAAAGGTACATTATATTCTGTGGTTTTTTCTACTAGTGTTCTGATGGTTTGTAAGTGATCATTAGCGCCAAACCCTTTTCTAAATCCCGCCTGTTCAACCGGTTGATATAAATCAAGTTTTTGTGTTATGCGGTTGGTTATTATTCTTGTTAACAATTTGTATAAGTGTGACAACAAACTTATAGGTCTGTAGTTTTCAATATTAGTAGTGTCTCCTTTCTTGTGTAAAAGTATTATTTCGGCGTTTTCCCATAGACTGGGTATTCTTTTTTCTGTTAGACACTTATTCAGTAAGACTTCCACAACTTCTACAACGATGTTGCCGCCCATTTTTAACATTTCAGACGTTTATACGATCCTCGCCGGGAGCTTTTTTGTTTTTCATTTGCTGTAAGGCATGTCTAATTTCCGAAGAGGTTATTTTAGGGAGGTTTTCCGAGCCGACGTTTAGAATTGTTCTGTGGTCTGTTTAGAATTGTTCTAAAAAAATTATATAAGGTCTATATTTTTGCAGATTGTCTCTGTCTTTAACCATAAGATTTTACAGTAGAAGAAAATTTAGGCACATTTTATCACACAATTTTAAGTTCTAGAATTTCTTAATTGATTTAAAGATATTTTGATCTACGATAGCTATATGAAATTTCGGTTAAAACCCGTTGTCATTTGTTTATAAAAACATGACGGTCAGTTTTTTAATTATCTTGAAAATGATATTTTACAACTTTTTACTGAATATGTTAAACTATCAAGCAATCTATCCTTATATTATCTACTTTTTATCATATTATTTATATAGATAGGAAGCGTACAAAGAATAGCAAGGATTCTGCTAGGTAGGATCTAATTTTAGAACTCTGTCAAAATTAAAAGTTCGCAATCCTTTCATTCGGCAGTAGCACCAGTTAGTTTTCGCGATGATTAAACCTGTAAAGTTTTGAAAAACCGTGTTACAATTACCTATATGCTACATAATATGTATTCACCTCAAGCTTGTTGTAAATTTAGCAAAATCTGTGTTTTAATCAGTATTTAAACATCGTTGAAGTAATCTTTATTTATATATACAAACTGAGTGTGTGTCTGTGTCATGTGAATGTGATTATCTTTCGTCAAAAGCCGGCATTTTTTGAGGTGAGTCATGCACTGTATAACAGTTATTTTGGAACAAGTGTAAAATCGAATGTACAGCATTTTTCCTTCTTTTTTTTTATATGTTATATATATTTTTGGCGTTACTCTTTTACTTGTATTGTCCTTTTTAGTAAAATTTTTTCATTCATTACAAAATTTTAAAATTATCATTCTCTTCTTTTTAGTGTTTGATAAATCCACGTACTTTTTGATATATCCGTTATATTTGTATAGGTTTTTATTCCACAGGATGTACGAGCCCCTTCCCATATCAGTTGACCCAATGTTAGATTAATAAGAAAATTAAATTTTAGAGAACAAATTAGATTTTTTCATTTCGTCCACAAAGTCTCTATCGGAAACAAATCGAGACTGTTAGAAACCCATTGCAGAAGTGGTATGCCATGGTCTTCAATCCATTTTAAATTCTTTTTTGAGGTATGACAGTGAAATATGACTTTTCTCTTCAGACAGTCGGGATGAAAAGCTTCATTTTTCCTGCGAATGACGCAACTCCTACTGTCTACAACACATACTTCAAACCTGGACTCATCACTCCATTGTATTGAATTCCATTGCGACTGAGTCCAATCTTTATGCTCTTTTGACCATCTTAATCTATTTTTCTTTTGTTGTAACGTTAAAAGTGGCTTTTCCTGCATTTGAACTAATGTTTTCAACTATAAAACTTACTTTGTAAGTACCAAATTCTAATTTGTAAGCCTATTGGTGACATGTTGATCTAGAAACGTGTCTTCCAATAACGTCACTCTATAAAACGCCTTACTAAATATAATTTGATTTTTCACTATAATGCGTCTTAATACCCTTCGATCTGCTTCGGTTATTTTACTTTTTCGTACATTTCTAGGTTTTGTGACGACCGAACCTGTAGTTTTGTATCTTTTGACTATATTTCTTATACTATAGCGTAACAATTTCAACATATTTGCGATTTTCGAATTGGCTTTTCCAGAATTAAAAAATCTAATAATGATTGAACAAACTTTCCCATCGATAACTTCACCTCAACCCATTGTACAATCCACAAGCGGCAAAAAGCTTTACAATACTACAAAATACATTTCACATGCTCTGACAATATTATTGTTTTGATGTCATTATTCCATAGCTACCTCTGGATTTAACGTAATTATGAAAAAATCATCAATAATCCTAAATAGAGAAATTCAAACTGAAAAATAAAAAGAAGAAGAAAGTTAGCTTGGGCAGCATTCGGTAAACTGAACTATATACTCAGAAATCAACAAATTCAATTACATCTTAGATCTAAAATTTTTGATGCATGCATTATTCCGATATTAACTTATTCGGCACAAACATGGACAATCACAAAAAAAAATATGATACTTAGAGTCACTCAACACGCGATGGAAAGAGCAATGCTAGGTATATCACTTAAGGACAAGAAAACAAACACGTGGATAAGACAGAAAACCAAAGTCACCGATGTGGTGCAAAAATCATTAAAGTTGAAATGGGAATACGCTGGACATGTAGCTAGGAGCGATCTAAACAAATGGCACAGATCAATTTTAACCTGGAGACCATACCAACACAAAAGACCCAGAGGCAGACCTCCTATGAGATGGACAGATGATCTGAAAAGGACTGCCGGGAAAAATTGACTACAAGTAGCGTACAATAAAAAACAATGAAAATGAAGACTTGAAGAGGCTTATGTTCAGATGTGGACGTGAATGGCTAGACGAAGAAGGAGAAGAAGATGAAAAAATTAACGTATTTTTACATAAGTGAATGCATAACCAGGGTTTAGTGAATTTTCTTATTGTTGAAAATAGATAAAAAACCATAATTGTAATGTTTTTAATAAATATTAATAAAAATGTCATTTTAATTAATATGGGAACTTATAAAAACATGCAGAGTATAATTTGTTTATTGTAATCGACTTAAACTGCAAATTCCATAGGTGGGCCAACTGATATGGGAAGGAGCTCGTATACATAATAGCATAATTTATGATATCTTTTAGAACCTTAATATGTAGTTGCATTTCGAATTTTAGCACTTAAGTAACCTGTTAGGTCACCTGACGATGAACAGCATATTTTAGTCCTCACACGTTATGAGAAAGTCTAATATCTATTTCTTTAACTTCGTTACATATTCATACATCGTTAAGGAATTTAAGTACTTGGGAGCGATCATAGCAGCCGAAAACAGCTATGAAAATGACGTGTATAGGGTGATTTCAAGAAACGGCTCATATTATTCTCTATTGACGGTGCTTGAATCAAGATTACTCACAAGAGTAGCAAAAATATGAGTATATAAAACCATAATGCGTGAAGCAACAAAAATACTGAATTAAAACACTTACGGACAAACAGAACACAATCAAAAGGGTAAAGCAGACATTTAATTTAAAAGGGGGTATTTTGTAGCACTACATCACTTGTAAGTAGGAGGAACTGGCAAAGAGGAATAGTTTTTTGTTGTCTAATAAATTTTTGAGACGTGAATTTGACATAGTTCAAGTCATTTTAGATTAAGGTGTGACAGTTCTTCTAACGGTGACAGTTCTGTGACTAAGTCTTAATCTTATTTCCTTTTACCTATTTGAAATAGACTCACGCAGGCAACATTTTTAAGATTTGAAAAATACTGTTATTGGAACGGAAGATCCTACGGATCATCTTTGGGCCTTGTAGAGATGAAGGTGTAGTAAAAAGCGATAAAAGCAAATGCGAATAATCATTTAACACATTTACAAAGCAATCATGAAACTGTATATTGTTTAACGTTAAAATAAAACGGAACTGCCGAATTTCTAACAGCTGCCCAACTCTAATATTTTTTGACGTAAATTTTTAGATTCCTAAAAACAACAACTGCTAATGGTTTGGCTTCATGAAAGTTTTCAGCTGTGTTTTGTGTAGTTAATTTTATTTTATATATACTTAAATATCTACATATACATAAAAATCGATAGTCATCTGTTAAATAATGAAATTGTAAGCAGGCATGTCCAAAATATTTTTTATTCGTATTCAAAAAATACTGGTATCATTCACTTTCGGATACCATCTGTTTATAGATCTTTCATGTTCAATATTATATCTTCTATTTCTAAACGAACGAAGGGATCATCTTCTCGAATTGTCTATGTTTTTGATGCATTTAACCTGGTGCGCTAAAGCGGAATCGCAATCTAAAGGGGAGTTTCCCGATCGGCAGCTATCTCAAAAACTGGCATCAAACAACATCGGTGACATAACACATCCTTGTCTGACATCACGCTTAATAGTAGAGTAAATAGACTGGCAAAAGGCTTCTAGAATAGATTTTGGTGGGCACTTTGTTGCTAAAATGTAAAACCTATTTTTTTTCGTTTCTAATATCTTTCTAATGCAAAATCACTTGGTCGTCCAAAAATCGTAGCGGGAGGGGAGTGGTGGGGAGCCTTACAAAAAAAAGTGCTAATTTTTTTTTTCGTTATTTTTCGGATCTACGATAACCGAAAATTCATTCCTCAAATTTGTATGTTGATCTGGACATTAGAAATATTTTTATTTTATTTATAAAAATACGTCAAACCATTGTTGTATATGGAGCGCCTTCATACAAAATCACTTGTTCTGAAAACCCATATTTTTAAAATCTTTTACCTCGCTCTACCTCGAAAAATATTGGGTTTAGCAAAAAATTACTTTCTATAAACATTATAGACCAAAAATCAAAGAACACGTGGGCTTTTTTAGAATTTCGATTGGATACTTAGTTTAAGAAAGAATTAAATAAATCGAACGGCATGTCACGACGGACAGTGCTGAACGCCGAGATGCGAGGAAGGGCGAGATTTCTAATCTGAAGTCAAAGCAAATCGACTCTAGTGATGGCGATGTTGTTAGAGTCGAGTTTACATTGAAACGCTGTTGTGTTGTATATTTCTATTACGAAAGTGCATCATTGTGCATTATTTTATACTAATAGCGCGAAATCCACTGAGCTGAGATTTTTTATATTAAAAGTTTTAAATTATTAAAAGTTATTAATTAGCTTATTGCTATAATAAAAATATTAAATATCTACTTAATATTAAAGTAAATATTTTTTTCTGGTCTGACAGTGAACTTGAGTCAAAAATCAGATTAAGGCATGTTTTTTTCCATAAAGTCCATTTCCTTTTCAGTTTGTTGAAGGACGCGGAAACTGGAGAATACATTTTTGTTCTAGTTTTCGAAAAATGCATCCTTACTTCTTTGCATTTGGCCATGTGAACTATTCTTTTTGGGGAACATTATATTTGTTGGACATGTACAACTTTGCTGATAAGTATCCAGAATTTCATGAAGACTTTATTAGAGGAAATTTTGTTGTGAAAAGTTTGAACAGAAACTTGTACCAACTATTTGTAGATATAGCTTTAAACATATAAATACAAACTCAAAAGATGCAGGAGAAATCGTGTGATATACTAAAACCAGCACAAAACTAGACGAATGGTTTTTAAGCTACAATATGATTGGCATAAATTAAGTCTGACTTATTCTAAGCCAGACTCTTCAGTATTCTCAGAACTAACATCTTCTACGGTTAAAATTGTTTCACGTATATTACCTTTATTGCCACATTTCGCCTGGCCCACACATTTACAAGAACCAATGCATTTGATCTGCTTCCTTTTACACGAGCATTGGGCCCTGTACAGTCTGAAAATTATTAAAAAAAAGCTAATATAATTATTCTTCACATAAAAAGGCAAAAGTTGATTCACCTTTTTTAAATTTACAACTATTCAGAATATATGTATCTTTCGTCAACATGGGTTCCGTGTTTAAAACTGGTACCAGCTCTCCATTTTGTTTACTCCAGCCACTTAGCAACGGATTTGGCAGACATGGTCTTGGTGTCGCACTACATAGCCATATTTTCGTCTGGAAGTGTATATGAAGGCAGTGTTGCCTCAGACTGTCTAAAGTAGGAGGCAGTTTATGAATAGGTTTCGTAGTGGCCAAAATACCTCTTAGAGTATTAATACACTTAATATTGTCGTTAGGTGTATAAAGAAGAATAACAGATTTAACAATATCATATCATCGAAAACATCTTTGCTCAAATATTCTTCACTTCCCACTCTAGATAGGAGACTATAATTTAATAGAAATACCTTCCAATATGAAAGGCTGGTCAACATTTCCTTAGGAAGTAATCCATAGAGAGTTCGTGGATACCTATAAATATTTCGTTGTCCTTTGTTCCAACCCTTATCTAAACTTCTGGAGTTGAAAGGTCTTTAAAATGGGCACATCGGTAACTTTACAGTCGACTATACATTTTGTATATCCCTCCATTTTTGCTGATAGAATGTGTAATATTATTCTGGTATCTGCCTCTTTATGTGATGAGACTAATATTTCAGAATTCAAACCAAAATTTGTTTTGTAATGTAAAACGTCGCAAAATCCTCTGCTGGATACGAAGTGAGCGGTGCAATTTGTTAAGGAATATTTAACTAGCTGATTGCTTACGAAGTGTGCAAGCTGGTTTTTATTAAAAACTCAATTAATAAATGAATTCCATTTTTGAGGTAATACTGTATCCGGACCTTTAATTAACCGTTGTGTTGATTTAATTTTGGCGCCTCTCTTTTGTCTCGTTCAGTTTTTTATGGAAGATTCCTTGTAGTGATCCAAAACAAAATCGATCCTTTTAACGTTGTAGGGGTTCTTGAACACTATTGATTTCAAAATTCTTGCATAGTCGTCAAATGTTTTGGCATTTGATGGTTTGCCAACTACTTGAATCAATCCCATACCATCAAAAATGTGACACGTTTTGTGATTTTGTAACAACTGTAAACTGTTCTATTATAGAACCTAAGGCAGATTTATTTTATGGTATCGATAAAACTCCTGCTGGTACAAGTGACATTGGATATGCTGTCAATTCATATTTGAAAATATCCTCATAATATTTATGTCTCTTTCAATTGCCTTGGTTGCTAGTATTTTTTGTAAAAATTCTTGCTCATCTTGAATAATTTTCTTCTTTTCAGAGACAGTTTTATAGGTACCTGCGCGACGAAGTCTTGGAAGATTATTCTCTTTTCTATGCTGATAAAAATTGGGAGTTCCAACAGTAACAATACATTTCGCTAGGCTCTCTTTTTCATTTTTTTTTTTTTTGTATATTTAGTAAGGATGTTTGAACATTTGGCGATGCAATCTCATTAGCTGAAATTACGAGAAGACGATCTACGCTTTTTAAAAATACATTAAATCGTAAAAACTGACCATGTAGTTTTTGTACAGAATATTCATCAATTTTCATCCGTTTTTTTCTACTTTCTACGTTTTGACTTGAGTGGTTGCTTAGGTCTCATGATGCACGAAATTCATCTACCATCATGCCAATCATATTATAGCTTAAAAATCATTCGTCTAGTTTGGTGCTGGTTTTAGTAAATCACACGATTTCTCCTGCATCTTTTGAGTTTGTATTTATATGTTTAAAGCTGTATCTACAAATAGTTGGTAAAAGTTTCTGTTCAAACTTTTCACAACAAAATTTCCTCTAATAAAGTCTTCATGAAATTCTGGATACTTATTAGCAAATTTGTACATGTCCAACAAATATAATGTTCCCCAAAAAGAATAGTTCACATGGCCAAATGCAAAGAAGTAAGGATGCATTTTTCGAAAACTAGAACAAAAATGTATTCTCCAGTTTCCGCGTCCTTCGACAAACTGAAAAGGAAATGGACTTTATGGAAAAAAACATGCCTTAATCTGATTTTTGACTCAAGTTCACTGTCAGACCAGCTGCTTTTCGTTAAATCCGTTTCTAGATGAAAAAAATATTTACTTTAATATTAAGTAGATATTTAATATTTTTATTATAGCAATAAGCTAATTAATAACTTTTAATAATTTAAAACTTTTAATATAAAAAATCTCAGCTCAGTGGATTTCGCGCTATTAGTATAAAATAATGCACAATGATGCACTTTCGCAACGGCATGTCCGTCGTGACATGCCGTTCGATTTATTTAATTTTTTCTTAAACTAAGTATCCAATCGAAATTCTAAAAAAACCCACGTGTTCTTTGATTTTTGGTCTATAATGTTTATAGAAAGTAATTTTTTGCTAAACCCAATATTTTTCGAGGTAGAGCGAGGTAAAAGATTTTAAAAAATATGGGTTTTCAGAACAAGTGATTTTGTATGAAGGCGCTCCATATACAACAATGGTTTGACGTATTTTTATAAAATAAAATAAAAATATTTCTAATGTCCAGATGGGTATGCAAATTTGATGAATAAATGTTCGGATATTGTACATCCGAAAAACGATGAAAAAAAATAATTGCTTTTTTTTTTTGTAAGGCTCCCCACCACCCCCCTCCCACTACGATTTTTGGACGACCAAGTGATTTTGCCTTACAAAGATATTAAAAACCAAAAAAAATGGGTTTTACATTTTAGCAATAAAGTTCCCACGGGATAACACAATAGGATCCTGTTTTAAACTATACTATAATAGAAACTTTAGCTGAAACCTATTGATCCACCTTAATACAATTGGTCTGATTGTAGTAAAGATTTTTGAGGAATGTGTCATATCTGTCCAAGCGTTGAAATAGTAGTGTATGTGGTACTCTAGCAAAGGCTTTTTCAAAACCTATAAAACATACACATGTGCAAATTCAATTTAAAACTCCGATAAAATGGTTACTGGCGCATGAAAAATTGGAATATTCTAACTTTACTAACACAATGCATGTACTTCTTAGACATGCTTGCCACTACACGCCAGTAACTGTTTATACATGCCTTTTTTTTTATTGGCGCGACAACAACTACTGGCGCCAGCAAATTCATGCGTGTATAAAACTCCGCATGAAGTGTGCAAACACACTTCATGCGGAGTGACAACCTTCCACAGAGGTATTTGTCCGCAAATGAACAAGCAGAATTATACAGTTAAACAATTATAAAGAGGAAGAAGTTTTTTGATCTGTCTTGTGGGTTTTTAGATTTGGTTTTGGACAGAATAGATCTCAGTATCTTAATGATCTTAAAACAAATTCATCATTCTTCTTCTTCTCGTGCCACTCCTAGCGGAGATTGGAAATCATCATGGCCACTGCGACTTTGTTAGCAGCGCGCCTAAAAAGTTCAATCGAACTACACCCGAACCATTCACGTAGATTACGAAGCCACGATATTTTTTCTTCTTCCCACACTTCTTTTGCCCTTAATTTTGCCCTGCATGATGTTTCTTAAAAGTTCGTACTTTTCACCTCTCACAATGTGCCCCAAGTATTCCATCTTTCTAGTTTTTATCTCATTTAGAATTTCGCATCTTTTGTCTAAAGTTTGGAGTACTTGCGTGTTAGTGACGCGGTCCATCCATGATATTCTGAGAATGCGCCTATAGCACCACATCTCGAAAGCTTCGATGTTTTATATGGTCAACTGTTTTAGTGTCCAAGCCTCAACTCCATATAACAGGGTTGAAAAGACATAACACCGCAGCATTCGTATTCGTAACTTTATATTGATATCACGATTGCAAAAGAGTTTGCGCATTCTATTAAAGGCTGATCTAGCGATTTCTATTCTACATCTAATCTCTTTTGTTTGATCAGTATCGTCTGTGATCCAAGCACCTAGATATTTTATAACAGGGCACACGCTCAATCGTTGTATTGTCTATTACAAGATTAGCTCTGATGTTCTTTGATTTCGTGATTACCATAAATTTAGTTTTTTTTTAATTAATTTTCAAGTCGTAACTGTTACAGTATATATTGAGACTTTGAACGAGATGTAGTTCTACTAGCGTTCCCGTTAGGAGAACTGTATCGTCAGCATACCTTATATTGTTGATCGTCTCACCATTTATTATCAGACCAAGATCTTCTTCCTCGAATGCTTGTTCACAGATAGCTTCACTATACAGATTAAATAAAAGTGGCGATAAGATACATCCCTGCCGGACTCCTCGATGGATTTGAATTTCTTCTGTTAGTCTGCCTTCAACCTTGACATTTGCTGTTTGATTCCAATATAGATTGCAAATAATTCGAATATCTCGGCTGTCTATATTTTTCTTTATTAGAACTTGTCTTAGTGGTTCATGTTGTACTTTGTCAATGGCCTTTTCGAAATCAATAAAGCAGGCGTAAATTTCTTGGTTCATGTCTAAGCATCTCTGTGAGAGAACGTTCATTGCAAACAGAGCCTCCCTTGTACCCAGCCCTTTTCTGAATCCCATCTGAGTGTTACTGATGTCTACGTCTAATTTCCTATAGATCCTATTATGGATTATTTTTAAGAACAGTTTTAGAGCATGACTCATCAAAGCTATCGTACGATATTCGTTGCATTCCTTTGTATTTGATTTTTTTGGCAGTAGTATAAAGGTCGAACGGAGCCATTCCCTTTTGAGCTTTTTGCTTGTTTGATTGCATATTCTATTTCTTCTCTGATTATATCAGGCCCTGTATCATCTGTATATTCGTTTGAGGTTTCTTGTCTATCTTTGCCATCAAACAGTTGTGATATGTATTCTGTCCATCGGTTCATTTTTGTTGTAAATCTGTTATAATTATACCATCTGTATCTTTGATCTGTCTTGTCTGTGTTGTTCTTCTCCTTCCTGTCATTTCTTTAATCTTTTTGTGTACATTAAAAAAGTCATATTTTCGCTCCAATTGTTCCAACTCCTGGCATTGCTCACTTAGCCATCTTTCTCTAGCTTCTCTTATTTTCTTTTTTATCAGTTTATCTGTTTCTTTGTATCTTATCGGATTATTTGTTTTTTGTACCCTTCTTTCACGCATCAACTGTAGTATTTCCTCATTCATCCATTCTTTATGTTTCCTTTCTTTCGGTGTTAAATTTTCTCTCCCTGACAACATTACGGCATGTTTAATATTCTCCCATTTTTGGTTTATGTTATCAGTATTTCTATTCAGTTTCTCTATATTTTTTAAATTTTCTTTGATGTTTACTATTGTTTTCTCTTTTATATGTTTTCTCTTTTATGTGTTGTAAAATTCATCATATTAATCGGTAAAAAACCTAGTGCCGCCGAGATGAACAAATTATTTACAATAATACAACGGGCACTTCTGGTTTGTGATCGTTTCAAAGTATTTGAAGTGATTCTTTATATCAAGTCACTAACCCAAATTAAGAAATAATAAAGAGCATTGTGGTTGTTGATAAAGCCATAATAACATTGACGTGACGATTGTGGGAATCGACCAAAACAGTTTATAATTTACTTAAATAATATCCATTCAAAAGTGTTTAACGTTAATATTTCTATGTCACAAGGTCACCTTAAATTTATTACCTTCGGTTTTCTATTCACGATGCACTCGAATAGTTAAATTGCGGTCTCACAAGGAAACAATATTTTTAGAATAATTTTATTAGTTGTTTAAGTACAACATTAAGTCCACAATTAAAGTTATCTTACTATTAAATATACAGTTATATTGGAGAATATACATAATAAGTACTTTTTTATCGTTCATGCTTACTAGGCATTAGCATGAACCAATTTACGTTTTATTTGGGTCTTCTGTTGCATTAATACTGTTCTCAAATATTATTATTGACTACAAATATAAAACTAATGATCGGACCTCCAAATACGTTTCGATCCCAGGTTGGAGCTCCACAAAAATGTAAAATATTAGCGAGCAGGCGATCATTTGCATACAGACGAACTTAAATTTCCTCCATGACACTATTTTCAGAGCCTACCTGTGATAAACGCGGTTTGGTTTAAAGAAATTCCATCTGATAAATCGTGTAAGTAAAAAAATTTAAATTTCCTATCGAAATATTATCTTAAGTCAAAAATAATTTTTTTGACAAAAATATATATAAAAAAAAAAAACAGATGCAAAAAACCCAAAAACGCGATTTTTTTTTGCAACATAACTTTTTTCCACAGGGGTAGATATAGGCATTGATTCACAGAAAAAAACTTTTATCCTTTCTCTTCACAATGACGTTTAGTAAAAAAAGTCTTTAGAGTTCATAGTATCCCAGATACGATTTTTTAAAGTTCGCCACACACCAATTTTGGGCCATTTTCCCTATTTTTTGCAAACATTGTTCTATAACATTTTTCTCCATTTAATAGAAAGAAAAATCAATTACCTTTAAAATGGTTTAATGTAGAAGATTCATTATCATCATTCTTCATCAAAATAATCTGCTGAATAAATGAGACTGAATTATTTCTATTAAGTAGCTTTAAGTAGTTGATATTATAAAATTTTGACGATAATATTTTTGTATATATACTTATGCGAATTATCTAAAGTAGACAACGCAGATTTTGAATCCGACAGGATTACTATTTGTTGCTTTCTTCTCAATAGTCCATTCCAGAGCTTGATATATTGCAAACAGTTCTGCGGAATAAATGGATCATTGTTGATTTAATTTACATTAATCTTTATATTAAATCAATCAATTAATTAATTTAAATATAATGTTTTCTTCATTGTTTTGGATATATATTGCACAACCAACTACTAAAATGGATTTTCACCCATCTGTGAAAATTCTATATGGCTTATCAAATTTGGCAAGTTGTTTCTGAAGTTGAATGGCGTTGTTATCATCAAAAGTAAGGAAATAATTTTTGGTTTGGGAATAAAGAATATTGAAATTAGATTGGAAGAAATTGATTTCAGCTGGGATTTCTAAATAGGAAGAAACATTAGGAAATGCTATAGCTAAAGCTGAAAAATTTTTCTTATTCCACCATTTGTCAAATAAGTCAGACACAGATATGTCGGATATTGTTTTCAATAGGTAGGTTTTATTATTACTTTGACATTTAAGAACAAACTTATCAGCTAAAAAAAGACGTCTTAAATGTAATGGGGGTTCCATACATTCGGCTAATAAATTTTCAGTAGGTGTAGATGTCTCTTCTTCTTGTGGTGCCTATCCGTTACGGATGTTGGCAACTAGCATGGCAATTCTAACTTTATTGACCGCAGTTTCAAATAGTCCTGAATTGGTCAAGAAAAACCATCTTCGTAAATTTTTTTAGCCAAGATATTCTTCTTCTTCCTGATCCCCTCTTTCCTCATTTTCGCTTTCCTTTATGTACTGAGATCTTCTCTGGCTCGATATGTGACTTTTCTCCATTCCTTCTTGTTATTCATTTTTCTTTTCTGGCCGTCCAGTCCAATTTCTTCCATATCTTTTTCTACCTCCTGATTCCATCTATTGTTTGGCCTTCCTTTTCTTTTTTTTTAAATTATAGTGTAGTTTAGTACCCTTTTTGGTGTCCTCGTGTTCGGCATCCTTTCTAGGTGACCTTGCCATCTTATTCTCTGTTATGATTCCTATTATGTTAGGTTGATTATGTAATTTCTTTAACTCATCATTTGATCTTCTTATCCATAAACCGTTCCTTATTATTCCTCCATATATCTTCCTCAGGATTTTCCTTTCCCATATCTTCAGTAAATTTTGTTCATTTTTTGTCATTGTTCACGTCTCACTGCAGTATGTTGTTTGTTTCTGTTGTCTCTGTTGTTTCTTTCGTGATCATTTCCATCCTTAATGATTTTCTTAGTTCTATTTCTTTTTGGCACTCTATGTCGAACCCGTCTTTCATCTTTTTATTCTCTTGTTTATTACATTCTTTTGCTGCTTTGTATTTGTATCTTTTTTAGTTCTCTTTCCATTGTTTCCTCGTATATTTTTTGCTCTTTCTTTGTTGCTAATCGAATTGGGTTATGTATACATTTCTTTTTTTATTATTTTGTTTTTGTTTTCTGGTATCAGTTGCTTAATTTTGATGCCAACCATGTAATGATCTGAGTCAGCGTCTGGTCCTCTGTATGTTCTTATCTTCTTTATACATTGCTGTTCCTCTTTTTCGATGAGCACGTGGTCTATTTGGTTATTAGTCTTTTTATCTGGCGATATCCATGTTTCCTTGTGTATTTCTTTTCTGTCGAAATATGTACTGATTATGATCATATTTTTTTTCCCTCTTAGCTCTGTAAAGCTACTATGTCAAAATGGAACTTTTCGATTTCTCTCGCTAAATGTGTAAGTTTGCCTTCTCCATATGTGCCTCTTACATTCCATGTTCCTAAAAGTAAGTGTTCTTTTCGTAATGTTTTCTTGTGTTTTGGTCCGGTTTTAATTTTTTTCCTCTTTTTTCCTTTTTTTGTATTATCCCTAACCTTGTTCTGTGCTTGTTTCGTCAACGTTATTCGTCATATGTCAAATGTCATATTGTTGACATTTCGATAGGAAATTTAATTTTGAAGAACTTTTCTATAGATATATTTATGAAAAGTGCATAGAAATCACCCAAATGCATAGGTATAGGGACAAATTCACCACTTTCTCAAAAACGCGCCCTTTTAAATGGTAGCACTTCGCGGTTGTTCCGTATTTGTTGTCCATTTACCATTGAAATAATAATATAATCCTTTTAACTTTATAATTCCTTTTAGCCCTCTTTTTTTGGACATAATCAATGGCCTCTATATAAGAGCAAGTAACATCCATTACTTATTTCTCTTATTTGTATTCCTTTAGCCCGTTTATATTTTTCTTGTACCGCATATTTATGTTTAAAAATACATTGCTTAACATCAAAAGTAGTAAATGTTCAATTATAAGTGATAAAAATGTATAAATAGGTCAGAATAACACGCAAAAAATTAGGTTAGGTTAGGAACCCCGGTAAAGTCGACTGTCCGGTGCGAAATTTTAGTGTAATTTGTTTTATTTATAGATTTGTTTATAATTTATAGAGTGCTACAAACATTGTTCTAAATTCAAAATAGAAATTTTCAAAATATTCGTGTCACAAATATATAAAGTTGGACGAAAAATATTGCAAGAAATATTTATTTTTCAAAACAAGCAATTTAATTTAACTCGACCTGAGAGACTTGTACACACCCCTTTACATGATGTTGGGGTGTAACAATTCATTGGAGCGTCAAAGCGTTAAATCCTCCAGACCATCCCTTTCCCTCTTATAACACTAGGTTGCGTGATAGGGTCACAACTATCGGCCAAATGCTCTTCATGTGGGAGTCCTGGGTACAAGAACTTAAATATGGTTCCCTAACCGAGCAATGCAGGTTAATGTTAGGCCCTTTATTCCTGCTATCTTCTTATGACTTATCCGCGAATCGGAATTGCGTGCTCGGACCTTAAGTCTCCTCTGCTACTGATTCCGTAATCGTAAAACGATGCCTGACTACATTTGAAGAAAATATACAAAAAGAAAGAGACAATATTCACACTATAAGAGAAACCGAGTTAACAGACATTGACGATAGTCAATCCAGGAAGAGACGGAAGAAAGATGACAGAAATTCTTATGTCTCCAAAATTATTCAAGCTAGAAAAGTTTCCGATACTATACTATCTGAAATTAAAATAAGGTTTTTTTTACAGGACATTTGGAAATAGCAAAATTATTTTCAGTGGACAATTTTGAAATATACAGCTCAAATTTTCCTACATTGACATTGGAATCAGCAATTAACAATTATCCTTTTTTAAATAAAAACAAATTAAGGACTGAATTGGAAATTGTTTATAGAAGATCCGATTTTAAAGAACTTTCCGGAGCAGTTCACTTACTTAAATTTTGATTGAAAATAATTTGCAAGAAGATTTTTCTGAAATTAATTTAATTCTTCAAGTACTTGTTACGATGCCAATGACAACAGCAGAAGCAGAACGATGTTTCTCTACATTGAAACGTATCAAAACTTTCCTTAGAAGTACTATGGGCCAGGATCGACTAACTGCACTCGCCATGTTATCAATTGAAAAAAAAAATGATTCAAGAAATTCCAAATTTTAATGAATTTGTTATTGAAGAATTTATCTCAAAAATAGACAGGGGACTTGATTTTCAATACAAAACTTGCTTGTAACATTTAAAAACTAAATTATAATTTTAAGTTTAATAAAATACATTATTTATTGTAGTTTCTTAATAAGATCCTTTGATTTTTACAATTTGACGACACTCAAAAAACTTTTGCTTACGGAAATAAGGCTGAAGCGGAGGCCTATGGTGTTATCTATTTTTATATGGTATATATAATATGTGTGCACCCCCAATACTTTACACCAGGCGCCGCCACTGGATATTACTAATAATTTTGTAAACCTTACGTGTAAACTTAATATTTAATCTAGATTTTAGCTAATGATTATATTGTATGCAAGATAAGGATCATTAAAATCGCAAATAAAATTATTTATGGTGTGAAAAAGTGTTTCTCGCCTTATCCAGTTCGTGAGAATCGAGATATAAAGCGATTTTCTTTATTTTTTTAATCAATTAAAATCTTTTCGTAATTTATCAAGCGATCTAATTCGTCCGCATTATGCGTTATTTCCCACATTAAAAAAAAAAAGAAAATTTACAAATAATTGCAGTCGATGAGTAATTTACATTCCTCTGAGTGATTACAGAAATATTCGTGAAGAAAACGATTTTCCAAGTATTTAATTGTGGATAATAACAAAGATGTTATCTATTATTTCGTTAAGCTTGAGTTCCTAAATATTTTCACTGTCGAAGATAGTCAAATAAACATTAAAAATAGATTTTGTGCAGCAAGTTTATTATTAACAGAGTGCAAGAATTGCATATGTGACAAAACCAAATAGAAAATATCCAGTTATCTGCTGCCAAAAACATTGATTTTCAAATTTGAGAGTACACTCTTGGGACCATTTTTTTTTATTCTTTAGTACTCAAAAATTAAGAAAAAAATAGTGCCGCTAGCCGGAACAAGAATAATCGTGCCATTCATGTGAGATTTCAAAAATTGAATGAGCGAAATAATGGTAATTCATCATCATCAATTAGCCTATATTTGTTCACGCTGAACGTAGGCCTTCCGTAAAGTTTTCCACCTATTTCTATCTTGAGCTTCTTGCATCCAGTTTGTGGCGATGCGCTTGATATCATCCGTCCATCTAGTCGGTGGTCGTCCTCTGCTTTGCCTGTATGCCTCTTGCCTTGGACGCCATTCCAGAATCTTTCTGGTCCATCCGTTAATCTGGCAGCATGTCCGGCACAAGCACATTTAGCCATGGCTATTTTTTCAACTGCATCATAGGTGACTCCTGTTCTTCTTCTTATTTCTAGGTTTGGTACTTTATCTCTGATGGTTATACCTAATATTGATCTTTCCATAGCGCGTTGTGTAACTCTTATTTTATCTATTGTTCTTTTTGTCAGAGTCAGTGTTTCTGCACCATATGTAAGAACCGGTAAAACGCACTGGTTAAAAACCTTTCTTTTTAAACAAACTGGGATAATCGACTTCTATTACTTGGTCGATGCTATGGCTCTCAATCAGAATATTACCGCTGACTACAAGGTTGGTCATAAATTTTGTCTTTAAGGTGTTAATTTTAAGACCAATTGTTTTTGACACTTTATAGAGCGTGTGGCAGGGATAACCAGACTCATGAACTGAAGAGAAGAATCGGCCTTGGGTGGGCAGCATTTGGAAAAACTGAGAGAAACTTTTAAAAGTGAGCTGCCCACATGCCTAAAGAGAAAGATATTTGATCAGTGCGTCTCCTAGTCTTGACGTACGGAGCAGATACACTTACCTTAACAAAAGCCGCAGCTACCAAACTGAGAGTCACGCAGAGAAGAATGGAGCGGTCCATGTTAGGAATAACTCTGCGAGACAGAATATCCAACGAAGACATCAGGAGAAGAACCGGAGTGACTGACATCATGGAGAAGATAGCCAGACTAAAAATGGAGATGGGCAGTACACATAGCCAGAATGACAGATGGGCGATGGACAAAGAGGTTATTGGAATGGAGGCCAAGGGAAGACAAGAGAAGCGTCAGTCGACCACCTACAAGATAGACTGACGATTTAAGAAGACTCAATAAAAACTGGAAAAGAGCAGCGCAAGATAGACGGGGTTGGAAACACGAGGAAGAGGCCTATGTTCAACAGTGGACTCTTGAGGCTGGATGATGATGATGAGAGCGTGTGCAGCATTTTGGTAGCTTTATCAACTCTATCAGATATTAAAACGATGTCATCGGCAAATCTTAGGTGGTTCAGATCTTTCCCATTTATATTAATTCCCATATTATCCTCTCGTTCCATTTGCTTGAACATATATTCAAGAACAGCTGTAACCAATTTAGGGGAGATGGTATCACCCTGTCTAATCCCACGTTCTATTCGAAATTTCTTGGTATCTTCATGAAGGCGGACACAAGCTGTACCAGTTTCGTAAATACTTTTAATCAATGCGATATATCAGTAGTCAATACGGCAGTCAGTCAATGCTAGAAGCATTTTATGATGATCTTTAGTATCGAACGCCTTTTGATAATCTACGAATATAAGAAAGATAGGCTTGTTATACTCTGTACACTTTTCTATTTAGCATTTTTATAACTTGTAGATGATCATTTGTTCCGTATCTGGAGCAGAAACCCAACCTGTCACAAGGTTGGTAACTATCTAGTTTGTTCACAAGGCGTTTTGTTATTATCTTCATAAATAGTTTGTATGTCTGGGAGAGCAAGCTAATAGGTCTGTAGTTCTTTAAGTCTGAAATGTCACCTTTTTTTGTGCATTATGGTTATTATTGCATTATACCACTGGGAGGGCGTTACGCCTCTTGTCAAACAAACATTGAACATCTTTTTCAACACATTTACTAACGTCTCCCTTCTCCTTCTTTGATTTGTTCAATGACTATCCCATCTTCTCCAGGTGATTTATTGTTTTTCATCTCCTGAGAGAGCTGATTTTATTTCCTCTGTTGTGATATCGGATGTCTTCTGAGCCTACATTTTGAACTTTTGGTATTTGATTTTGATCAGGATCTGTAAGTTCTTCTCGCTTATACAATTCTGAGTAAAAATCTTGAGCAATTTTAAAATATCTTCCTTATTTGTTGTAGTTTCTCCTTTTTTAGTTACAAGTTTACAAATATTTTTTGTATCCTTTAGTCATTTGTCGGCGCAGAACCTTTAAAACTTTTATTTTTATCAATGGCTTTGAGTTATGTATTCAGTGTTGTAATTTCTGATATCTATTCGAATGAATTTTGTCATATCTTTGTTTCAGCATGCCAAATAAAATTCATTCAAACCGATAACATTCTTATTAAATCTTGTTGTAATTTGTCAGTTGTACAAAATAATTGATATGGCAACCCTGCTAGTATGACGATTCGCTTGAAGCGTTTCGAGGCCGAAAGTAATGCAATCTATCGATGATAAATACTACCAACGTTTGAGATGGAGCTTTGAGGAGGTTTTATTGCAAATATTTTCCACTTTTAACAGTTTTATATATGTTGTTATTAAATTTTTTCCGGTTTCTTACCGGTACTTTATTATAAGCCGGAACATAACATTTTTTCCCGTTGTGACAAAACTGTAAATTCAAAAATTTTCAAAAAATTCATAAGTATTTCTTAGGGTTATATCTTTATGCTGTAAAAAAATTATCAAAATTGTATGTCTTGTTTTCCCGCTTTATACTTGGAAAAAGTAGTTTTTTAGAGTTTTTTCGAAAACGAAAACATGAAGTTTGTTCAAAATTTGTCAAAATACTTTTAGTTGTCACATATACCTTCTCAATTTTTTTCAAATTTTTTGAATTTGTAGTTTGTTTTTTGGGGGGTGCAGATCAACCTTAACTGTCTAAGTGTTACAAAATTATCTGTGTATTTGTCTTTCAATTATATTTTCTATGAGCTTTTCGAATCGCACTATTTATTCGCATGTTTGTCTCCTCGATGTCTAATGCATTTTCATTTAGATGTTCTACTTATTTCAGTTCTGAAGTTATGAGATTCTGATAAGCTACTATATCTTTCTATCGATTTCCATTTATTAGAATGCCTCTCTGTTTATCATTGCTGTCCTCTCTCGTCTAATGTTGATCATTATTTTTGCTCTATACCAACCGATGGTCACTCCCAACAGTGATTTTATTAATTACTGTAATATCTTGGACAATATTTTTTCTATTTTTGATATGAACGCAATTTCTTTTTTGTTATCCCATCTGGACCACGTCCACTTACGTTGTTGGTTCTTTTTGAAAAATGTGTTTATCACATAGAGCCGATGATGCAACAAAAATATGTAGTAGCACACGTCTATCATTTCGCTCACCGTATCCAAATGAGCCCATAGCCACTTCTGCGTTATCTTCGTTAAATCCAAGTTTTTGCGTTAAAATCGCCCATTAAGATTAGGTGGTGGGGTTTTATTTTTTTCCTATTGCTCTATTTATATCTTCATAAAAGTTTTCGATTTCTTCTGGCTCGTTGTGGGTGCATATACTTGGATAATTTTAATAGAGCGTCTCTCGTTTCAGTTTTAATATGAGGTACACAAACTCTTGCGCTTACACTCTCTATTTTTATAATATTTATCTAGGTGTTTCTTGTGCACGAGAAAGCCTACGCCACCAAGTGCCTTATCGTTTTCTCCAATAGAATGTAGCAGATGCCCTGATTTTTAAAACTAATTGGTTTTCTCCTTTTCTTCGTATTTCGGAAAGTCCCAATACATCCCATTTTATACAGTTAAGTTCTTTCTGTAATTCAATGAGCCTTATCTTCAGTTGCAAGCGTTCTTACGTTATAAGTGTCAATATGCAATGTTCGTTGTCCATGATACCGTGTCTCATCCCGGTGATTTCTTTGCACCCTCTGCCCTGGTCCAGTCTGGTGGCTACCGTCACCAGGGGACCGTTGAGCCGCCGGGACTAAGGGCCTTTTTCTAGTTTGTGTCATGTCAATTACGGGAAAATTAGCCATTTCACTACCACGCTGGCCAGTGCGGGTTGGGATAGCGGGATATATCGGGATGACGGTAAGGATTTTTTAATGGGTGCAAGATAGGGTTGGGGACCTGGTGTAATAAATTGTTATTATACAATATACAAAGATTATACATAGTGGTTATGGTTTGGTTGTAATAGATGATAATAAACTTTGGATGTTAAAAAAGGATGTAAAAACAGGCTTAAGACTGTCGAGACAAAAAGAACCTTAGCACCACCAATATTACCGGCCAATAATGAAGGGCGAATTACTTCAATGACAATTATGAATGTTTGACTTGAGAAAAGTATTGTATATAAGTATTTATTGATAATGTTTATAATTTTTTTTTTTTCAAAAACGCTGGATTTTCACATAAAGTTTATTAATTCCCTACATTTTTTTACAACAAAAAACGATACTCTTGTCATCTCTATGACGAAGTGATTTTGACACAAATTAATTTAAAAGTTTTATTAGTACAAATTTATTTTTTAATATACGTTTTTTCTAATCTTATAAATTTTACCAATTAGGAGTTATCAACTGGGTTCTTTCCCCAAAATAATAATTCAAAGTCAAGGAAACATAAATATAATTCCCTCTTACAAATTTTACGTAACAATTAAATAATAAATGATTGTTGTGTTATATTTACGATAATGGTCTACAAAAAACATCGTCTTCTCGAACAACTATCAACGGAAGAGAAAGGCATATCGTATAAAAGAAATAAATCTCCCAAAGGGTATTACTCTCCTTCGTCTAGAATGTATTCACGATCATACATCTGCTTTTAGACAGTGAGTGAGGTTATGCTATTTACCATTAATCCAGTGTTGCCAATCGGCGCATAATTATGCGATTTGCGCATAATTTAGTTTACGGCGCATAATTTTCGCATCCTGCATAAAATCACATAATTTCGCACAATCCAGCAAATAAAAAAAAACAATAACAAGCCACAGTTTATAATAAGAGTCCTCGTCTTCTTTTTTTTAACAAAACGTTTGTGCTGACATTTTACACAGCCACAGAATAATAAACAATTGTTATTTATTCTGTGACACAGCATTATCTTTAGCAAATAAAAATTACTGTCAATTACTGACATTACTGTATCGAAGAAAATTTCCATTCTATGGCGGCATTAGAAAACAAATTTACAATATATAAAAATTGATTTTCGGTCACCTGAGGACCTGTGACCTGAGTCACCTCCATTAAGGGTGGTTTAGGGTTAACCCGGGAGTGGACGGGTTAACTTAATGACCTTATGTTATTGTATTTTTGTTGTTTTATTTAAAAAAAATACAGAAATTAAGCTAAAACCTAGCATTTTCTGCTTTATTTAACTTTTATTGGCATTTAGTAAACAAATGTTTTCCAAAATTTCTACAGATGTTTTATTAAAATACAAATATTAACCTACCTACACAATTTTGTTATAACAATAAATAGAAAAAATCTCTGCACAAAATATAAGTTTGAATTTTACCCCAAATTGTTCCCTGTGCAATAGGAGCAACATGCTACAATATGCTCCATACCCAACCATAGATTAGGGTACACAACCAGAATAGACAAAATGTGCAAAAATATCGCGTTTTCCGTCTTTTGCAATTGCTTTCTTTATTGGTGGTCATTTCTAATGGGCCTGTATAGAAGTATTTGATAGGCGCAGTGCTGATTGTTGTACAACTCAAGACTCATCAAGCTAAATGAGGGTTCAAAACTCTTCTCATATTTTTTTTTGTTGTATTTATAAATCTTTCATAAATAATCTTCTGCAATTCTTAAATTCTGAATTGTTTCTTTTTTGTATAATTCGAAAGAAGTAACAAGCAACATTCATAAGGCCATAGAATACTACCATAGGCCAAAGTCTAGTGTTTCTAGCAGTATTATAGGAAGATATTTGGCTGTTAATTAATAACGTCTACTCCTACCTTTGTCAGATCGTAAAATGTAACAATTTCTATGTAATAATTTGTAAAAAAACCGAAGATAACTGCATTACAAGTATATGAATCTAAATTTCCTTTAGTAACACAAGTGGGTGGGTGATATCAGCCAGTACATATATTAAATATCTAAAAACAAAAAATTAATTTGTTTTAAAAAATATCACCATTATTTGGATTGTACAATTATTGAAAGGTACTGAAAAGGCCATTTGTATAATATAAAAAGCATTTTTACAATACAATCATTTTTCATTCTTTATAGTAAGGATCTAACTATAAAGTGCTCTGTTATTCCCCAAGCAAATATTTCTCACCAGAAAATCCCCTTATCTGGCAATACCCAATTAATACACATTGAAGGAAAGATTTTACATATATTTGAGTAGGTAAGTACTTCACATTTGTATTTACGGGGATTTCACATAGAATTACATATATAAGGCAAAAGTTGAAAAAAATTAAATTAATTCAAGCCTACTTCTTCAACTGTTACTTTGTGTGTTAATGTGTCGTGTTTGTACAAAGAAGAAAATAAAAAAAATATAGAAAATGGATAAGTGGCTTTCCAGTTTTAAGGTAAATATAAAAAATAGTTAAAAGAAGTTAAAATTATTTATTTATATATAATAGAGAAATCACATAAACATGAATCATAACTGAATTTGTACCTTCTAGGAGACATGTTTAATAGTTTGAAATAATTATTTTTTGTTCTCATTAAAAATCATTTCCTATACAATAATTAATGGTTATTGTTGGATTTTTTAAATATATAATATAGTTTAAAATATCTTTATACTTCTTCAAAAATCAGAATTAGTAACACATACCTACCTGCTGTGAATGAGAGGTAAAGTTCAGTAGATTTTGTATGGATCTTTCAAGCTTCTTAAAATTAAATTTTGTGTTTTAATGAAGAAATTCGTTTTTTAGAGTAAACATAAGGAAACAGATAAAAATAAGCAAAAGGATTCCCCAGCACCAATTGATATAGAAAAGCCAGGTTGCAGTTATCAAAACGAGGGCTCCCCTATTTATCCTGCTCCCACACATTCTCATATTATGAGTGACAATGGCGATACTAATAATATGGTAACATATATAAATAATTAATAATTTTAAAATTATAAAAAAACACAGACCTCAACAACTTAATTATTTATTAAAATTATATGGATAATACAATTAAACTAAACTAAAAAAACTACAAATATAAGATATAATTACAGAAATTCAGTATTACTACAGTAGTAAAATAAATTTGTATTTGAATAATATTTTATTGATTTAGATCATCTAAATTATAATTATATTTTAGAATGATCCTACAACATCAGCAAAAAAGAAAATAAAAATGGAAAAAGCCTCAAAGTATGAAAAAAGAAGACTTTTAACAGCTCTTGGAAAAGTGTACCAGAATTCATGAATTGGTTAGAAAAATCTACAAAACAACCATCATCTGAGGGTAATGAGTACGCCTATTGCAAGGTATGTGATTGTGATATTGTAGCTCATAAAAGTGTATTATTGAAACATTCAACAAGTGACAGGCATAAATTAAATTGGACAAAAGTGACTAGCAATATTAAACTTACTGAACTGTATAAACCAAATGCTGATGATTTAGCTGTAAAAAACGGCAGAGTTAAAGTTATGCGCCTTGTTGGCAAGCAATAACCTGCCATTTTTATTAGTAGACACCCTAACTCCTTTAATTCAAAATATATTTCCTGACTCGAAAATTGCTAAACAATTACATTTAAAACGAACCAAAGCGACGTCAATTATTTGCAATAACTTGGGGAATAATTTTCTTGAAGAACTATATATTAAATTAAGGGAGCCAGGATGTTTTTTTTCTTTAGTTATGGATGAAACTACTGATATTTCAATAAAAAAGCAATGTGCATTCACTACTATAATTTATGAAAATAATTCAACCAAAACACAATTTTTTGATCTTGTTGAAGCTCAGGGATCAACAGCTAATGATTTATATGGTATTCTAAAGAACTGTTTAACTTCAAAGAATATTCCACTAACAAATTTTGTAGGGTTTTCATCAGATACCACCAATGTTATGGTTGGAGAGTTTAATTCTGTATTTTTCCAAGTTAAAGGAAGAATTTCCACATATAATATGTATTAGATGCTCATGTCATATGGCACATTTAGCTACATCAAAAGCCTGTTTAAAATTACCTAGGCATGTGGAAGATCTGCTCCGAAACATAGGCAGTCACTTTAATAGGAGTGCTTTGAGGAGACACAAATTTATAGAGTTTCAAAATTTTTTTCAAGTGAAAATTCACAAGATACTCTCTCCAGCCATAACAAGATGGTTATCTATTAAAGAATGTGTCGATAGAGTGCTTGAGCAATATGAGCCACTTAGAGCATATTTGACAGAATATGTATTTGAAGACCATCAATTACAACAGAGACAATGTTGGAAACCATGTCAAATTTGTTCACACCAGTATTATCTAGAGTTTATGTCATATTCTTTAGGACTAATGACAGACTTCAATTTACTCTTTCAGTCAGAAAAAACCACTTCTTTGTAAGGTTAAGCCACAAACTGAAACTCTGTTGAGAACGCTTTGTTCCAATTTTATAAGATGTCTGTAATAAAAAGAACCAATGACATATTTATCCTTAACCATGAAAACCCTACAAATTTTGTTAGTCTACATGATATTTATATAGGAATTGCTGCAACAGAAAGCTTGCAAGAATTAAAAAAAAATCCAAATATAAACAAACAAGAATTTGATAGTTTTTTTAAATGTATTTTAGAATTCTATATAGAATTAGTTAGTAATATTAAAAATCGATTTCACCTTTAAAGACCTATCTATAAAATAATTTCAATATTGGATCCCAAAATTGCACAAAGTTTTGAAAATAAAACATTACAATGTGTAACTAATCAATTTCCTATTTTAAAAGAATATGTTAATATTCAGGAGTTAGACAAATGAATGGAGAAGACATGCTCTATTAGACTTTGAAAAATTAAATTTAAATTCAGATGACTGTGAGCAATATTGGTCTCAAATATTTAATTTAAAAAATGATGCTAATGCTTTTTTATTTCCGAATTTAAAAAAGACGCTACAGCTACTTTTTGTTTTACCATTCTCTAATGCAGTGTAGAACGTATATTTAGTGATTTGTTTAACATAAAAAGTGACAAACGGAATTTATTTAAACACTTCAACTGCAAAAGCTATTTTTGGCAACCAAAGCAGGAGTTGAAAACAATGGCGGTTGCTTAAAATTCATACCATCCAAAAAAAATTGCTAGGCCATAATATATGGAAAAGACAATCAGTAGCTTGTATTTTAATATAGTATGTTTTTACTTTAAGTATACGTTTTTATTTAAGATTTTTTTTTAAATAGAATAATTTACATTAGGAGTTTAAAATATGTAATCTGTTGTTTACATGTAAGTACTATTTATAACTGATGATTAAAGTTAGATTATTACAAAAGATGTATATTTTTGAAAATTTCAAATTTTGATCCTATTTTTCAATTCTAAAGGTACATTTCCAGTCCAGGTGCGCTATATTGCTATAAGCTATATTGTTCATAGTTTTTAAGTTATAATCGTGTACCAGTACCACACACTTTCTTTTTCTTATCTTTATCTTTCTGTTAACCTCAACACTAAACAAATAAAAACTAAAAACCTCCATTCAATATTCAATCCTACTTTTTTCTTTAGCATTGTGTTTTGTTTTGAACGTTTCGAGTTTGACACTTTGACACACTTTCATTTCAACCTTTCAATAACTATTACAATGACAACTGACAGGACATGACAGTGACAGATGACAGTAAGGACAAGGTTTGTTTTTATCGTTTGGTGATTACTTCTACGTTTTACAACAGAGCGCATAATTTTGTACAAAATCGCATAATTTTTGACAGGGAGGTGCATCCTTCCATGCCCAGCCACTGGTAACACTGCTAATCCATTCATGGTATTTTCCCGGTGCGGATCACACCCATGGAATACTAATGCCTGGAGACTAATGCGAGAAATCGAACAACAAAGTACTGAAAGGTCACTGATCTAGTAATAAGGTGCAAACTTGCATTTTAAAGATTTACTTTTCTTTTCGTTATTATTAGCGGGATTGTTTGTATAATTATCTAAACCGGTTTATATTGTCGAAGTTTGAATAAAATTTCGTTAAATCAAGATGTATGTATATATTTGGGTGAAATATTAATACTACTCTCATTTTACTAAATGAAACAAATTGCATCAAACAAAAAACCAAATATATCGGTGAGGCATCATCTATAATAAAAAATAATAAATTCCAACCCTCATTACCACAATGTTTTTATGAAGTTTTTACATAGTTTTATCTACTTTCTGCATGCCTACTATCCACTTTTATAACACTGGCAAAGATTTTGTTACAAATTAAAATATTATAAATAGGTAAAGAAATAATAAATAAGACTTTACTCACAAATCAATTTAAATTTAACTATCAGACGACCGGTTTCGCTTTCTACAATATGCAAAGCAATCCTCAGGTCTCGATACAAAGTTAAACAAATGCTGAAATAATAAAAACTCATATTAGGGTGTTGTCTAATAACGATAAACAAAGTAGGTGTTGTAAATTACAATAATTATGCCAATATTACATGTCTGTGGTTTTATTTAAATGAGTAAGTTGAATAAAAAGTATAAAGTTTAAACAGACAAGGTAAGGCCCACAAATTGTTATAAAATAGTCTCTTCGATTGTAATAAATTAATAAATGAGCAAATAAATAAATAAATAAACATTACTTACATGCCGGTACTCTATTAATAGATGGATGGTAGAACATGGTTGAAACTACTTTATATTGTTGAATGGAGAACTCAATTCTATTATTGCAGTTGTTTGACAGTAAACGGGAAGTTCTTGAGGAGATAGATTTGATCCAATGAAGAAGAGATATGTGTGAGATTGTTTGTTAAATGTAAGTGATGTAATATACCATTGTGTTATTAAAGCTATTTATACTTATTCGAGAGATATATTTTTGAAATGTGTGTTATTTATTGAGTAATTGTTTTATGAAGGTGACAGTTTTATGACAATGAATAAGTTTAGATGTAAAAATTGTGTGGGTGTGCAATTATTTTCCAACTTGTAGTTATCAAATTACTTTGATAAAGTTCTATTGGCAATGAGTTAATTATTGGAAAGTCAAGTAAATAAAATATTAAAATACAAACAATTAAGGATAATTTAAACACACTAAAACAGAAAACACTTAGAAGGGACGAAACACGACATTGAATTTAAAAAGGGGGAAGGGCTTTAATGCACTACATCGCAGTCTTGGGCACAATGAGTTTTTTTATGTTTTATCTATTAGATTTTAGTGGTAAATTTGACAGATGTAGGTTAGCATGTGACAGTTCTTCTTCTGTTTCTCAATACTGTAAGTTAAGTTATCTAGTTTTATGAAATATGCTGTTATTAATGAATGTCTATAAAATTGTTTCAATTTAGATATCAAAAGTAAATTGATGTGTTTAATATTGGCATACTTTAACAATCTTTAATTAATCAAATTTAATGTAACAATATGGATAATTGAAATACATCCTACAATATAACTAACTCAGTCTAATGTCCAAATTACTGAACAAATTAAAGTAATTCTTTGGCAACTGAACATGTACATTTTATAATCAAATGTATAATAAGTTTACAAAGTTTTTTATTTTTATTTGAAATTGTTGTAGGTGTGAGTTATCTGTCAGGGTATTTTTTTAATTATTTGAGATATTTATTTCAAATTCTGATATATTAATATCTAATATACTAATATGTAACCAAAGTAACAAATGGATAATTATTGATGGTAATTAATTTATGGGCTCAAGAAATTGACTGAATTATAAAGCCTTCAATAATTAGTTGGTAGTTCTAATATCTGACAGTTGGAACCGGAAATTGTTATACGAGCAGGTAGAATGATCGTCTATTTAATAGACTAATAGACGATCTTGTGAGTAAGTCTTATTTATTATTTCTTTACCTATTTGAAATGGACTCACACAAGCAACACATTCATGATTTAAAATATTATAATAATCAATTTGAAAAAAAAAAAACTGGCTTTGCGATGCTTTTTTATAATAAATAGAAATGCTGAATTCGCTGTTTCAGCACGTTACAAGTAATGTTGAAGATTCCATAATGTTTGGACAACTAAATAACAAGTAAACAACTATGAGGGACACATCCATAATGAACGCAGTTAATTAATGTTAAGTTGTTTTGTTCAATTAAAAAATTTGTATTACCTAAATTATAGATTTAATAATTTTTTTTTTTTTATAATTTATATCAACTGCAGTAGAGTAAAAAAACCACAATCACCTCACGACCAATTCTCATTATATTTTCTTTACTTGCGTTGGAATCGTAGAAAATATCCATGTAACTAAGAGCTTTTTCGTTTGCGTTTAATAATTTAAATTTCCTCTGATTATAAAAGCATGAAGTGGTATCACATCCAGTGAAAATGTACAAAAAGCCGACGTACTTTCTTAAATGACGGTGTTGAAAACTGTTACAACCATAAAGGGTGGATTTATCCTTTTCACCTTTCTTCTCAAAAAATATATTCATGTCTGGAGAAGAAAGTTGAGTCATAATCACGAGTAAGTCAGTATCATTACCTATTATTACTGTACTCATTTCTGATTTATTTTTGTATTGCTGTAGAGCTGTTTGTACGATGAGCAAGTCAGCATCTTCCTCTGCGACTTACTACTAAAATACTTGCTTTAAAACTACTACTGCTTAAATAAACTAATGCCACAGTCTGCTGTTTATTTTGAAATAATCTATACTAAATAATATTTTTCACTGATTATACAAGTTGAAAATAATTAATTATTCATTCAATAGTTTTAAATATTACTTACAATTTTCAATCAAAAAGTAATTAAATACGTTTAGTTAAAACTTTTTTGTTCGAAATACACAAAATATTTTCCTCAAAGTAGTATAAGTATATTGCTTTCTAAAGACACTACACTGAGACTGACGAAATTTTGGAGCGTGGAGCTGAAACAGTTTCCCCTCCACTTTCCTATGTCAATCTTTCGAAAGTACCTTCGTTTCGAAAGGCTGTAAGTTTCGAAAAATTGGATGAATTTTATAGCTATAAGTTTCAATATAAAGTTTAGATTTTTATTCAAAATTTGTGCAAATTTTACTTCTTAATGTTTTAAACATAGATTGATTTTTTAAAAATAGTCGCTAACTTCGTTCCTATTGGTCATAGAAGGTTTTTTTTTAAATGTGAGTTTTTTCTACCAGCTATCCAATGGTTGTACGTACAAGTCTGTAGCTTGAAAAATATAGAAGTTATTACAATTGTTTATAAGTAAAAAACATACCCCTTTTCAAACGTTTATTTTGTAAATAATTTCGATGAAAACGCAATATGCATTTAACTTCTGAGATAGTTTAAGTCTTAAAGAATCCTATGAAATTTGCTAAATGTGTCTAGCATCATTCATAGGGCAAGTTCAATAGTCTAAATAATTAGCCTCAGGGATAAATAAATTAAATAACTTTTAAACTATTTGACCGATCGGGGGGAAATTTCGCACAAATTTAAAAGACGGTAATTCCTCAATGTTCAAATGTATTAATAACATTTTATTTTTGTTAATTTAAAAATTAATAAAATTTATAAATTAGTGCAAAAAACTGCTTTTTTGCAAATATCTCCGTAAATTAGTTATCAATTTTAATTGAAAAAAAAAAGGAAAAATATTCTTGATATAAAAAAATGATATAAATATTGTTTATTTAAAATATAAGGGAAAAAACTTATAGACAAAAAATCAAATTGTGACAATAAATTATTGTTTAAAAAAACGCAAGGTAAAAATACGAGTACTTTTTCATCTATTCGACATCTACTAATCCCCACCTATATCTTAAAAGCTTCAGATATCTGCGAAAAATTTTGCCGTGAAATCGATGATTTTTGCGTAACCAGGGCTATTTGTAAAATCTTTAAATGTACAACTTGTTCTCGCACCTAATAAACCAACAATAAAATTTCACATAAACTACTTGTAGTATCGATTGAAAAGAATTTTTTTGTAAATAATGAACAATGGCACAACATGGGTCGATGAGTAAAAAACTGTTAGATCTTTAGAAATTGGGTGTATAGATAATTATTACATATGGTAATTACGACGGTAACTTTATTGTGGTAAGTAGAGTATTATAACAGAATTATTTCAATGAACAATACAAAAACGTGGTTTGTTATTAGTTTATAAACTAGGTCCATTGAAATATAAGAACGGCGTGATTTTAACAACGGGACTACGGGACTAGTAAAGAAACAAGTGATTGTCAAGACGTGTGCTTTATATCATATGGATCAATTTCGTAACAATGAAAATTCGTGATGTTCTTTTGAAAATAGTGTTTAGCGGATGTTAAGTTTTAAATATCGAGGAATTTAACTATCTACATTCACTTATATTCCATAGTTTGATATTTTTGTCAAATAAAGAAACAATAAGTTCAAGTAAATGGTATAACTGTAAATCATGTTAATATAAATAATTATCTTAAAACTAATTATTTTCTGTGATCGTTCAAAATGTCTATAAGAAGGTTTATTTATTTGTTTATTATCATGTAGCTTGTAATTAAAACATGCCAGTTGAAATAAGTATATGAGGAATTCTACAAAAATTCGCACCTTAACTGGAGCCAAATATGGTGATATTGCAATTTGCTGCCCGTACCCCGCAGTAACAATTTTTTTCTGTAGGTTGATACCAAAAAACATGTTTTCAGGTGCGAGCCTCAAAAAAAAAGGTAAATTTAAGTTTTTTCCAATCAAAAAACTGATTGTTCGCTAAAGCTATTTCATTCTTCATGCGATCTACCTCGAAAAACGAGTGAAAGAGACTTCTATACTTGGAGCACACGTACATATCAGGTACCAATCGCTTCGTTTTCGTCTCCAGAAGTAACTCTGACCCTTTGAAGAGCCAAGAAAACACCTGCTCAAAACGTGGCAAGCGGTTATTCAGTCACTGAAATCGACGTTTATTTTTTTCATTTTTTCGCGATTTTACCCAAAAATAGATTAAAAGATACCTCTATAGTTGGGGCACAGATACATATCAGGTACCAATCGCTTCCTCTTGGTCCCAGAAGGAACTCTGACCCTTTGAAGACCAAGAAACACCTGCTCAAAGCGTGGCAAGCGGTTATTCAGTCCCTAAAATCGACGTTTTTTTTGATTTTTTCGCGATTTTACCCGAAAATAGATTAAAAGATACCTCTATAGTTGGAGCACACATACATATTAAGTACCAATCACTTCGTCTTGGTCCCAGAATGAACTCTGGCCCTTAAAGAGCCAAGAACACCTGCTCAAAGCGTGGCAAGCGGTTATTCAGTCACTAAAATCGACGTTTTTTGATTTTTTCGCGATTTTACCCGAAAATAGATTAAAAGATACCTCTATAGTTGGAGCACACATACATATTAGGCACAATCGCTTCGCCTTGGTCCTCAGAATGAACTCTGACCCTTTGAAGATCCAAGAAAACACCTGCTCAAGCGTGGCAAGCGGTTATTCAGTCCCTAAAACCGAAGTTTTTTTCATTTTTTCGCGATTTTACCGGAAAATCAAGTTTAAATGACTTCCGTAAGTGAGGTTCATCTACCTATCGGAAGCTGGTGACTTGATCCTCAGTATGTAGCCTGATCCGTCATCAAATTATAGATAGTAAATTGTAATATAGCTGAAAACCTTCACATATTAATTTATCGTGTTTTAAGTAAGAAAATACGATTCAATTTTTTTTCTTGTTTTTTTTATAACAACTTTTTTTTGTTAGTATGAGTATTAGAACGAGATAAAAGTTAGTCAAGTAAAAAAAAATAAATACATAGAATACAATACATCAAAAATATTCTAATTTTTTTATTATTGATAGATACTATTTAACAATGGTATAAATATATTTATTTTTCATTAATTAAACACTATAAAAATATAACCTTTGGCATATTAAATAATCTTGTGTTTAACAGAAACAATACATATTAAAGCTCGAATAATATGAAATAAACAAAATTTTAATACTGTTTTTGATTCAAAAAGAAATTATATTAATTATATAAATTATACCAAATATATCATATAATTATATTATTTTTTACATTAGATTTCAATCATTTTTTTCTGATTTTCACTGATATTGTACATTATTTTATTTCTAAATTTAGTTAGTTCTGGCGATTCTATTTTACATAAAACTTGAGTTGATAAAACGTTTTGTGTGTGCTCTGGTCGATTCAAAAAACAAAAGCCATTTTTTGTAGTTGAGAGAAATTTTGTTACAAGATGTTCGTTGTTTACCTCTTCAACTACTCCTGCGTACCATTGATCATAAATTACTACGATCCAATCGCCTTTGGAAAACTCAGTTGTCGAATGAAAGTCATTTTAACTTGATTTTCCGGTAAAATCGCGAAAAAATGAAAAAAAAAACGTCGATTTTAGGGACTGAATAACCGCTTGCCACGCTTTGAGCAGGTATTTCTTGGTTCTTCAAAGGGTCAGAATTCATTCTGGGGATCAAGACGAAGCGATTGGTACCTAATATGTATGTGTGCTCTAACTATAGATAGAGGTATCTTTTAATCTATTTTCGCATAAAATCGCGAAAAAATGAAAAAAAAAAACGTCGATTTTAGGGACTGAATAACCGTTTGCCACGCTTTGAGCAGGTGTTTCTTGGCTCTTCAAAGGGTCAGAGTTCCTTCTGGAGACCAAGACAAAGCGATTGGTACCTGATATGTACGTGTGCTCCAAGTATAGAAGTCTCTTTCACTCGTTTTTCGAGGCAGATCGCTATAAGAATTAAATAGCTTTAGCGAACAAATCAGTTTTTTGTTGGAAAAAACTTAAATTTGCCTTTTTTTGAGGCTCGCACCTGAAAACATGTTTTTTGGTATCAACCTACAGAAAAAAATTGTTACTGCGGGGTACGGGCAGCAAATTGCAATATCACCATATTTGGCTCCAGTTAAGGTGCGAATTTTTGTAGAATTCCTCATATCTTATCTATCCAATTCCGAATATAACATCCCTGATAGTATGATCTCGAGGTTCCGAATCCATAGAACTGCTTAGGGAATAATTAAATAAAATTTGTGGGATATACCTAGGATTGTTAAGGTTGGGCCCTTGTATGCAGAGCCGTACAAGTTACGCCAGAAAAAATCATGCCTGAAAAAATTATCTTACAGTAATTTGGCTCCTTCGCCAAAATCAAGGTTATAATAAAACCAATTGTGATTCAGTGTTTTCTTGTTTCTTTTACCTATCAAAAATAGACTCATATTTGCAAACAATTCCTCATATAGCTAATGTATAAGAGTTTTAATATGAAAATATCGACAAAAAGGCAGAAGTGATGGCATTTGAAGGTAAATGACCTCCTAAAAAAATAAAGATAACTAAAATTCAAGCCAGAGAAATGAGATTTCTTAGAAGAGTGAAAAGCATTACAACACTTAATAGGCAGAGAAATTAAAACGTAAGGCAAGAACTTCATGAGAAAATAAAAGAATATGGAACATAATAGAAACAACATACATACAATGGATGGACATCGTTAACTAAGCAAATACTAAATTACAAATCGAAAGGAAGACGAAGAGTAGGACGGTCCTTGAAAAGATGGAGCGAACAAGCAACAAATATTTAAACCATGTAATGAAGAAGAAGGAAAAGAATACTTCTAAAATCTTTATAAATATCGCAATATTGAGCTACGAATAGATGAAAGAATAATCTGCAAAAGTTATTCAGTATAAGAAAAGAATAGTTTTAAACCGCAAGTATTCTATATACAGTTCTTAGACTAGAACATAAAAAACGGTGTATGTTTTATCAGTACTGTACTGTGACACGGAATCATGGTTATTAAAGAAGAAATATGTGAGGAAAATATAAGTTTTTGAGCTCTGGGTGTCTAGAAGACTCTTAAGAATTTTTTGTGTGAAAAAAATCACGAATACCGAAATGATATGACGAATAAGTCAAAAAATGACGGTGAATTGACTATTAAATAGCTAAAGCTATGATAAGAGACAAAGAACAATCATTCATAATGCAAGGAAAGATAATGGATGAATATAAAGAAGAAGGAAAAGATTCTTCTTGTTAAAAAATCAGCGTGAATGATTTGACAGCACTAATAATCATCTATTTAGAACAGTAGTACCGAAAATACACATAGCTTAATGATTGACAACCTTCAGAACCAATTCTTCAAACAGAGAAACAGTTTGTTTTAACTATTGCTGAATGTTTGCATTACGTTGTATATAAATTGCTATCAATGAAGTCTATAAATATACAAAAAAGTATACAATTAAAAATGTTTTAATACTTACTCGAACGCATTACAAAAATTATTTTTTAAACAAACCGTTTGATTGTTTTCTAAATTAATATCCTGTTTTTATTCGTACTATTGACGATTTTTATTTATTAACAGTTGTTGTTGTTCTATTAAAAAATTCAATTCATGTTTTGGATGTGCTTAAAGAATTATTTAATTTTTATTTCAATTTTGTATATCACATAAGATTAATAGGAATCTATTACTGTATATTTAATACAAAATATAAACCATTTCACATCATGTAGAAAGTAGATAACATTAATTCTCCGTCTCCAACCTATTCCTATTGTTTAATTATTATTGTGACTCCCGTAAAAAGGGATAAAGCTAAAGGTGTGGGTTTCAATTTGAAGGGTACAGGTCCATAAAGAGCTAAGTCACCAAATGTTTATTTCGTACAAAACGAAGTTTAAATTTTAAAACCAGTTATTGATAAATTATTGATGGTTATCATGACCTCTATTGATTAGATCAGTTACTTAAGTAATTAATGAAACACACAGAAGAAATTAAATTTATATTGATATTATAAAAAATAGAACAGAAGCTTTAATTGGTCAAACCACCAAACATTATTGGCCTAAAGGGGCCAAGTCCAAAAAAAAACAAGTTAAAATGACAAGTAGACAAAAGTTATTAATATGAAATAATTCTAATTCTTAGGCAGGTTATCAAAAAATTGTTTTGCTTCGTCACCACAGAATCGTTTCAAATCTTGTAGGCATTTAAATTTTTTAGCCGAGATTGGTAAAAGACCTAAAAATAATGTTGTTTAATAATAGTATTCCAAGATATTAATAATTTTTTATACCTGAATAAGAATACGGAGGAAGTTCAAATTCATTTTGTAGTAGCACTGGTCCCTTTCGCTTACTATCTTTTTCCTTCACTATTGCTGACTCCATGCTCCATTATAGGACTCCCGGTAATATATCAATCTACGATGATCTTGATGTATTTCTAATTCTCGAATTGGACGGGAACTGAAAGGACATTTCTTCAAATAATCTGTTTTCGTATTAAAAAAATTCGTCCATGCTCGAAAGTAGGATTGATCTATTTCCACAACGTCAAAGGGCGATGGTTTTGCACGAGCACTTCTAAAAATTTCAACCCAATCTAAAGGAATCTCAGCTCGTTGTTTGGAGTTTATTAAGCCCATATTTTTATCCGGTTCCATATAGGAATGGCCACGAATAGGGAAAGTAACTTTAACATAATCAAGTCTACGTGTATTGTGGACAATATAATGCAAAAAACGAAACATGGTGAAATTTTTATTTTGTCCCCCACACGAGTCGCAGAATATTTCAAGCGATCTTACTTGTATATCGAGAAAATTCCAAAGAAAGTCATTCAGCATTGAGCATACATCGTCGCTTCCCTTTTTGCCAATTGTTTCCGGGTAAATGTAAAACACACTTTTTGCTGTAGATAGAATGTGGACATTAAAGGCATAGACGTTCAGCTGGCTCTTATAGTAAACATCGTTTGTTGTTATGTTTGGGACACTGAGATTTTTTCCAAAATCGAGACAAATAGCTTCGTGAGTCACAGAGGTTCGAGTTTTTTTCTTCGCAGCTCTTTTTCTACTGTAAAATACCTCAGCCTTTCTTTTGTGTACATCATTTTGTATCGTAAGCTGGCGTATTTCCTTTTGCAAGCGTTCATTTTCAGCAAGATCGAAACTACTGTTTAAAATATCAGACTGAAGAGATTTTATTTTTATAAGAAACTCATCACAGGAACTACATGTATCAGTTCTGGGATATCCAAAGGCTATGTTAAATTTTGTATTAAAGACTGTTCTGTAAGACTCGTAAGATATTTTCATAGAAGGGTTCAACTCGCAAAACATTTTGAACATCTTTTTTATGTTTAACTCTTCAGGTAAGTATAATTTTTTACTATCATTCACACTATAGTGGCTTTTCCTGCCTTTAAATGACTTTATATGTTCGTATATTGCTACAAGAACGTTGGATTCCAATTTTCTAGGATGGTTTTTATTTTCTCCCCTTTTATCTTTAGGGGCGACTCCAGTCATTTTTAGTGAATTTTGTAATATCTCTATTTTTTTTTCTTTATTCCATGAATAGACATAAAAGCTTGTCTACAAATATTTATTTCTTTTAAGCTATTATCAGTGCTAAAACGTACCCTGTAAGAATATGCAGCACTTCTCAAATTTGCTTCGTTTTCATCTTTCCTAGGCCTTCTTCGGCGAATAGGCAGTACTGTAATCAATCCACATAAGTATGAGTTCTGCTCATTAATAGAAGTCATTGTGTTAAAATTTTTGAGTACAGTTTTTCTTGCTTCTTCGGGCACATTTTGAAAACATTGTTTACGACAATTACAGGTTGCACCTACCTCGTGACTCTGCAGTCTAATTTTTTTCATGACATCTCTCATTCTGCCGTGCTTTTTCCTTTTTTTTTATTCATTCTGTTTAGGCACTACTTCAGTCTCATTTCCACTACTATTGTTTTCTGTATTCATTGTTATTTACTTTTAAATCACTTAAAAAACAATGAAAACAAACTAAACCGACGAACCTAACTCTAAACTGCGCGTATTAGATTAACGTCTATTAGCTGTTTATATGGACTTTACCCTTTTAGGACCTGCCTGATAAGGACTTGCCCCCTATTGGTGGTGTATGCGTAAATTAGAATTAGTATTTCACGGGAACTAAGCGCTTTTAGGACGTGTAACCAGTCGCTGACCACTTCTACGTTAAAATTGCTACAAGATGGCACCACTAGATCTATTTATGAAAAATTGCGACTTGCCCCTTTTGGCCCTGTACCCTTCATTTGAGTTTCTTGTGGATTTTAGGAGCTTTTTTTTATTAATGTATTTTGTTGAATAGAGATGAAAGTCAGCCGTCAGACAAATAAAGGATGGAAAGGCACCGGGACTTGATAAAATTCCTGCAGAACTGTTGAAGCTATTAAATGCAGAAACAAATAAAAATAATAACTAAAATATTTAATGATATATACAAGGCAGGAAAAATATACCAGTAGAGTGGCTCAAAGCGGAGTTCGTACCATTGCCCAAAAAACAAGGAGCAAAAGTTTGAGAAGATTATAGGACAATAAGCCTAATGAGCCATCTGCTGAAGCTATTTTTAAAGGTCATCCACAAAAGAATTTACCGGATATGCGAGGAACAAATTGCGCCCAATCAGTTTGGATTTGTGAACGCCGTTGGTACGAGGGAAGCTTTATTTAGCGTGCAGGTATTGTTTCAGAAATGTAGACATGTCAGCTGTAATGTTTTTGCATGCCTGATTGATAACAAGAAGGCTTTCGATAGGGTCAGGCATGAACAAATAATGGAAGTGCAGAAGAGGACAGGGATTGACGGAAAAATAATAGCTAACTGTATTGGAACTGTATTGGAATAAATCAGCGGTGTTCCGAATAGATGGAGAATATACAGACCATATATAACCAAAATCTTAAGAGGAGTGAGACAGGGGTGCATAATTTCACCACTGATATTCAATCTATACTCGGAGCACATTTTTGAAGAGGCTCTTAAGATATTGATGAAGGCATCTCAATAAATGGAGTCAAGCTCAATAACCTGTGATATGAAGATGATACAATAGTGTTTTCCAATACCATAGAAGGGCTACAAAACTTAATGAACAAAATAACGGAAACAAGTAGAAAATATGGACTGGAATTTTTCTGTGTCTTCGTTTAGTCGTGTACTTGATGTAGCGTTCTCGTAGATGTTTTTGATTAGTGTCGTGCACCTGTAATCTATTCGGCTTTGATTTAGGCCTTCCAGTACTGTTTCAAACTCTACAGAATCAAAAGCCTTCTCGTAATCGACAAATGCAAGAACCAGTGGTATGTTGTACCTTCACTTGGATTACATTTAATAGGTACAGGACGACGTTTAAGCTCCACTTATCCACTTTTTACTATGAGTCAGATAAAAACTCATTAAGACACTTTCATTAACTTATTTTGATAACAGATAAATTTTTGTTAGATAAGCCTTTCAAATCGAAGTTCAAGTTTATTTGTTGTATTCTAAATAGAGAGAACGAAATTATCATATACACATTTATCAAGTGTGCAATATAATTAGACTTCGGCAAATATGCATATTGCATATTTTGCATATTGTGCATATTTTTATGCAAATATTTCATATTTTGGCATATTTGTATAAAAGTTTGTATAAAGTGCATAAAAGTTCAGATTTTTATACTGTATTTGAAAATTTTTAAACATACCAATTTATTTCAATTCTTGTATAACATTTTGTAGTCATTTTAATCAAGAAATGATCTAAGTACGTAATCTCTACAGGTACAAAACATTTACAATTTCAAAGAAGATCAATTTAAGTAGCCCTCAACATTCTTAGAAAGTCTCGGTCACTGAGGCATTCAGTTATTGGATAATCGCTAAGGGTTCGCTCATTTGCATTTTATGATCTAATCCCCAAATCTATCTACAATTTATTGTATCTTAACAGCAGGTAAACGGCTAATCGTTTTGTTCCTAATTTAGGGATTTTCCAAAATCTCCAGTTTATTGAATTAGGTACCTAAACATTTCTAATTTGATGCTCAGATTTGTAAATCATTTTTGTTTTGATATTCAAAGCGTAAACACTCGTTGTGCGTAACAAAAAGGAAGATTGTGATTTTATAATGCCTAAAACAACCAGTGCTTCAACTTGGATTAAACCTTATAAAGAGCTGTCTATGGATATGGGAAAAATCTACTGTTCAGTCTGTGGCAAAAATTGTAAGTATCTAATATTTTCTATTAAATATCTAATATTTTATACATACAGGGTGTTTCCAAATGACACTTACAACGTTTGACTGTAGATACTTCTCGAAAAATTGAACAAAACGATATAGTTATTGAGGGGTCAAACTTATTTACTTTTCGAGATACAGGGTGTTAAAATTAAAAAAAATTAAATTCTTTTAGTTAATAACAACAATAACTTTAAAACCAATAAACGTATTTACTTGAAATTTAGTACTCGTAGGTTGTTTTTAAATGAAAAATAGCTTCCTTTAGTGAAAAAAAAATTGTCCATGGTACAATACAATGGTGTGTATTTAGAAAAATTTTCACCTTTACTTTTTTTTATGAAGTCAGCTATTCTAAAACACAATTATTTTTATTGTAATTGAATTAACAAAAAAAAACTTGTTGAATTTTAAAATAAGTTATATGATGTACTAATGGTTAGTAACAAAAACTAATTTGTGGATTAATACTGCATTTAAAACACTTAGCGAGTGTTATTTTTCCAAACCAGTTATTTGATTAACCAAAAACACCTTGTATATTTTTATATTTTAAAGGTTGGGTTAAAATAAAGGTTTTTTATTTTTATTTATAGATAGCATGTGAGAAGAAATTTCAGATAGACCAACATGTGAGAACTGCTTCACACATTGCAAAAAAAGGAAAAATAGGAGGAAAACATCAAACTTCAATGGCTAAATGTTTCCAATCTACTTAAAAAAAATTAGATGAGCAAGAAACTTTTAATGAAGACTTGTGTCGCGCATTAGTGTCTGCAAACATACCGCTTTCAAAATTAGCAAATGTAAATTTTAGTTCGTTTCTAAAAAAATATTGCAAACTTAATGTTCCAAGTGATCGGTCTCTAAGAAGAAATAATGTGAACGGGCTATACTCGTCGGTGTTAATTAATATTAAGGAAGAAATTGCAGATAATTATTTTTACATATCTGTAGACGAAACCACTGATTCCTCAGGAAAGTATATTGCTCATTTATTGATTGGTGTTCTTAAAGAAGATACCTTACCAAAATCTCATCTTATTTCATGCCAGCAACTTGAGAAAACAAATGCTTTAACAATTTCGCGTTTTATACAAGAAACATTAGCAACTTTTTTTCTTCCGACAACTATTCCTTTTAATAAATTACTGCTTATTTTATCGGATGCTGCTCCTTATATGGTGAAAGCAGGACAAAATTTAAAAATATTTTTTCCCAGATTTAATACATGTTACTTGTGTAGCGCGTGGATTAAACAGAGTTGCAGAGGAAATACGAAAAAAGTTTCCTCTTGTAAATACCATGATATCCAGTGTCAAAAAAGTATTTCTTAAATCTCCTATAAGAATTCAACTTTATAAAGAAATGCTACCTAACATTCCTCTTCCACCACAACCTATTTTAAACGCGATGGGGAACATGGTTAGAAGCAGCTAATTTTTATGCAAATCATTTTGTTAAAATAATGAACATAATTGATACGTTAACAGATGAAAGTTCCCAATCTCTTTTGGATTCTAAACAAACTTTTCAGAGTAACTTGCTTCAACAAGAACTTTCATTTATAAAATCAAATTTTAGTTTTGTTCAAAAAACAATTACTGAGTTAGAATCACCAAAACTGTCATTGTTCGAAAGTACAGCATTAATAAAAGAACTTGCGTCATGTTGTCGGAACGTTAGAGGTAATATTGGAAAAGATATTTTAAAAAATTTGAAGCTACTATGGAAAAAAATAAAGGTTACCATATTCTTTCTGAGAGTTTTAACAATTTTCAAACAATTAATTTAGAACCAAATGTTTTGGTTAGTTTAAAAAATGCTCCCGTTACATCAGTTGATGTTGAACAAAGTTTTTCCATATATAAATATATGTACTCAGACAGAAGCCACAAGTTTTTGTTAGAAAATTTTGAACACCACTTGGTCATTTATTGTTACCATAATTCTAAATAAGTTTATTCATACTTAAAAATGATGTAGTTACTTAAAATAAATGTAAATCTTAATGAATAGTAGGAAATATTTAGTTATGTACACTTTTTTTTTAAATAAAATTGTTACTATTTTACGATTTTTTTATTTATTTGTATGCATATTTTGTAAAATATTTGCATATTTTCGGGTAAACATGTGCATATTTATGCGCATATTTTCTACATTTTTATTTGCATATTTGCCGAAGTCTAAATATAATCTAACAGTAATTCTATTTGCGGCTGATGCCATCTATGGTTTAGGCCGAGAACTTTTCACAGTACCTTCGTATATCCCATCGTTAAAATCTTATTCAATCAAGATAAAATCGGATATGCATCTGCATAAGTGAATCAAATTAATACAACTATATTTCTCGCGCCTTAAGATAAAGTGGAACATGCATGTTTAAAGTTTAAAAACAAAACTAGAACTTTTATTCAATACCTGCATATTTTCACACGAATTTTCCCGCCGTTCCATTGTACTATCGACGAGATTCTGTTTTTCTAACTGTATGCAGATATATATGCATATTTCACACAGAAGTGTGCGTGTGAGTGAACGTATGTGTATCTTTACGCATTTATTCAATGTTTTTACCATTACCATTATTATCATAAACCGTTGTCAAGTGAATAGGACGAGCTTGAGTTGATGGCGCGTTTTCTTCTTGTTTCAGAATTGTGCAGTGCGGAATCGTTGCCTGAAGTGGAGTTGATCAGCCTCTTAGAGGAGCAGATTCCGAAGTACAAATTGAGAACTGACACTCTGACCAAGTTCGGAGGTAAGTTACATTTAAAATTGATTATATTTTAATATGTATATTGTCGTCGTGAAGTAGGAAGTTCAAAATAATTAAAATAATTTACTCAATCAAGGGATATTTTTATAAAAAAAGAAACCGACGAATATAATAAGTAATGTTTTATAAATTGTGACAGGTTTATAAACTTAAACTTTCGGAATCAAATAATTTTTCTAAAGTGATCTATTTATTTTTACGCACAACAGGCCGTTAAGGCCTAGGCATTTTTTTTACAACATAATCCTAATAATAACTAATTACAATTATTTTAAACAAAACTTTAACTTAAATATGTATATATAACATTCTTAACTACTCTGAAGGACCTGGTGTACATATTTCTCCATTCGCTTCTATCTTGTGCTTTTATTTTCCAGTCCCTCACCTTCACGTGTTTAAGGTCTTCCTCCGCTTTACTAATCCACCTCGTTCTGGGTCTACTTTTTCTTTTGGGGCCGATTAATTTTCTGGTTATTACTAGTTTTAGGCATTCTGTTTGCTGCCATTCTTTCCACATGTCCCAACCATCTGATTCTTTGTGCCTTGACGAACTTGGTAATGTAGGTTCTTTGTATAAAGCCATTAATTCATTGTTGGTTCTTCTCTCCCAACCATCTTCTGTCTTCCGTCCTCCGAATATGCGTCTCAATATTTTCCTTTCCATCTTTCCAGAGTATCCTCTTCTTCTTATTTAAGTCCATGTCTCACCGGTATATGTTATTGTGGGTCGAATTACTGTTTTATATATTCTGAGTTTACCTTGTCTAGAAACGTATTTTTGAGTTCAGTAGGGCTCTTAAACTACCTAATTTTTTATTCCCTTTTGCTATTCTGGCTTCGAGCTCCCATTTCTCTTTTCCATTTTCATCGAAAACTACACCCAGGTATTCAAATTTGTCCACCCTTTTAAAACTATAGCTTTTACCACTTACTGACCTCACACTAAAGTCTTCTTTTTTCCCTTCTGTCCCTCCCATGATCATATATTTGGTTTTGTTTCATTAGTTCCAATCCGAATTTCTGTGCTTCTTCGATGATTTTCTTCACAACTCTTCTTAATTCATTCTCGGTTTTTGCTAGGATCGTTAGATCGTCAGCAAATGCCAAGCACTGGTGCTCATTTTTCATGATCGTTTCTTCCACCTTCATGCTGCATTTTCTGATTACAGTTTCTAACACTAAGTTGAATAATGTAGTGGATAAAGGATCTCCCTGTCTCAAGCCTTTTGCAACCGTAAATTGATCTGATATGTGACCCTGCCAAGCAATTTCACACGTAGAGTTATTAAGTGTCATTTTAACTAGCCGGATCAGTTTCTTTGGTATACCCAAATGTTCCATTGCTCGATACATTTTGACTCTATCGACTCTATCATATGCTTTTCTAAAATCCACAAACAAAACATGCAGGGGAACTTTACCTTCATAACAAGTCGTTTGTATGTCCTTTAATGAGAAGATTTAGTCTACAGTAGATCTATCCTTTCTAAAGCCGGCCTGATATTCATGCAGGATTCTTTCCGTGTAGCAATTTAGTTTATTTCTCAATATTCTTGCCAAGATTTTGTATACCGTGTCTAATAAGGTATATCTTTCTCTATAGTTGTCACACTTCAGTTTGTCTCCTTTTTTATGCAGAGGGCATATGCGGGCCTCATACCACTTCGATGGCATTACTTCCTTTTCCCATACTTGCACTAGTAGCTGATATATTTTTCTTTGTAGTTGTTCTCCACCAAACTTGATCATTTCTATGCATATGTCATTTTTACCAGGACTTCTGTTATTTTTCATTTCTTGTATTGCTATCACTACCTCCTCCTCTGTAGGCTGCCTTTCAACTATCGCATCTTCTCCAACTGTCCAGTTGTCTACTGCTTCGTGGTCCTCCTCACCATTTAATAATTCTTCAAAATGTTTTTTCCATTCCGTCATTATTTCTGCCGGATCGCTAATTAAATTTCCATCTTTACCTTTCATATAACTACAGTGACTTTGGTAACCTTTTCCCATCTTTTTAACTTCTTGATAGAACGACCTCACCTCTTTGTTTTTAAACTTCTCTTCTATCTCTTTTAATTTCAACTCATGTTGGTTTCTCTTTTTCTTTCTATACAGAGCTTTCAATCTTCCTCGAAAAATTCTATATTCTTGTTTTTACACTCTCTATTATCTGTTAATATTTTTTGTCTGATCTTCTTCTTTTCCTTTGCTATCGCCTGACACTCTTCGTCAAACCAATCTTTGTTTGTACTTCTCTTGGAGTCGCCCTTAACTATTTTCTCGCTAGCTTCTCCTACGGCAGTTTTAATTTGTTCCCAGGCTTCTTCATATTTATTTTTTATTTCTACTTCCTTAAGTTTTTTAATATTGTACTTTCTCTTCGTTTTATTGTTCGATTTCTATTTTTATTCTTCAGCCTCCTCCCACATGTAACTTTAACGAGGTAATGGTCCGAGTCGATTTCAGCTCCTCTCATACTTCTTACCGTCTGAACGATATTCATATATTTGGAGCAAAATATTTGGAGCTGTAAACGATCGAGGGCAGTGGCGTAAAAAATTTAATTTCGAACTATACCAACTCTTTATTGAACCAGATGTCGTAACCTTCATTAAAACACAATGATTAAAACATGATTGCTAAAAAGCTAACGACAGGAACGCCTACAGGAAGAAGAAACAGAAGCCAACCGCGAGTTAGGTGTTTATATGGAGTTGAAACCGACTAAGGGCCATATACCATACGTCATCCGTACGGAACTCCTCCCCCCCCCCCTGGGAGAGGAAAGGCGACGCAGGCGGAAGAGGAATTCCACCTTGCACGTAGACAGGTCACCGCCGAGGAATCGCTCCTCTACCACTGTTAAATCATTCCAGGTGGGTACGTGCCGGGTCACCAAACCACCATCGGTAGTGTAAGGCCGTGGGAGGTATTTACGGTCCCAGCTAGTTCAACCTCACCTGGCTCTTGTGGAAATGGGAGTAGAGTGGTCACACGAGATGCTCGTCTCGGATACTAGGAATGTGGACCGGTGACCGAGATGGCTATGCATCACTAGTGCGTTTCCACAAACCCGACACCTCGAATGACGGCTCTCCACCTCTTATTTCTCGCCCATTAGTCGCCTCTTACGACAGGCAGGGTCTTCTTGCCTCGGCCGTATCTTATCTCCGCGAGCCGAACGGAGAAAAGATTTGCCAATTAGACATGAATGAATGAGTGACAGTACGTATACTCTCGTTTATATTGCTGGTATAGTCGCCAAGGGGCCATGGTAGCCAGTCGCCACAAGAGGAACTGTAGACACATGGCGTCCCTAGGGATACTAGAGATCAGAAGATGGCAACACGTTGCCAGAAACCGAACAGAAAGAGCAGACCAGGATCCACAGAGGATTGTCAAGCCAAAGTAAAGAATAATTACCATAAGTAAAAAAAATATTTAGCGAAGTTTGGCACGAAACTGGTAAAGGCATTCTTCTAAACGTAAAGAAGCAAAAATTAGCTCAAATATAAAAAAACTATATATAAGCAGATCAAGAGAAGAAAGTTGAGGATGGGACCAAGACTTGCATAAGTAAGTAATTAATTATAATAGAGGTATTAAATCAAATAACAGTACCTCGCTATCATACATCGTACAAAATGACAAGAGCCGAAGCAGTACATTTTGTACAATGAAAACCAAATTTCCCAGGAATAAGAGTTAGATTGTTAATTGTTAGCCAGATAAATAGACCTCTTTACACACGAGAGTCTGTTGACCTTGACCCTGCGAAATCAAACCGAATTTTGTACTTTTATTATTAATCCACGCTTTATGAATTTAATAATTTGAACGATACTCAATTTGTCACTATAATGGTTTTTAAATTCAAGGCTTCAACTTTGTCGTCATCACTAACCTATTACAAAAAATAAACATGTGAACGTTATCAAAATTCAGACACCTATCTGCAATTTCTTGTTAAAAAAATGATATGAAGTGTAAACTGTTGTACAATCGTAAAATTTTATATGTGAGTAGTTAAAAGTTATTATTTTAGTATTTGCAGAACGTTGCCGAATGAGAGTGTCATACATGTGAACTCGTGATCGTAGAAGTAAACAGTCGCAAACATTTTTTGTGTTTCCAATGATTTTATTAATATTTCGGTTGTTTCGTGTCAGTTCACAAGTTTTATACAGTAGTTTAGACTTAATGTGGTATTTTAATAATCTTAAGAAAGTAATTTAACTGTTAAGTGGTGCGTAACAATTGAATCAACAACAATTCCGACCCTATGTTTAGTTTCGTTCGTAGAATGGCTACCTATAGGTCGTTATGTTTCAGGTAAATATATTTATATATAGTTAGAATTGTTTTATGTTATGAAAGGACTGTATTATTCGCTTGAGTGCTTAAACTATTTCATTCTTCTTTAGTTTTTTATAGATATGAAACTTTTTTGCCTTTTCCCTTTGTGTCGATTTTATTTTCACTTACTTTTCTGTATTTCTTGTTTATCATTATATCGCATGGCGCTACAGCCTTCGTGATCCTTGGCCTGCCTCAAAACATCCTTCCATACTTCCTTGTGAGTACTTGTCTTCTCCATTCGCTCACTCCAATCTCCCCTTTTTCTCCATCCACCGGCCTTTTTAGCTTAGTTATTTTGGCGATGCCACTTCAATCCATTCACATCACGTGCCCACAATTGTAGACGGTCTATTTTGATGGTTTTAACGATATCTACATTACCAAATAGTCTATAGAGTTAAAAACTATATCGTCTTCTCCATAGCTCTTTAGTTGAACCCGCCATCTATGGTTCTAAGCATTTTTCGTTCAAATATTCGCAACAGCTCCTCCTCTCGTATCATTATCACCCATAATTCCGATACGTAAGTAATATGTAATATCATTTTATCAAGCTTACATTGTGTTGCTCTTGACATATTTGTCGTTTTTAGCTGGGGGTCTAGGCCAAATTAGAAGCGATTAGCTTCGCATATTCGCTTCCTTATTTCTTTGGACATATCGTTTTTGTAGTCCACCAGTGACTCCAGATAACAGAAGATGATATTATTGAAATCAGGGTATCAAAAATATTTAAATTCAATTTTTAATTCTTTGGCAATAAAATGAGTGTTGGGCTTTATATCAATTCTTTGTTTATTTTTTGACTCCAATAATGTAGAATTATGCTATTTCTCTTCTACGTAGTCCAGTTGTCAAACATTTTACTGAAAATTTTTAACAAACTGAATTTTTGCTAAATATATCAATTTTGGGACCTCAAAAACATGCAAAAAAGTTTTACCACTACTACCTCCCGGCTTTCCCTCACAAGGGGGGAAAATCGGTTTACTAAGAATCTGTACGTCATAGAAAAAAAATAGTTCAAATAAAAAATATAGTTGAGATAATTTTGAACAATAGTGGTTATTATCACTTTTTGTGTAGAATGAACCGTTCGTTCAGAAACAACGCTTAAAGGGACCGGCGATGTTGAATGTCAGTTACGAGCGCGAAGTTAATTTCAAATAAAATATGTATCAACTCGACGGTACAAACTCTTCATTTTTAAAATGCATTTTGATTTTTGTCGATAGGACACTCTGATCAAAAGATATCTAATTTTTACCATCGAGTTAATACAAATTTTGTATCAACTCGAAATTGAAACATTGATTGCGCGCGCGATACTGACATTCAAAAGCATTGTTTCTGAGAGAACGATTTATTCTTGTCGTCTCGTCGGAAATAAGGGGTTGAACCGCCTTAGCATCCTCGTTCGCTCTGCGGAATGCTTCGACTGGACTATTCGCAGTATTGGTTCGGTGTATCTTGTCTTGAAATAGACAAGATATTTCTTACATGACCAAGTAAAATAAAAACACCATTTTGAGTTGTTGAATAAATCAGCCTGAGAGTCTGGAAGTGGTAGCTGGAGCAGAGCCCCTAGAGTGCAGGTGACTCTAGGAAGTCCGTGAGGGACTGACCTCGCTGAGCATCGTTGTAGGTTGTTTTTTTTTCTGTTGGTTGTTTTTCTTTATGGCTGGTTTTGTTGTCCTGTTTTAGGTGGAACACCTCTTCAGGCCGTGGTTTGTTTTTGTTTGGTGTCGGTATGTGTCGCTACGTTGTGCTCACTGGTGGTACGCGTCGGTGGCTATAGTCCTGCGGAGAAGGTGATATCCAGGGTGGTCAGAGGTGAAAGGGCTTGAGTTAAAACGGTCCTTTTAAGAAATGTATTAGTAAAAATTATATAGTTATGAATTGTGAATGAATTTAATTAATAAATATATAAATGTTATGAATCGCGGAGAGGGCAGCTGTGGCTGTTACCTCAACAATAGACAGATATAACTGTGCAATGGGATCGGAAAACCACAGAAAACCGATATCCTTTCGGTCCGTAGCAAAGCTCGAAGTGAGTTATTTATTAGTTACGGCAAAAATAAAGTACAGTTGCCTCCAGGATATCAATGTATTCATCAGGGAGTTCGTTGCTGGCAAGAGTCAGCAATTTAGTGGATAGGAATGGGAGTTTGCGTTTGGGGTGTCTGTTGAATACATTGCCGAAGAGTGAGCAGGTAGTTTTAATGATATTTTGGGCTCTGAAGTTTTGGTCACGGATGGTTTTGATTGTATAACTCCTGTTCAGAGAGGAGAGCCTCTCATTGATGGGCTGCATATTCGACAGTTGATGTATGAGGGCGGAGGGGTAGTCGTGCCGTTTGTTGCTTACTCTACGCAGGATTCCCGTTCCAATGCCAGCAGTTGTTGTGTAAGGCGGTGATTGACATTGCTCATATCATCACCGCCTGATAATTTTGACTGTTCAATGTGGTCCATATTTACCACGAGGGCATTGAGTAAACCGCCCTTCTCCTCACCCTGTTCAGGTTGCAGCCGGATCAGTTTAGTGCTTCTGTGAACACCACACCGAGGTACTCAATCTGGTTACGGAGCTAGAGTCGATCCGTCTTAGAGTCTGAGGTCCAGTCTTGTGGCTAAATTGTGTGTAGTGTGTCTGCTGAGTCACACTACAATTTGGGGTGTCTAAAAAGAATCAATGGTATTTTATTAGGGTTAGGTGTTACTCTTCATCTCCCGCACCACCTGTCGACCAGGTCAAGGGGATTTTGAGCAAACCTACATAGAGCATATGCATCTCGAGATGTTACATGTTGTTACGAGAGCAGTGTCATCTGCGTAGAGTAAAGTGAGGGTGCGAGTGTTTCGTGGGTTAGAGAAGTCACTATTGTATATGTGTAAAGTATAGGGACACGGAACACGGAACCTTGTGGAACTCCTGCTGTAGGAGTAAAAGGGGCTGAGAAATTACTCGCATCTTTACCGTTATTTGACGTTGATTAACATACGAATGGATAAGTCTAACGAATGGGAATGGCAGACCGATGTTCAGTAGTTTCTTGACCAGTCCATCATGCCAGACTTGTCTCGAAGTCTTTTTTAACATCGAGAAAAATGCCTAGTGATAGTTTACCATCGTGTTCGCTGACCTGAAAATGGCTTACTTTTATATGCGCGTATCGAGCGATATTAGAGATTTCCCGAACGATTGGCCAATAAGAAGATTAGAGGTGGGTGATGCACATCGGAGTGCGCACTAGTCCACAGATTATAGCACTTAATGACATTCTGCACAAAAAGTCGTAATAAACATTTTGTTCAAATTATCTGGCTAGATTTTTTATTTGAAACATTCTTTTCTATGACGTACAGTTTCTTAGAAATCGACTTTTTCCGCCCCCCTAAAGGGGGAGGTTTAGGGGAAGCCCGGGGATAAAGGGTTAAATTTTTGCGTCTTTTTTGGGTTCCTAAAAATGCATTCTCGTCATAATTTACCTTGTCCGTATGATTTTTACAGATTCAGTAGCATTTTTGTCTCTGACGCTGGAGTATACTGAAGATACTTGTACCGCTTTTAGAACATATTGAATTCATCGAGTAGAGAAACTGCCACAACTGATGTAATGGGCTTAGGAACTTCCAATCGGGAAATATCGTGAATCACGCTCCATCTCTTACATACACGCCCGAGGAAGTTACTCAGAGTCCCGTTTTTTCACGTCACGCGTCCAAAACTAATTTTAACCAGTGCTAATTATTTTGAATAATTTAAAAGCTTCCCCTTTTTGTTACAGGTTACGAAAATCAAGACTGGTTTATACCGTCACCGGCTCTCGAAGTTGACGAGGCCGACCTCAAGTTGTCGCCGGATCAAATCCGGGAAACTTTGAATTATTTTCGTAAGTATTAAATATGAAATATGTGTCTATTTTTAAAATATAGTATTGATCTGTAATATATTATTTACTTTTTATCCTCGATATATGTATAAATAACTGATTTTATCCCTTCATTCTATTTCCGTTATGTTTTGTACCTTTATATCTTTTACTTTTGTATAATGACATTTCATGGGATCAGCTATTTATATTTAACAAATTATATTTTGATTGATTTTTCGAAACAATCAGACAATCGTCATGGCTATTAAGGTTTTTAAACTTTTTCGTTGGTAATAAAGGGCCAATAAGTGAAATATAATAATCTGGTATCAATCAAAATTTCCCTATTTCCTGTAGTTGACAACTATTAAGCGTCCTATTATTCAAGTGCAAATTCTTATACAAAGTGACATAGAGTAAATTTCCCTTTTTAGTCGTTCCGCATTAAGTTGTAAATGCAGTTGTATGGGCGGTAAGAACGTCATCAGGTATAGCAGTCAAAATGTGCCGATTTGTGCCGTGGAGCAATGGTCAGGCGAACAACCTGCGTTTATAATCGAAGCATATTTCAAGAACAATGATTCGTACCCTCCAGAGAGAAGATAAAGGAAAGAAAGAGGACAGTTCGTAGCTCTACCAATTCAGACTAGCACAAAACACTGTGTAGACCCCAACAAAGAAGATCTTATCACCATGACATTCTACTAAACAAATCAATAAAAAAACATAAAAAATAAAAAATGTGGCTCGGTCACCAAAAAAATCAAAAAATTATTAACAAAAAATCGGCGCAAGCCACCAAAAAAATTATAAAACCCAAAAAACCGGGCACGTAGGGCCCAAACTCTTGAGCACCAAGTCTCCGAAGGCTTGAGGCCCAAGCAAGCAATTTCAGTTCCGCAGATAAGTCACATGAGGATCACAGGAATAAAGCGCATCAAGCTGTCCTGAATTCTAATCGGTTAGGGACCATGTTGGAGTTCTATTATCCAGGACTCCCACATAAAGAGCATTCGGCTGATAGTTGTGCCTCTATGCACATCAGAGTGCTATAGGGGAGAAAGGGATGGTCTGGAGCATTGGAGTGAGGTGGAGTGACTCCTGTTTTACACGAGTTATACACCTCGCTCCAATGAATTGTTACTACCGAACGTAATTCCAAGGGGTGAACAAGTCTCACAGGCTGAGTTTAATTAAATTGCTTGCTTGTTTCAACAATGATTCGTATATGGTAGCAAGAAACCAGTACTGTGCTCAATACAATATTCGTCCCGTAGTGGATACACCCTCGAAAAATGTTGTAAAAGGGTGGGTAGCAAAGTTTCGAAATACTGGTTCAGCTCGATATCAGACACACCCGGGCAACCCAAAGTCGGTTCGAAAAGCAGTGAATATTGCTGGAGTACGCCGGGCAGAAACTCGACAAGCCAAGAGATCGGCTCGCAAGGTTGCCCAGACATTACAAATTAGTCGTCTAAGCGTGTAACGCATTTTAAAGAAGTATTTGCTGCTCATTCGAAAAAAATTCAGCTTTTACAGTAACTAAAACCTACAGACTCATCTTCTTACATGGCGAAATTGAATGGCCTCCTCAATCGCCTGACTCACGCCTCTTGATTTCTTTTTGTGGGGATACTTGATGAGCCACGTCTATGTTGATCTCCTGCTACCATCGATCAGCTGAAACAATAGATTCGCGATGAAACCAAAAATATTATAATTCTTCTTCTTAGACTGCCGTCTTCCTACGGAGGTTGGCAATCATAATGGCTATTTTTATTTTAAAACTTGCTGCTCTAAACAAATCAATCGATCTGCATTGATACCAATCAGGTAGATTCTTTAACCATGAGTTTGGCCTTCGGCCAACAGATCTTTTCCTTGAATATTATAATTGCTTTGTGCGAATTTACTATTTTTGTTGGGAATAAGCCACAATTTTGCTATAAATTTTGTAATCTAACATTTATGCAGATGTTTGCTATATGGACACCAATCATTATTTTCAAAAAGTAGATCCACATTTGTACGCTTTTATGTTTTGTTATGGTAATAAATCATTATAACTTTGTCTTTGATATCTATTTGAAAAGGGAAATTTACTCTGGGTCACGTTATGCACGATGCGCATTGATTTTATAGCCTTACAAAAAATATTTGAGAAAATTCTAGTAACGGGTTGACACGCCTTGTGTATTAGAGACCGATGATAATTATTATCATAGAAGTTCCTGTAGTGTATATTCCATTGCAGGACTGGATTTTTTTACAATATTAGAAATTTAAGAATGATTTGGCGTGTTTTATATTATAAATAAGCAGAAATTCAACATTTTAGATTAATTCATAAAAAATGACGGTTTCCTTTGTTCAGTGCTACAAGTGCATCATCGAATGCACTATAGTGACAGGCAAGAAAAAACTTAAGAGAATACTAAAACCTATTCGGACTAAACTATTCGCGCAGGTAGACTTGATTCCAAAATAGAGCATCTATTGCATTAACTACCTATATTGACACATCTGAGATAAATAAGGAACAATATGAACAGCAAAAGTGTATCTACTTAACGCTGAACTTAAATGAAAAAAGGATTAAACGGCTGAAAATGCCAAATTAATCTTCTTTTTTCTTCCTCTTTATACGCAAATCTGCTCGTTCATTGGCGAATTAATACCTCTATGGGAGGTTGTCACTCTATATTTTGCGCGGTCGTCCCGATTAATCATTCTGCCAAATTAACCATTTCTACTAAATATAAAAATATAGTCACCAGATGAACAGCTTTTTCTATAAAGAGCTACACAGAAGGTGGATATAGAATAGAAAAACCCAGGTTGATAGTACCTTAATGAAATGAATGATTTAATTAATTATGAATCAAATTCTTCAATTTAATTACTTACCAAATGCTATGTTTCATTTTATAAAGCAAATTATGTTGTCGTTAGAGCGACACATATTCTACAACGAACAAGCCGGCACTGATTTAGATCTTTTTTCCATATGCGTCGTTATGGCCAACGAGTTTAATTATTATAATAATAAGAATATCCAATTACAGCTTATTCTTGAAGCTTAGGTAAAGACCAGACACCACTTCTAAAACATAGTCAACTTATTACCAACTTTCTTGTCTCGCATGTGATAGGCAGTAGGACAGAATAGCTGTGTTGAGGTTTTTCTATACCATGTTCTCAGGTTAGCAAGCCAGGATATTATTCTTTGTACTGGTGCCTTTTTTCCTTCAATTTTACTTTGCCAAATGCATTGGAGTAGCTCATGCTAAAAAGGTGGTAGAGGTGCAAAATACCAAGTGGGTAGAAGAAGTATCATAGGTTCGCGCAAGAGATGAAATTACAAGTACATTATCTTGTATGGAGGCAACAACACGCCAATGAACAAGCAAAATTGCTTATATAAAGGAAGAAGAAGATGAATATATATTTGTTTTATTGTTTATGCAATTTTGATATTTTTTGAATATGAATCAACTCCAATATACATATTTTATTATAATTTGACTCCCTTGATTGACTGATTATCTGACACATACGTGTATAAAAAAATGTAGACTATAACTGAAGTGGTTTTTTTCATAAAAAAAAATAAACGTGCTAGATAAAAAAGTGTGATCTAAACACCATTTTTATCTATTGCTGTGATGGAAAGATTGTTATTATTTATTTTAATCTGTAAACAATTAAATGTATGCTATGGAAATTCTGATTGATGCCAGTTTATACGATGTTGGTGGATGAGCAGGCCGTTATCACCAACTAATATCTGACTACCACAAAAAATACCTGTACTTAAATCAGACGAATGTGACTGTCCTTTTTATAATTTTTTAAAGTAAATTTCGTACAAAATTCATTTATCTTATCAATATTATCGAATAATAAGTATCTTGAGTGTTTATGAAAAAACAATATGTGCGAATTGATTATTACTCAGTATTTTTTTGCCAGAGTACACGTACATTTGACGTGGTGGTCATCTTTTAGTCGTAGGTCTGTCTGGCTTTCAGCCCCTTAACCGATATCTGTTTTAGTTCTATGTAGCAATCGCGTGAGCCAAATGACAAAGACCTACGATGACATTGAAGCGGTCACTAGGCTTCTGGAAGAGGTGAGTACAAAGATCATTATATTTAATTTATTAACGTCAAAAAGTATTCATTGTTTCATTGTGTTTGTATGCAGATGTAACTAGTAACGTAGAATTTTACATCAATTTCTGTACGTTAATTTCTCGATCTGTATCGCTTCATTTCTCCGTTTTCACTGTCTAGAGTTGGATTTCATCCATCTGGGACCAAGCCGACTCATCGTATACTTTTCTTATTTGTGATCTTACTCTTTACGTTCATCGGAGTAGTACCAAATCCAAAGTCTTCAAAATTATTTTTTCATCACTTGTTTTCTTTATCTAATAATTGTTTCATTTTAAAATCCATTTCTAAGTCTTAAGTAGCTGCAACAACTGCCTGTCCATCGGCACTTCTTATGGAGTTGTTAGATTTTTTATTCAATTATTCCTTTCGGACCATGTTCAGTGAAAACTTAGAAATAAGTATTTCCACGTTAAAATAATTAATGCAAAGACATACTTACACCTGAAGAGTAGTTGATACTAGCCACAAATCGAGATCAAATGTCCCTTATTATATCATATTTTGATATTACACTAATTTAATTTTAATTTAATACTTTCGACTAATTTTTAATGCTCTTGTATTTAACAGTCAAAATTTTACCTCCTTGCCTTTGCATTAAATATTTTAACGTGGAAATACTAATTGCTAGGTCTTCACTGATGATGATCCAATAGGACTGAAAACGTACTGAAATTTTTAATTAATATACCATTTTAGATCAGTTCTTACTTCACTGTAAGTTTTTTAAATAATGTTCATATAGATGGAGTCGATTTAACGGATGGGTTAATATGGCCTTCCAGGTAAATGTCGAAATACGATAATTTCTTCTATTCCATTCTTTTGTCGATATGGCCAGTACAAGTGCATTAATTTTACGCAAACGTATGAGTGCTGAAAAAGTGAGTAATTCCAAAGATTTGCCTGAAGAAGGAAACTCTCTATATATTCAAAAATTCCTTTAGGAAATAGCTGCTGGACTAGAAAAATAAAATGTAGATCGACCATCATCAGCTGGTTGATCATCTGGTCAACTTGGTTCCAGTAGGGTTTATCAAGTTGGTAATGTAAGGTTTTATGGTGAAACCCAGTCTCCAATTTTTCTTCCTCTCTATAAGCATTTCTGTTTGTTAATTGGCGGATTGATACATCTATGACATGCCACTTTATCTTTTGTGCAGTAGGCCGATACTTCTACTGTTTGTTGATTAGTTATCCTTTGTGTTGGGACTTGTCAGGCCTTTTTTTTGATACATACGTCATTATTAGTCTTATATTGGCTTTATAAATAATTGTTGATTCCACTTTTTAGTGTTAATTTATCAGTTTGGCTATACTAGTGTTGTTAAGGCACCCTGCCACTCTATTTCCTTTTTGTATTTTATATTATCTTTCCAGATCTCCATAAGTGGACAGTGTAATCTCAAGACATTTTATTTCCACTACTTGTTCAATGCTGACTTTTATTTATACTTTTCCTTCTCTGTGCAAAACCATGAAGTATTTTGACCTGCGAATAATTTATTTTAATTTATCTGTTATCCTGCAGGCTTTCAATCTGAATCCTGGTAGTATATACTGCTTCTGTATTTGTATAATGTGTGTGTTTATTCGAATTTTGCTCAGTGCCCATTTAGGATTGCCTTTTTGTCCTTTGACCAAACCTTGAGAAGTGTATCAATCTCTATTCTACAAAATATACTCTATCGTAGATCTTTGTCCTCCAATATTTAAAAAAATATATTTTTACTTTTATTTGTGAGGGAAAAGTATTAAAAATAAATATTTCATTGGTGTTAAAGTCCGTCAAAAGATCTTCATTTCCATTTCTGATATTCTTTACATTTTTGTTTTATCTTGGTACTATGCCCCACCAACAAAGGCTTTAAAATCACTCATAATGGTCATACAGTGTGTCCAGCATGTTCACAGTATGTTATATCGCTCACTACATTATTGACGTAAACGTCACTCATTAGATTATTATTCCATTCCCGAATATTATTTTTCGCTAAAAATAAAACCGAAATCTAGCACTCTGGGAGTGACCGAGAAGTGGAAGCCTCTTTTTATCTGTACGTCTAAAGTGATGGTTTTTAATTTAATTTAGTATATTTTATTTTAATTTATTATATTTTATTGTATTTTGTTTTATTAAGAAACACGCATGGGACTGTGTTTACTACTCCACGTAGTGTGTGGTCGCGCAATTTTTCGTTTCTTTGCATTTCAGATGTTTCAGAAAGCAAGGCTTCGAAAAATGTAAACGTTTCTATTCTTGGTCACCCCATCTATGGACACACTGTATATTCATTTTTGAGAGATAAATATATTCTTGTACTTGTATAAATTTTCTATGTACTAACAGGGTCACTTCTTCTTTAGCTGTGATTTCCTTTGGCAACACCATCGTAGATCATTAGGAAATTGCATTGCATAATGTGAGCTTGACTTTGTCTTTTGTAGTGCATATATCTAACAATAAAATACTGAAAATCGTATTGTTTCATGTAAATATAGGGAAAAGAGACCACGATATTACAAAACCAATCATTACATCTGAAATTTTACCTTGAAATTTGCATAAACCAGGACTACTTTGAATTTAATAATCAAATATATACAAATAACAGTGCAGAACTTATAAAGGATCATCTAGAAACAAAGAGTGGAGACACATAGACGATGTACTTTTGTGTTTTACAGGAACTAACAGACAACTTGACCAATTCTTATCGTATATTAATTCATTTCATAGTCATATTGAATTCACAATAGAAACAGAACAGAATCAATCCATAAATTTTCTAGATTTAAAATTATCAGACTTAAAAACAAGCGTGAGTTCTCCGTATTTCATAAACCTACCCATACTGACACGACTATATACAATTCATCATCCTATCCCCTTCAACATAAATTGGCAGCTTACCATAGCATGTTACATAGAGTAATAGAAATTCTCATATGAAAAAATTACTTCGAATTGAATATCATTAAGCAAATAGCAGTATTCATCATTCCTGATCCGAGGCATAATCCTATTTCTATGAGCCGTATGGTTTTAAAGTCTATCAGTAGGGTGCTAACCTGGCGGCAGTCTCAAATTTAGGTAAAGAAAATGCTGAAAAAGTTGCAAGAATTTTAAAAAATATGTTGTTTACTTTTTTCTAATTTTTTCTCAATGAACTTGTTTGATATTAAATATCTACAATGGTCTAAATTGATTATTTTTAAGATTTTCCTTTTTAGAAGGTTGAGAATTATTAGTTTTCGTCATGTTTTTAGTTCTAATTTTTCATTTTTTTTGTGTATCTAATGGCAAATTATATGTTTAACAGAAAGAAAAGGATCTAGAACTGACAGCGAGGATCGGTAAGGAACTTCTGGTAAACAACAACAAGCTAGAAAACACGGTAGCTTCGTTAGAAACGGACTTGAAAGCGGCTCACGAGAAAATTACCCAACTTAGTCATGAAATTCACAAGAAGACGGAACTCATTCAGATACTTACCAATGATATGGAGGATACTGGATTCGAAAATGGATCATCGGGAAAAGTAAATTTGGACGTGATGAACAAAAAAATATGTAAGTATTTGTTAAAACAGCAGTAGACCTTTTTAGAAACTTTCTTTTTAAAACTGATTCTACTGTGCAATGCTCTGTATTTTTTTCATTTAACGAAAACTTTTTAACAAGTTCCACAGTCCAGGAAGCTATTTATGTGTCCATAAAACTCATCCATGAACTGTGTATTTCCTCCACCACCTGTTGGGGTCGAATTCAGAAGTATTCAACGTCAGCTATCACCATAGCAAAGATCTTCTGCCACATGAAAAACTCTCCTGATTTTTCACTTACCTACATTTGACTAATTTAGTCTAATAAAATAATCTAAATACAAAATTTGGTTCAAAATAACAGAATTCTACCTAATATAGCCAATAAATACTGTCGTAATAAATCATAAATTAAGACTTGTTAGAGGAAGGCATGATCAGCAAAAATGTAGGGATTTAGATATAGATTATATTATTTTCAGTTGCAGTAGATAAATTATTTTAAAGGATTAAATACTATGAGTTTCATTCTCGATTTAAAAACAATATTAACATTTTTATTCACGTTATCTTTTTATCTAACAGTATATAAAATATATACTCTTTTGTTGTATATTATTTTTATTTATATTCGATGATTGTATTTCCTAATATTTTTTAGTTATTAATAGAAAACCTGTATAACATAAATATTTCCGGCATTCTTGATAGGGTATTTCGTACTTTATAGTTGTCCGGCTTAAATTTTCTATTCTTAATTTAAATTATCTGTGAAATTTCCCGACTACAAAACGTTTCTGCTGACAGGAAGACGAATGGTATACGCCTACGCAGAAGTGTAGAAGTAGAAGTGTACAACATCTTAAGAAATTGAGAGAGATGTGTGATTTAGAGATCAATGAAACAATTCAATTGGTGTCTGAACATAAACTAATGAATCATCTATCAGAGTGAGATTTACTCACAATTTTATGCAATTAAAAATAGTTTTGCTTAGAAGAAAATTTTATGATTACCAGTTAGAAAAACAAGCTGGATTTAGAAGCGATATAACACCCGTAACACCAGCAAATTCTAAAAATAATTTTTTTGAAGCTTATTAAAAAGCTTTAGGTAACGTGAAACTGGAAACCATCTAAAAACATAATTTTAAGAAGACTACATATAGAATCACAACAAAAAAGATCGATCACAACTCAAAGAATATTATAATGTTCATCAAGAAAGCATAAATGCCATAAATCATGCATGTTGATTTTATATCTAAATATTTAATGCATACGTATGTTGCGCCATCTATCGTTGGAGCTGTTATATATAAATATATATTTGGCGTTTTATTCAGCCGTAGTAGGAGAAATGGCCTCGAGATGTCGCTATAGCTTACTTGTTAACATACACTGGAGCTCAAGAATTTTCAGATTTAGAGCTTACGACGCTTACTTGCGTTGCTTACAGTAACAGTATATGTGGTGTGAAGTGTGGTGAAGTCAAATAAATTGTTGACGGATTGATGAAAGTGTACTCTAAAATGTAAAATCTAATAACGTGGTTCGTGGTGAAAAATTCAACTATTCTACAATTAATAAAAAATGTACAATTTACAACATACACTGGTGTGCCATCTATTGATGAAAAGCTTAAAATAACGTGGAATATTGATTTTGTAACAAGAAGGTATCTAATTTATACCACAGTTTCCACTGCTGTGTGATATGAAAATGAAATTAACAACAGGTATCAAGGAATTCCCCGAAATTTAGTACAAGACATGCATAGATGGATGGATTAGCAACCAACCAAAATAGAACAGAATACATAATATAATTAGTTCATTGTGAAACTGAAATTATTTTGAAGAGACAACGGCCCCAAATCCTAAAAGCGTCTCATCAATTGTTACATATTCCGATTGAGTGTATTTGTCTACAGGATTTATCGAACATATCCCAAATATCCATGTCTTCTTTCGTTCCTTATCATCAAACCGTAAACAGTTGATCAGAAGTTCAAAACGGTTCTTGTTGATGATTATCCTAAAGAGAACAGGTCCAAAAATTGGTGACCATAAATCACTCTGTGTAACATGGGCATTTTTTAAAACACCGCTCAAATATAACAGTCTAAACAACGCTCGTATTTCGACACTATCCGTTGCTCCAAGATACCATTGCTCGCTCTTATATCTAATTGTCTTTCTTTCGAGTTTCTCATTAGTGTACTTTACAATTATATCCACCAGTTCTTTGCTAAAAAATAAACTCCAAATTTTTTTTGGATCTACCATATCTTTTGCTGATCCTTTCGGTCCTGCCACACTTTTTGTTTTGGACTTATTTGTACTTTCTACTGCAATTTCCGGAGAGACATCGGGATTTTCTGGAATTAAGGCATAAAATTCATCCTGCGTATCCTCTATATCTATGTTGTCTTCAGTTTCACTCTCATCGGTTTCTACAAACTCTTATGTAGGAAATACCCTTTTCTAGTCAGTTCTATCTATATTCGCAAATTTAATTAATGATGATCACCTAAAATTCACCACATTTTCCCCCAAAAAATCTCCCATTTATTTCAGCTTATAGAAATTCCCCCAGACCATTTGAAATTACCCAAGAATGGGGGGAAATACCCCAATCTGGCAACTCTGAATGCTTAGCTGCGTCCGAACAATGAAATCAGTTTAAGAGCGGATAGTAGGATTCGCCGGTCGCGAGCGAGGCCCTCTTGTCTTCTTCTTCTTCTCCTTTTTTATAAGCAAAATGCTTGTTCAATGTCGATTAATGCCTCTATTGGAGGTTATCACTCCATCTTTTGCGTGGTCGCCCGATACTTCTTCTACCTTTTGGTGATTTTCCCTCGCTATTCTGACTAATCGGGTCTCTTCCATTCTGTTTATGTGTTCGTTCCATTCCTTTTTTCTGTTCAGTGTCCACTCATTTATTTCTGGTATATTGCATTTTCTTCTGATCTCTTCACTCCTCATTCGATCCCTCAGTGTGTTTCCTGTAATTCTCCTCAGTAAACGCATCTCCGCTGTTTCTAGTAGTTGCTGAGTTTTGGAGGTATCAGGTCTTGTCTCTGAAGTGTATGTCATTATTGGTCTTATTGTTGCTTTGTAGATTCTTGATTTCACGTCGGTATTAATGTGCGGATTGCGCCAGATCGTGTTATTAAGACAACCTGCTATTTTATTAGCCTTTGGTACTTGATTTTTCACTTCCTTCTCCACATCTCCGTAGCTAGACTGTGTAATTCCTAGGTAATTTGTCTCCATTACTTGCTCAATGCTGATACCGTCGATTTCCAGTTTACATCTGATTGGTTCTTTACTGATTACAATTGTTTTAGTTTTCTGTGTAGAGATTACCATATTAAAGTCCTTTGCCCTTGTGTTGAATCTATGGGTTAGTCTTTGTAGATCGTCTTCATTAGATGCAATTAGGGCCGCATCATCTGCATAGCAGAGTATTCTGATTTCTTTGTTCCCCATTTTGTATCCTCTTCCTTTATTAATAGTATTGATGATTTCATCCATGATTAGATTGAATAGCGTTGGACTAAGCGAGTCTCCTTGTCTTATTCCATTGCCCATATCTATTGGATCTGTGGTTCTAGAATTAATGGATCATCCAGCTTGATTGATTTCATAGCAGTATTACTTAAAATTTTGTTGTACAAAAGGCACATGGGCAGATGTTGGTTTGGCGTGGATGGAATAAACTTTCATTTAGATGAAATGCGTTGAAACCAATACAACAATAATACGAACAGTTTCATGAATGACAATTTATATTCATGTAAGAAATACTCCATAAATGCCACTTAATTCTAATGGTCTTTTTTTAAGTCTAACCCCTAATTTGTTCTGAAGCTATTTTCTTGTGGCATTGTAAATTAATTACTATTAAACTGGGAATAAGCCACAATTAAAGATAAAAATACGTTTATTGACGTTTCAATTTCCACTTCGGAAATCGTTCTCAAAATACAAACAGTAAAATTAAACAAATTTTGTTTTTTGTTACATAGTGAAAAATTCTTCTAATAATTTAATTTTATCTGACTCATTTATATTGACAATTCAGACATACATTATCATTTTAAAGTCGTCTACTTTAAAATGATATTGCCAATATTGTTGAGTTGCGCTCCTGGGACGACTTTACTTATAAGATAGTTCATTCGATTACATGAAATCAACTTTAACTTGAGAATATCCGTCAGAAAAAAATCATAGCATGTAATTCGTCTTTAAAAAGACAAACATATGACATGATGACAGTAAAATTCTCCTGTTAGTGATTCCATAGTAAATTATGAGGGAAAACCAGGAAAAAAACCTCATAATACTATCCCGACATTGTAAGTATTTGTTCGTGAATTTAGTTTACCTTCAACAAACATCAAAATTCTAATTTTATATGTTACCTTGTTTAAAAAACATAAATGATGTATCCTCTATATGTTACTGACTTACTAATACTGGTATTTTCTTATTAATAACTTCCTCTTTCAATATTTTTGCAATATTTGCGACACAATTGGCCTCATTTAGCATAATTAGAGCCGCTTCTTTGATTTTTCTTTTTTTACCATGCGTTTCTTTTAGGACTACATTTGAATTATTCCATTGAACCCTATGTTCATTATCCCATGCGTGTTTACAGATTTGAGATCTATCAAATTCTTTATTTTTAATATAAGATTGATGTTCACTTATTCTAACATTTAATGGCCTTGATGATTCACCTAAATAAAACTGATCGCATTCACAAGGTATTTTATAAATGCAATTCTTTGTCCTTTCTTGTTCATTGTTAGGTTTGGTTTTGGACAAAATAGATCTCAACGTGTTTGTTGTTTTGAATGTTGTTGAAATGTTGAATTTATTTCCTATCCTTTTAAGTTTTTCTGATAGTCCTTTTATGTACGGTATTGTTATTTTCCTCATATTATTATTCCTTGTGTATGCTGTAGGATCTCGTTCTAAGTTGTTCTGTTCTATTCGATCGATTGTTGAAAATTCCTTATTTATAAACGATAAAGGATAATCATTTTTTAATAAAACAGATGTTAACAAATGTTTTATTAAAAAATGATTATCCTTTATCGTTTATAAATAAGGAATTTTCAACAATCGATCGAATAGAACAGAACAACTTAGAACGAGATCCTACAGCATACACAAGGAATAATATGAGGAAAATAACAATACCGTACATAAAAGGACTATCAGAAAAACTTAAAAGGATAGGAAATAAATTCAACATTTCAACAACATTCAAAACAACAAACACGTTGAGATCTATTTTGTCCAAAACCAAACCTAACAATGAACAAGAAAGGACAAAGAATTGCATTTATAAAATACCTTGTGAATGCGATCAGTTTTATTTAGGTGAATCATTAAAGCCATTAAATGTTAGAATAAGTGAACATCAATCTTATATTAAAAATAAAGAATTTGATAGATCTCAAATCTGTAAACACGCATGGGATAATGAACATAGGGTTCAATGGAATAATTCAAATGTAGTCCTAAAAGAAACGGATGGTAAAAAAAGAAAAATCAAAGAAGCGGCTCTAATTATGCTAAATGAGGCCAATTGTGTCGCAAATTCCTAGGCAGAATGTAGTAGGATCTGGTTACCAATATTGAAAGAGGAAGTTATTAATAAGAAAATACCAGTATTAGTAAGTCAGTAACATATAGAGGATACATCATTTATGTTTTTTAAACAAGGTAACATATAAAATCAGAATTTTGATGTTTGTTGAAGGTAAACTAAATTCACGAATGTCGTAAATGTCGAAGTTCACTAAATTACAATGTCGGGATAGTATTATGAGGTTTTTTTCCTGGTTTTCCCTCATAATTTACTATGGAATCACTAACAGGAGAATTTTACTGTCATCATGTCATGTGTTTGTCTTTTTAAAGACGAATTACATGCTATGATTTTTTTCTGACGGATATTCTCAAGTTAAAGTTGATTTCATGTAATCGAATGAACTATCTTATAAGTAAAGTCGTCCCAGGAGCGCAACTCAACAATATTGGCAATATCATTTTAAAGTCGTCTACTTTAAAATGCATAATGTATGTCTGAATTGTCAATTTAAATGAGTCAGATAAATTAAATTATTAGAAGAATTTTTCACTATGTAACAAAAAACAAAATTTGTTTAATTTACTGTTTGTATTTTGAGAACGATTTCCGAAGTGGAAATTGAAACGTCAATAAACGTATTTTTATCTTTAATTGTGGCTTATTCCCAGTTTAATAGTAATTAACCCCTAATTTGTTTTCACGTTGTCGTGGACACGCTCCCCTTTAAGTCGAAAACGATACCTGGAAGTCCATACAGACCCCTTTGGGAATATATGATCTAGATCTAGAATGAACATAGACACTTTGCTACAGGGAGAACTCATACTGCTGCAAATTTGTCTGAAGGGTACATTACTTTGTGCCTTTTTTGTTGTGAATTCATAATTTTTATTTCAGTTTTTTTTAGAGCGATTTCATGACAAGAAATTGAAACCTCAATGAAAAATGTATTTCTCTCATTACAATATTAATTGTGGTTTAATCCCGTATACAATAATTACATTCGGGTTCTAAAAATAGATCTTATCTCTAAGCAAAAATGTCTGCGTAATCGACCTATCTTAAGCAACAGACGTCTACTAGTCCTGTATTATATGATATAAAAGATTTATTAGCAAATAAACTGCCACCGTATGTAAATAAGATAGCCTTAAATATATTGTTTACATCGTCGCCGAATGACAATGTAATTACATAAAACCGATATACTATGCGCCTGTGCTCAATTTTATAAGAGATTCAACATCCACAACACAACGATTCAGTCAACATTTTCTCGGTCTAAAATTAGTTGTAGTATGCACTATAATACATATCTCGATCACCGTTAACGATATATTGGTTAATGTATTTTAAATTGGAGTTTTCGCCGGTTTTTCTAGTCGTAAAAAAGTTTGAATGTAGGTGGTGAAACCGTTTGGTGTGTTTATTTCTGCGACGCCGCTACTAATTTTGTGTTTTACCGGAATTTAGTGCTTGATTTTGTTTAAAATTTATATTTAATTAAAGAAGATACTATTCTTGACCTATTTATTACTAAAGTAGTTTATGGTAAGTTAAATAAAGAACACTGCTCAATAAATTAGTTTTTTTAGAGAATTAATTATTTTCACATTGTAACTAGTTTTGATTATTTTAGGAAACCATGGTTTACAATTTTGTAGTGCCTTGGACACTTATTTTGTCCCTACTGTAGCACATTACACAATTACTGCTCTTTGTAGGTTATTGTTGCATGATTTATAGCTATTTTTAGTAGTAGTCTCTTTATTTTACTTGTTTCACCTTTGAATAATCTTTTCGTCTATTTCCTGAAATTATTCACAAGTCGCTCATCCCCCGGAGTGTTTTGTCTTAACTTTGATTGACTCTCCACACAGTTCTTTATTAGCGGTGTTCAAAAAATTTTACTTATCCACTTATTCCTCCTGTTTTGACCCCTTTTTACTTTTTGTCGTTCATATTTATTACTAATAGAAATACAATTTGGTATTATCTCAGTTCTGAGATAATACCAAACAATACCAAAACAAGAGAAAACTTATTTTATCTTCTTAGATGAAATATATTCTTTGCTAAAGATGTTTATTATAAAAATTTTGTCTTCACTAGCTTTTACGTCGAATATTTTCAATATTTCCAACAGTTCATCTCTCGTTCTTATTAGTAGCAGTTAGTCAGTCATGGTTGTAGGCAAAGACTTCTGTTATCATAGACACTTCCTTGTATTATTATTCCAATTTTCCTTCAATTATCATAGGTAGAAAAAATTTGATATCAAATTCACCGGTTTGAATTGGTTTTGTCCAAATTCGCAGACATTTCTTTACGGTTACTCTAATTTTTGTTTTATTTGCTTTTCCGATATATCAATTGCACTGAGAGACTGAGAGCTTCGTAGATACATTTTTAAGCTTCCGAGATCGGAGTTATGATCTTGAAATGTTTGTGTAATGCTTGAGTGATCAATTTTCATATAACTAGCTTTTTTAAAAGTGTAGCGGTATAATGGTCACGTTCATTCAACATTGGCAATTTACATTGTATCAATTGTATCAATTAACGTTAGGGATTTACGATCGGACTGTCCCATTGCTAAATCGCAAGGGTTTCGTCTCTGGCTATAAAGTTACAGATTACAGTGCTAAAGAGGCACTTATAAATGTAGTAAAACCTAGAGAAGGTACATCTGACCGTTCGCTTTATAGACATTTTAATTTGTTAAACCAAAAAAGGTGTTTTTTTTTTAATCACTTTTTTCGATTAAACTACAACAAAGATTTTTAGCATTTTTTCGAGTAGTTTGAGAACGATTTCTGAAGTGAAAATCTAAACGTTAAAAAAAGATAGTAAACCAATTACAACTAATTTTAAAATGTTGCTTAAAGCACTTTAGATGTTAAAACTTTTTATTTTATATGGCTTTTGGCACATGATAATTGATGTTCACCTGGAACTTAGGATGCGATTATTGCGTTCTTATTTAACCTATTTCACTAAGAATATTAGATCTGGATGTTTTGCGCACTAACATAGTAAACAAAATTGCGCGTTTCAAATTTAGTCCAAGAGACGATACTTCGTAGCACATAACATCTATGTAGGGATTCTTAGACGAATGAAAAAAAAAAGAAAATGCTTTAGGTGGTCCAAAGCATTTGCAAGATGCAATATCTTTGGAAGAAGAAAAAACAAAGGGAGATATTATGGTCAAACATTAAACTCACGGTTGAAAAATCGACATATACGAGGGTGGATTGATGTAAAAGTTTTTTTTGGAATTAAATCGATTTATTTCTCAACATAGTCCTCTTTTAGCTCAATAAACTTAGTAACACGATGTTCCAATTTTTTTATCCCATCCGAATAGTACTTTCAGCGACGACTTTATCATTTGTTGCGGAACGGCGTCCTCCGAGCCATTTTTTTAGGTTTGGAAACAGGAAAAAATCGCTGGCGTCAAGATCTGTTTTCGACGCAATTCGGCATCGAATCGATCCAATAATGCTGCGTAGTACTCACCATTGATTGTTTTTCCTTTTTCCAAGTAGTCGATGTGGATGATGCTCTTTGCGTCCCAGAAAACAGTCGCCATCACTTTGCCGGTCCGAATCTGCATTCTTTGCCTTAGGTTTCCTATGATAGTGCAGCCAGGTTTCATCAACCGTGATATCTCGACGAAAAAAATCCTTCGGATCGCGCCGTATCATCGCCAAAAGTGTCTCCGAAGTGGTCACACGTTTTTGCATTTGATCGATTGTCAGCAAACGCGACACCCATCGCGCGGATAGTTTTTTCATGTCCAAATGATGGTGAATGATGTTGTGTACGCATTCGTAGGAAATGTTTAAGACCTCTATTAACTCGCAGAGCTTAATTCGACGATCTGCCATAATCATGTCATGGACTTTGCTGATCATTTCCGACGTGTTGAGTTCATTTGGCCTCCCGGGACGCTCATCATCAAAAACACTCGTACGACCACGAACAAATTCAGCTTTCCAAAATTTTACTGTTGCTAACGAAGGTGCAACCTCACCATAAACTTCGTCCAGGTCGGCTTTGATTTGCATTTTCGTTTTACTAACAAACTAATTGTTTTTAAAACTTAAAATTTTGACAGACGTCATGTCATGAATGACAAATGTCAACACCGAAACCAAAATAAAAGAAGAAAGTTGAGAAACCTTAGATCTTTAACAACAAATTACGTTCTAAAAACCATCATCATTTTGGTTTTACAACCCTGCGTGGATCCTAGCCTCATCAAGAATTTCTTTCCAATCGTCCCTCTCTATTGTCTTCCTTCGCTAAGCACGTATTCTCATGTCTTCATCGATGTTATCAAGGAACCTTGTTGTGGGTCTTCCTCTTTTCTCTGGTCAATGGGTCTATCAAGTACTTTTCTTTCCAAACATCCTAGCATCTTTTCATTATTTTTTGTGAGTCCAGGTCCCTGTATTATTCTATGTCTAAGTATTATACACTCACCGGCAAAATTAACGGAACACCTTAAAATTGGGACATGTTAGATTGTCTCGAATTTCCTAAACCTGTTGTCCGATTTTAGTGATTTTTTTAGTATGTTATAGGTATATTATTTAAGAATATCGATGTAATAATATTGTTGCTAGACAGGTCAATGTCATTTTATACCGGGTGTAACAATCCTACTGTGTTTTTTCCTTAAAGTTCGGAACCTGTGAATATTCTAGCATATATAAAATATTGAAATTAAAACTTAATTATAGCCTCAGGCTTTCTTAACATTTTCTTTTTTGATTCATTTGCTTATGATTGATAATAAAAAAGTTAGGTACGTTAACAATTAGCCAAGTTTTTCATCAATAAATCCTCATTTTCTGCTTAGTTTAAAAACAAGCCTAAAGTAGGCTATAAGAAGTTAACAATTTAATGCACACACCGGCAAATTTAAAGGAACCTGTTAATAATGCAATATTTCTTTATATTTGTATTTTATAGACTATATCTACATAGCTTTGAAAGCTCCTTGTCACAAGAAAGACTTAAATGTCAAATTAATTTGTTTATTTGTATTGTGTTTTTACATTTTACAGTCATTCTGTCTGTTCATAACAAGTACAAACTTGTATTTAATTGAGCGCACAATAAGAAAGAGACTTAAAGAAGCCGGTCTCAAGTCATATGTGCCAATAAAAGCTCCCAGACTCCAAAGACACCATCGTTTAGAACGACTACAATTTGCTCGAGTACATCAAAATTGGAATGATAACCACTGGAGTCAAATTCTCTTTACGGACGAGAGCCGTTTCTGTGTAAATTACATCGACGGTAGAGAAAGATTGTATTAACGCCAAGGAGAACGAAATGCCCCTTTCAATTTTACTACGACCGTAGTGTAAGATATTTCTTATTACAAGTGGGTATAACAACGATGAATTGGCCAGCTTGTTCCCCAGACCTAAACCCGATAGAGGATATGTGGGATATGCTAGGCAGAAAACTTAGGGCACGGGTTCCTGCTATTCAAAACAGAGAAGAAGTCACAATTGCAAAAGATTGAGGAATGGGAGAGGCTGCCCAACAACTGATCGATAGCGTTATCAGAAGTATGAGAAGACGAATAACTGCAGTTGTAAGGGCTCGTAGGGGGAACACACGCTATTAAAGCCAAAAAAATGCATAAAAAAACAATTTAAGTTCAAACTGTACAATAAAGTTAATGCATTTAGAATCCGTATTTTGTTGAGTCTGACATCTTTGTGTTTTATTTCTTCTTAAACAGGTTTTATATTGTACTACCATTGTAATATAAATTCAAAATACTTCACCAACATTCGTATTATGATATTATCTAAACAGTATATAGACTAGAGAGAAAATACTCAGATTTTATGGTTGTTCCTTTAAATATGCTGGTGAAACTAAGAAGAAAATGAGCATTTATTGATGAAAAACATGGCTAGTTGTTAACGTACCTAACTTTTTTATTATCCAAAACAAGCAAATGAATCAAAAAAGAAAATGTTAAGAAAGCCTGAGACTATAATTGAGCTTTAATTTCAATATTTTATATATGCTAGAATATTCCACAGGGTGTTTCGAACTTTAAGGAAAAAACACAGTATGATTGTTACACCCGGTATAAAATGACGTTGACCTGTCTAGCAACAATATTATTTCATTGATATTCTTAAATAATATACCTATAACATACTAAAAAAATCAATAAAATCGGACAACAGGTTTAGGAAATTCGAGTCATCTAACATGTCCCAATTTTAAGGTGTTCCGTTAATTTTGCCGGTGAGTGTAGTATCACTTACGAATAAATCTGTATTTACCTTTGAAATATATATGATAGTATTACGACTATATATTTGTGAATAAAAATACTTGTTATAGTAAGATTACGGCACTTAAATCAAAATCAAATAAATCACGTAAAGTATACACGTCTTGTCCCCTAAACAACTCAATCAGAAGTGACTCTTCTCTTAAGAAAGTTACCAGTTCGAACACATTTCAAACGTTCTAACTCTATCGAAACCCATGAATTTAAATAAGGAAGTGAAAATGTATAACCAAAGTTATTTGTTATTAGGTTATAATACATAACTTTTGCATTATTAATCGAATAACCTTTTTTTGTGGAGAATTTCCGGAATGGAAGTCGAAACGTCAAACACTAGTTAGTTAAAAATGTGATTTTTATGACAACCAATCATTGTGGCTTAATCCCCCATAATAAACATATAGCAGTAGTTTCAAGCAAGTAATTTCAGAACCTTGCTAAATTTTTTGTGTTTAATCATTTACTTGCCTTGCCTATACTGTTTTTTTTTCTTTGAATTTACCTTCTACCACAGTTACTATTATATTTAAACTGTTTAATAAAGTCTATTCAAGGTTGAATGTTTCATGTTTGATACTTTGTAATAACTAAAATTTCCTCAGATAAATAGATCTTTATCATAAATTGCACCAGTTGAGGTAGGAAAATACTCGTTCTTTTTATTGCTTCTGTAATAATTCAATATGTTCGTGTCATGAGTGTCATGACCCATGTTTTCAATGGAATTATTTCTAATTGATCTAATGATGTAAAAACAATTTATGAAAGATCAACATATTTATTAATAAAATTAGGTCTAGGATATGTACTAACAAAAACAAATATATCAGAATATCAGCGGCTGGATTGATAATTTGTCCCACAACAAATATTATTGAAAAATTATCATTTTAATGAAGACCATATTAATAACTAAAATAGTCTTTTCAATATAAAATTTAATTATTCTTCTTCTCTAAATTTCTTTGATCTACTAGGATGTCGGATTATAAAAATTACAGAAACTAAAAAATCTATAAATGCTGAATAAAACCAAAAAACTGTTTTTGTTTTAACACATACTCCAGTCATCAGAGACGAAAATGCCACTGAACCTCTAAAAATCATACATACAAGCTGATTTTTTTAAGAATGTTAATTTTGGGACACCAAAAAGATTCTGTTTAAATCGATTTTCATGCGTTTTTACCCTCTTGCGAGGAGGATTTTAGTTTTTTACCGTCCTAAAGTTGACATTGTCGGGCAAAATTCAGCTTGTTCGTATGATTTTTAGGGGTGTAGTAACATTTTCGTCTCTGTCGACTAAAGTATTTCTAATTTTACCTATATAATTATAAATGATTCTATATTTTAATTTATTTATGAGATTATATATCTTTCGGTAAAGCTAGATCATTTTCAAAACACTGTCTTACGCCTTCCGGTTCCTAGTTTCTTCCTCCTAGTCTTCCGCTTTCAATCTTATCACTGGTACTTGGTTTGTTATTTGCTTAGAAAGTCATCGATCATCCATTCTTTGGACATGACCATACCTAATAAGTTGTCTGCATTCAATTTCTTAAATAATAGTTGTTTAGACTCTCATATTGTATCGTATTTGATCGTTGGGTGTTATAAACTGACATAATACTCCCCCTGAACAATAAACTCATACATATCTAGAGATAATTTGTGCAAACTTTCGTATTCAACGCTCTAAAAAACTTTTTCTTTTTCAAAGATTTTTAGGACAGTCTTTTTATTCCCTGTTTACACATTTTATTCTGCTATTATCTTTTTGTTAATAACCATATATTTTTGTTCCAGCTTCTTTGGAAGATGAAAACAAGGCCTTAAAAGCTGAATATTGTCGGTTAGCATCCTGTGCTGACGATATTGAAGCCCAAGAAGCCAGGTTACTCAAAGATCTTACAGGACAATTAAGTAAGTGAAGATATGTTAAATTTTTTATGAATTTCTAATTTTGAGCAATCATCTCTGGCTTTTGTACGGTTGGTACAAGTAGTACTAGAGTTATAGAGACATCTGATACAGGTGTGTAGTTAGAACTTCTCTAATTTATTCTTCGGAAACGATTTTAACACAATGTTGAAAGGATACGTTTATTGGTAATATAACTACATTACTCATAAAAAATATTGAGGAAAGTCAGTCGACTTGACACCAATAAATTATCAAAATATAGCAGCGATTCACTTTAAATGAAAAATGTGCAATTTATATCTAACAAACTGGATCACGGTTGTAGACACATATTTTTGCTTTGATATCACATTTTGATTAGGTGACTGTGAAATGTGTTATAAGTGGGTTAATAAATAATTTACATAAACAATTACTTTATACCAAGGGAATTATGTAAGATTCCTTGGTTCAGATAAAGTAGAGCCACGTACATACTTCATTGTCTCATTCTGCATCTAGGGCATCAAACCATTTGGTTAAATATTGTCGAATGAATGCTGCCTTGCTTTCGCGAATGAATAACCAATCGTGTACTTTATATGGTCCGACCATCATGATGGAGTCTCTTCCTCTGGATTTTGTTGCTAACTACATTACTTTCAGCTATCATTCTTTCCATATATTCTACCCACACATTTCTCATGGATCTCACCAACTAAGGTCTTTAATAATTCATATTGCTAGATCATAAGTTATCAGTTAATGAAAACCTTTCTGGGATAAAGCATTACTGCTTAAATAAATCACACCTAGTGTATAGATTCCATTTATTGTGTATTATAAGCCTTAAAACTATAATAATTCTTTTCTTTCTTCGTCTAGGTATGTGTGTGTACTTTGTGTTTCTGCTGAGCTTATGTCTAAGTGTGTGTCATGTTTAATCTACTATTATTGTCATGATCTCAGTTGATCCGAGGGTTTTTATTTTATTATACCTTATTCACATCTGCGTATATATCCAGAGGACATTCCCTGATAGCCATTGCGACACACAGTGTCGGAGATAAGAAGTAACTGATCGCCTCTTGCGCTGAGTCCTACCCATTTTAGAACATCCTCATCCCGTATAGTCTGAGAATGACACAGTTACCATTATTTAAACTGCCAGTGTCCTATGGTAGTATTTTGTAACTTGTAAGATTTGCAACAAAATAACGAAATGTTCACATCGATATTTAAATATAACTAGTTCATTATTGCCTTTGGCCTTACCCCCTTATGTTGTTTCCCTAATTATATTTCCCTGAAACTTTCTAGATTGGTTCATATGAATATTAACTCCTCAACAGCTATGTCTCGTGTTATCATCGCATGTCTTCTTTGGTTTTTCTCTCCTAGCCCTTCCTGGAATTTCCCAGCAGCAGAAATTCTTTCGAAGACGACAAGAAAATTTTGGTCATTGAACCAAGAGAAAGAAATGGGCCACCAATCACCAAAGACGAACTTGAGAAAGCGCTAAAACGTATAAAAACTGAGAAGGCCATGGGACCAGATGAAATACCTACGGAAATCTTAAGAATATTAACAAAAATCATATGGACACACTAATAGAATAAAATTATTTAATGACATTTATTATACGGGAGAGATTACGAAAGAATAATTAATAAACTCGGTTTTATCGTTCTTGGCGTGTGCCTGAAATAAGCTACTACGGAATTTTTAATATTCGTCTCTCTCTGATACACAGATGCGTAATTCAATTGTGCGAGTCACGTTTGTCATGGTAAAGTGCGATGAGATGGGATTGAAGAGACCGCTCACGTCTCCCAGTATTGTAGCAATAACACCGATGCGTTTTTCCGATACGGTGTCGGTGATAAGTTCGGCCTCTTTACGAATACAGATAGCTGCCACTGGAGGAGGTAAACGAATCGAGCTTAGACAAGGAAAGACAGATGAAACAACTTATTGCAAGTGTTTTTACACGCACACGCCAAGAAAGATGAAAACGTCTATATCAATATTCATTCCAATAACCAAAAAATCAAACGCAATGAAATGTGAAGAGCACAGGACAATTAGCTTGATGAACCATATTCTAAAAGTGTTCTTACGAGTGATACACAAACGTATCTATAAAAAGCTAGATGATAGAATAGCTTAAAACCAATTGGGATTCAGAAAAGTCTTTGGCACCAAAGAAGCATTATTTACTGTACAACACTATTTGATATTGTGGATTTGATATTGTGGATGGTTTAGTGGATGTGGGTCGAGCCCCAGCTCGGTGTACAGAAAACAAAAAGTCTAACGCAGCAGTTTAAAATTCTAGATGAATCTGCGGCTTAGACTAGGATATGCTGGGTTCTGATCGGCCTATGGTGGAGCAGTACGGCAAGAGATAAGGGCTTGCGGCTCGGTGATACTCCTCCATAGATCCCTACCGGACGGGCGTAATGCCTAAAAAACCGGATATATATATATATATATATATATATATATATAATATATATATATATATATATATATATATATTATAGGGCGTCCGCGTGGTCTCCTTCCAGTTGGATATATATATATATATATATATATATATATATATATATATATATATATATATATATATATATATATATATATATCCAACTGGAAGGAGACCACGCGGACGCCCTCGTCTCCGGTGCCGAGATAATATAGCAGGAGACCTAAGCACTATGGGCGTGGAGAATTGGATGGAGGTTGCTCAAGACAGAAAACAGTGGAGGCATGTTGTCGAGTCGGCTAAAACCCACGAAGGGTTGTAACGCCACGGAGTAAGTAAGTAAGCAACTATTTGATATTCGATATGAATACATATGACGTATTCATATGTCTAGTCGACTTGGAAAAAGCTTTCGACGAAGTACAACAGCGAAGAATGGCAAAAATAATGAATATAGATGAAATACTCAACACTATAAAAAGAAAAGAAAGTCCTGGCTGAAGTATCTGAGACAATGGAGTGGGAAAACGTCGATAGAACTTTTCATAACGGCTGCAGATAGAGTCAATTGGGCCATGATGATCGCCAATGTCCTTATGGATGGGGCACGTTAAGGAGAAGAAGAAATTCTTTGCATTGGGTGATTATCATTGCAGCATTGGACGTGCCTCAGCTCACATATACGTTTCCTTAGCAATTTCTTTCTTAGTTTTATCATTTTTTGTGACAATTTTCAACCATCACTTTTTTCACTATCCAAATTATTTTTTAAGCGTTCTATCTTTTCATAGCTACATTTTGTGTTACAGCTTGTGCCAATTCAAGTATGACTTACTTGGAGGACGAATTGGATAGATTAAAAGAAGAAAGCAGACTCCAGCACGAGCAAATTTTGGCACTGCAATCTCAACTACAAGATACTGAAGGCAAATTACAGAAGGTAAGGTTTAAACACTATAATTGAATGTTCAATCGAACACTATAGCTTTAAGAAATTAATCTGATTTTGGCTATTTTCCTGAAGAGTCACAGAAAATTGTACGATAATTCAACAATTAAAATACTCAACTACTAAAATAATTTGCTACAATTTGATTATTTTGGATCAGTTTCCAGCTGAATGATTCAATTCAAGAGGCGATTGGAATAAGTGTGAATGAATAATAATAATTAATAGATGAAATACTTAAAGAAATGTATAATATCACTCGTTTCTCGTCTAGGGATCCATCAAGACATTTTTAACAGACAAACAATAATACTGGTATATAAATGAAGTTCATAATTAGGATAAATAAGTGTACACAACTATACATTTGTATAACAAAAAATCATTGATGAAATTTAGTATATTCAAAAAATATATCAAAATGACGTTGTGGCAGACTAGTGCGTGCGCCCATGTGCATCCCTCCGCCTCGAAAACCTTACCATTGGCAGGTTGACTTGGAAATCCCATTATAACTATATAATTTTCCAGATAATCTTCCAGTTCACTCAAGAGGCTGCTTGAGTACATAAACAAATTTTGTTTTATTTGTAATGTACAGATAGTCTTGCTTAAGATTATCTATAAAATCAAGCACACATCCATCCATACATGAATTGATACCAGAGGATTCTTCGCCTAAGACCGCCACTCTGTAACTGAAACTGATCGTTTTTGCTGACGAAATGTCAGAAATCACCCAGTTTTAAAAACCCATCTGGGTTTTCACCCAGAACATAATAAATTAAGTGATTCCAAAAATAGTCACGTAATTATTTTAGAGATTGTATTTCAATATTAAACTAAGCTCACATATTTTTTCTTTGATTTGTCTCGTACGTTGTTTTTAGACAATTAATTTTATAGTGCTTTTCTTGTCCTTTAGGTATTAGCTGAAAACGAAGAAGCCAACGGCCTTTTACAAATCACCAAAGAAAATCAAGGTAGCTTGGCGGTAGAACTGTCAGAATTCAAAGCGCGCTACTATGAAGTTGAAGCGTTGTTCCGCGATGCGCAAGAGCAACTGCGCAAGCTCAGAAAGAAACAAACGCCCGGTGCCAGAATTAACATGTTTTCCTCTCTCGGACAGACCGCCCTCGGACCATTTGACAGTTTACAGAGCGAACTGTCTATGTCGATGCATTCTGAACCCAGTACTGATTCCGGAATATCCAGTACCGATCTGATGTAAGTATAGATTATATAAAATTAGACCGAACATTTTAAACAAATTTTCTATCTTCAGGCCTCAATATAAGAAAGTCTTCGAAACAGTACGTTGTGCCTCACAAAACTCGTTAAGCGGCAGTGACAGCCTCGGTAGCTTCCATTCTGGCATGGGCGGTTATGTCAGCAGTACTGGTGCTAACTCTAGACCTCGGACGTCGTCGAGGATGCAAACTGGTGCGGATCTAAGACGATCTTCTGGTTCTATATATAGCAGCAGTTCTTTAGGCTATCCTAGTATAGATTCCACGGGATATTCCGATACGGATTCTAGTCATACAGACTCGGAAGAAGGATATCCGTAAGTAGCTTTTATGCTGATTTTTAATTTAAATATTTACATATCACATTTATCACTGTTTGCTTGTTCTGCCTTCTTCTTTACAGTAAGCTACTACTTAGTTAACAGTTTTTTTCTTCAGGATAAAAAATAGTAAACATTTTACACACGAGAGCGAGGGGAAATACTCTGTATAGTTAATGTGTAAATGGCACTGCTATCGAAAACGAAATAATAGTTGGCTGTGTTGGCATACTTGTTTTAAAAAGTAAATGCCAAGTGTTTTGTTCTCTTTTTAGTTAAATTCTTTATTTTCGATGTTTTATTTACAAGAAAAATTCATTGTTGGTTGTTTTTTTTATTCCAATTTGTTAGGATTAATATATTTAATTCCAAAATCTCAGTAGGCACTAGTTGAGGGCCTCTAATGTAGGTGGCGTCTCTGTAACTAACGTACAGAGATTTGCATTGGCTAGAAAATTTATGAATAGGATAAATTTCGGGAAATTTAGGGAGTTTAGGATTAATTGATTACCTGACAGAGAGTAAAGCAAATGATGGAGACGACTGTATCTGCTTGGGCTGACTTACTCTTATTTTGTTGCTTTATAATCCATTGAATAGATAGTTACACTCCTTTCAAATAGTGGATATAAGAGCAATAACATCAGCAGAAATAAAAAGCGATCATAAATTGGTATTGTGCAAAATCCGAATGAAAACACATATATGTGATAATAAAACATTAAGAATAACCGAAAAAAGCAGAAACACATATATCACAGAAAGTGATGGAGTCGAAGAAAGCCGGGCAAAAATTAAATTTAAAATTTTAACCTCGGCCAAGGAAGTTTTCGGCGAAAGAAATATTAATAATAATAAATCGTTCCCAATGCCCAAGGATATGTCAGGAGCAGCATCAGGCCAAGTGTTTGCACCTTGATAAATAAAGAAATCCAAGACTAGCCCTGAAGTAAGCACAAAATTCTTCAAACCTACAGGATTAGGTTTGTTCTTGACATACTGTTGTAGACTAGTGGTGAGAGTGAATGGAATCATTTGTTCGTCGATAGACAACTCGCGAGATCTTTGAAGAGTGATACATTTATTTCGTACAACATCAAGGATAGGCTGATCTAAAGTTTATTTGCCTTTTTGGTGCCCTCTGAAACTGCACAGTTATCTACAACATGTAAAAAATTTCTTAACTTGTAGATTCTATTCTACTAGAAGCTGAGTAAAAATAGGAATTTCAATTCCTTTCATGAAATAGAGGCGAAAGCGCGCTAGTCCGAAAATTCCCATCAAAATATGAATATCTGTTAGTTTCTTGAATTCCTCCGGAGTTGACCTTAGATTGTTCTTTTCGTTTGCTTACATAGCTCCTATGTTACTTGCTGAAGACAAATTTTCCCAAAAATGCTCAGGAAAATACTCAGAAAAATACTCAAATGGTGTACAGAATTCTTGATCTTCATTAGTTGAGTTTCTCCCAACGCTGCAGTAAAGGAGTATCATCGTCAGAATCCCACTCCGAATCTGAATCATTTTCTAAATGATTTTGGGCATTAGTTTCGTTTCGTTTCATGAAAAACAGTTGAGGGGTTTTCAGAAACATTCTCGTTTTCACTACAATCATTATCGCTATAGGTTTTCACTACAGTCATTATCGCTACCTTCACTGAGGAAAAAACCGCTATCTGACAAAATAGCCTCCAATTCGCGTTCTGTCAATATCCTTTTTCTGTCTGTAAATAAACGTTAAAAAACGTGAGAATTGTAACATATTTTTCTAACTAAGTCCCAATGTCCAAAATGCTTGACAAAAAGTTCAAAGAAATTTTTCAAACGAGTAAATTTCACTGATAAATAGAAAGTCCAGTATGTTGCAATATAGTGTAATAAATTAGTAAACATTGCCCAGCTGACTCAACATATGGACTTAGGAGGATATTACAGTGGGCACTGTGTCTTAGTATTCTCAAGGATTAGTTTTATTTTTAGTCTTTCCTTATATTTCTTTTCTTTGTTTCTCTGTTTCTAATTGTTGAATTTATTCTGTTTTTCTGATATTTATTAATATCTTCATGCTATTCTCTAGATCATATCATACGCTGCATGCTCTTGCTTTTACTACACGTACCTGTATTTTGATTTTTCTTTCTCATATTATCACACTTGCTGTAACATATTTTTCAGCTACTAACTGTCAAAAAATGTGGCAACTAACGCACTAACCAACTGCACGTATAATTGCTTGGCTTTGTCTAACAGCCATGTATATTTCTGTGCTATAAAAGAAATCTTTGTTTTACATAGAGGCGGCCCCCAGAAGGGCATTCCCGGAGTACCTGGTGCTACAGAGCTGGAGGCTGCATTGAAGAGATTAACGCCTGGAGAGATTCTGGCGCGAAGAGCAAATCTTCAACATGGACCTACATATGGAGGGTAAATTATTTTATAGAACTATATTAGTTTATATTGTAATTTCATATTTGTTAATTTTAGCTCTTGATTAAAATATTTTTTTATTTTCAGTTATGAAGGCGATTCGTACCTTCCCTTCGGTTGTCGAACACCCGACAGTTTAATGTCAACGGGCTCCTGTAATTACCTTGGTTGGAAGTTACCTGAGAAACTTCAGATCGTTAAGCCAATGGAAGGTTCAAAGACGCTACACCAGTGGTCGCAGCTAGCTCAACCAACCTTCGGTGGTATTTTAGACGAAAGACCCGGTGTTAAAATAAGGTAACACAAAATCAAACGAAAAAATAGTGTCTATATCTACTTATATATGTTTATTTTTAGAGGAGGAAAAGAATTAGAAGAACTCGGCCTAGAATCGTACGCCCTCAGTGATTTAGAAGAAGATGAGGAATACTCCAATCCCGGTAAACTCTTCGATACGTCAATGCACACATACACCTATACTAATAGCACCATAATGCATCCCGATGATGGTACTACGTCGGTGACGCACAGCCAGAGAGGCAGCAGGATGGCTTCAATATGTTCCAGCGTCCAGCCTTCGCCTCCACAAACACCGATGGCTTCGAGTAGGCGCAATTCTTGTAGCACATTCTCCACCACTCTGGGACTAGCGAAGATGTTGAATGAAAGAGGTTCGTTTGTTTTATATCCTTCATTATTTCAGCTGATACAGTATAATATTTAATCAATAAATTGATTAGTTGAACTGATGTACTGATACGTTGCTTTCAGTGATATAATCACTTAGTTTGCAAAATTATTGACATTATTATATGACAAATAATACCTCACGAAAACTCTTGTATCAATGATTACTTTCCAATGTGTTTTTGTGATCCTGTAGTGACTTCAAAATGGTAATCGTTCAATATTTAATGACGACTGTGTACAAAAAGGAATAATAGTAGGGTAGTTCAGAGCAAAAAGACGCAGTTTCCTTATTCCCTGTCGTCTTAGAGTGTGTCGGTGTGTCTTAGAGTGTGATTCTTAGTGTGTCTGTCCACAAACTTTATTTAGCACCTTGAGATTTGATCGTTTGATTCTTCAGTAATGTTTTCCTCTCCTTCTGTTTTTCTGCTTCCTTCTTTTCTTCTTGTTCTTCTAAAAATCGCTCCTTATTAGGTGTCGATGTTAGTAGGGTTCAAACTTTTGGTTCGTTTCCTTTTTATCTTAATTTTTGGGAAGGGAGTAATGTCTGAAGGTGAAATTACTGATTGTTTTGATTTTGATGACGGCTGGGGCTCTATCGCATCAGTAACAAGTTCTTCTTATCGCTGAAACTGGATAAAAACATTACCTTCATCGTCTGAATCTTCACCTAAATATTGCTGTTACTTCCGCTGGCATAAAATCTACGTCCGAAAAAATATTTTTATCTAGTGGATAGATTCCTGTAGGTCGAAACCCATCTCTTGCTATATCTACAGTAGCAGTTTTTGCAAATGCTGTGGAAAAGAGACCAGCCACGTGGTAAATGGAGAGAACCTGTCCTGGATGGGATAGCTTTTAATGGTCTGAAAAATACCTGATCGAGTGGCTGGGTCTTATGGCTGCTATGTGGTGGCAGACTTAGTAAATGGATAAAATTATCTTTTGCAAATGTTACTGCTTGAAGAGTTATGTGCGATACATGATTATCTAGAATCATAAGAACGGTGTTCTCCTCTATTGGATTTGTATGGTTTTTTTTAAAATGCTCCAGATACTTGATAACCGTGGGAGTGTTCATGTAAACTAAACATTATCAGTTACAGCCATGTCGCAGGCAGTGGGCTTGATTTGTTTTCAAGCAAATAAAAAAAATGGAGGGACATGGTGACCAATTGCACTCATACAGCAAACGTAATTGTTTGTCCTTGCTCGGCAGCTACAGCTTTTGCTACATCTCTCTTTCTAATTGAAGCAACATGTTTGGGCAGTTGGTTTGGAACTTTCTGAATGCCAGTTTCATCGACGTTATAGATACGGTTGGGAGGTAACATATTTTTTTATAGTGTTCTCCAAAATTTCAAAATAGTGAGCTAGTTGCACTCTATTGAAGCCCATAGTTCTAGCAATAGTTGATTTTCGTGGATGTCGTAAAGATATTCAGTTCCTTTTCATGAAAGATCTAGCGAAGTTCAGACCAGTCAACTGATTGACGGGTGGAAATGGATGGTCAATACGGTTTCTTACACAATAAGAGTAAATTTAAAAACGCAATGACTTCAGCGTCATTCCATAAAATCGTTTGTCGAGTTGCAATTGGATGTTGATTAGAACTATTATACATCTTCCTAAAGACTGGACATCATTCCTTTTTTAAACCTTTGCCGTAGTCTCGCTTCATGAAATTCCAGAGTTTTTGCTGCCTGACGTATAGAAACGCCATTATTAATAAGTTCACGAGCTTCGCACAAAATAACTTCTGTCAAACTATTGCGCTCTGATTTTCTTTTGTAAACCAAGATTTAGATGAATTGAATATTTAATTCCAAAATTATAGTTTATTTTTATGAATGAGAGAGTAATTAGCATAATTTTAACTGGTACCTTCGACCACTCCATGGGCGTGCTTAAGATTAATTGAAAAATTACTTTGAATAATTGTAAAAAATAAATGAATTATTTCAGTGTTATAAAGTGTTATGTGTATGTAAACAAAAGTGACCTCTTTTATCACACACTATATTAGAACTGACTGGCCTACATTAAAAAGGGTTTTAAAAAATTCACATTTTTTTTAATTTTTAAAAATTACAAAAGAGAAAAAGAGTTTTTAAAACCGTCTAAGGTATGTTAAATAGATGAATAAAAATAATAATATAAAACTTACAGCTACTTGTTACAAATCCAAATCAGATTCAGAAGATGAACTTTCAGAACCAAGATTTATAATAACTGGCTCGATCATTTTATGAGTAATATTGTCCAGCTTCCACATTATTTCCTCTTCTTTAATAGTGTGATTTACTGCCTTTTTCCAGTTTTCAGGTTTTACATTATTTACGGCCTCCAAAAACAATGTTATGGTGGGGATCTAAGTACTGTCATTCCACGATTTTTGGCAATTTCATCAATTTCGTATTTTTTAAATTTTTCTTTATGAAGGGCACACAACGAATAAAGTTCCTTTTCTTATAGATCCGGGATGGCACGTAATATTTTTTGAACTCAGCCAATTCTGCAAGTCTTTTTTTAACCACTTGGTTGTGGGCAGTCCTTCTATAAGTCTGGAGTGATAACTTGCATTATCCATTACTATTACACAGTTCTTAGGAAGAAGATCTATCATTTGTTCGAACCATTCTTGAAAGACATCAGCGTTCATGTCTTCATGGTAGTCACCGGTACGAGTTGATTCAAAAGTTAATAAACCACCTTCAACAAAACCGTCTGAACTGCCAATGTGTACTGTTATCAGCCTGCGTCCCTTTCCTGATGGTGGGTTTAAACCAGTAGATAAGTTATTTACAAAAGCGTGCCTTTGACTTGTAATAGTTTCATCCTGCCAAAATTTATTTGGTGTATGACCCTCGTTGATCCATGTTTCATCAAGATAAAATATTTTTCTTTTTTGGTTTCTCATTTCCTTTATGGTTCTTAGAAAATGTCTTCTCCATATGACAATATCGCTTCTTTCTAATAAAATAGACTTTCTGGGCTTCTTTTTCCAGCGGAAGCCTATTTCTTTTAAAAGTTTCCATAACGTACTTCGACTCATTTCTGGGTAATCCTTATCATCTCGAACTGAGACAAGAACTTTATCCAATGTTGGAAATTCTTGTCTAAAGAAGAATTCGTGCACTTTCCGTCGAAGTCCTTCTTTAAAATGATATTCTATTTGAAATTTTGGTTTCCCTGGAGCATTACGTGGCATTTGAAAACTACCACATTTCTCTTTTTTAATAACTCTGTAAATCGTAGATTTCCCAACACCAAGTGTACTGCTAACTAACTCAACGGTCTCATCAACACTTTCACATAAACGTTTGTCTGTAAATGATTTAAAACAATTAAATATTAATGTTTTTTCATTAACTGTTAAAGGACCAATTTTTCGGCGTTTACACGGCACTTCCAAATTTTCCATAACACTAGTATACACAATAAACTGCACCTTGCAACTGAAGTACCTACTTTTAGTGAACTGTTAAGAATTTTAAATACGCCACTTGGACCTTCCTACAAAATGGAAAAACCCACTATCACATTTTCTGTGGAATAAGTTTAGAACCTCCATCACTCCGACACTGGCAACCTTATTTAGGGATTAGTAACCCTCACAACTATTGTATTCTATTCTGCTCCAACCTTTATACCTGGTGGTCATACTCAATTTAAAATTGTTTTCCTATATACTTCTGTAAACTTGTTGACAAATATCTGTTTTTCATTGAGTCACCCGTATCAACAGTTTAGGGATTTGCATACATAATTTATTGTTTTATTACTCTCTCATACATAAAAATACACAGTAGAAACAAGGTTAAGAATATCTTTTTTTTCGTAAAGCTAATAACAAAAAAGTTAGATTAAGTTATGCAGACACACTGTATACTTAGTTAGTTTAAGTTAACAGTCAACAATATGATTCAGACAAGTCTCATTTAAAAAAATGTTTCCCCATTTCAGGTATAAAAGCAATAACCCCATCATGCGTGCCGACTCCGAGCGGTCCCAACAGTTTTACGCCAACTGCGACCCCACACAACAGCCCTGATAGTAGTCCAATGTCAACAAGATCTGGTTCTCCGGAACCTTACGAGGAATTAAGCCTGCCACAACTCATCTTGAGTTCGGTTCCGACGTTCCTCAGGGACACTATCGGCGGAGGGGCCAAGAAGAAAGTTCCTCTTCCCAAGCACAAGAGGGAAAGACTTGAGAAAAACGAGGTAATAATGGATCTGACTAGATGTTGCTTACATTTCTATTTCTTTTGATAATTTTTTTCTACATGTTTTGCTAATTTGTTTTGTTTTTGGTGTTTTGAAGATTCGGTTCCACTTAATTTAATAAAGTAGTAGATAAATTTGAGCTTAGTATAAGTCTTATCATTTAAACTTTGACCATTGCCGAATGATGTAAATACTAATTTAAACAAAGTGATATTGATTTTTATTTGTTTATGTAGCTATTGTTTTATTTGCTGAATCTCCAGATATTTATTGAATTGATAATTGATTACTTTAGAGTTGCATTAATTATTTAATAATATATACAGCTGAAGCTAGCATACATTGAACGCATTATTTCTTTTCCCTTGTCTTTTATTATTCTCTGCTCTCTATATTAATTACCAGCTCGAGAATATTTCATATTTAGTCAACATCTAACGAAAAAGAAGAATGAACTGTACATGAAACCTACAGAAAAGACTTGTATAGGGAGAATTCCCAATGGTTGACTATATATTATAGTTTAAAAAACCTTACAAGGAAGTAAAAAACTTCCAATGCAATAGGTGTATTTGTAAAATTACTAAAATAGTGAAAATATCCAACAGGATTACAATTTTTAAAATGTTTTCGGGGCTATCAGACCATTATCAGTGAAACCTGAAAGTAAGTAATCCCACATTATTTTAATAAACAAAAGGGATAATATTTTGACTTTAACCTAAGAAAAACATGTGGTATGATTGCTTGCTTGAGCATTTGCAAAAAGCCACTTTCAATTCATAAAATCTTTCCATTATATTATAAATGTTAAATGAAAAATTAATACTAAATCAACATTTCACGAAATGTCGATGATTTGTTGATTTTGTCGACTTTGAAATATTATTAGGAATGTTAATTTAACTATGTGCACACTTCAAAAGATGGGCCAAATTTTTTATTAAACAATTTGAGAAAAAAAATGAGAAAAATTCAATATTTTTCCTCCGTTTCTTTGCTATATCTCGGTAGCTATATATTTTAGAAAAAAATTGTTACGACAAAAAGGTTTACAAATAAATTTCCTATAAGACAAAATTGATTGCAAATTGAAAAAATCATAATTATTTTATTTATAAAATAAAATGTAACCGTCTTTTTACGTCAAATTATGTTGCGGTTACTTATCTGGAAGATAAATGTAAAATTTATTTCGGAACACACCAATATTTATTATATAATAAAAAAATTATACATGTTTAATGATTCTTCTTAGGTTTTTCCATAACACTAAATTATTATACATATAAGGCTAAATATACTCAAATTTTATTTAGCAATTCATCTTCAAAATTGTCTTAATTTTGATCTCTCGCAGGTTATACTCGTAGAATGTTGCTGTAGATAAGAATGATTGAATCTTTTCAACCTTTCTGCCACTTCCACTGGATGAAATAGTACCTAATCTTTCTCTTCCATACATCAAAAGTTATGTTGCTTATCTGGTTCTAATATGAAATTGATTATAGACATTGGATTGTTTAGTGGACTTCTTAAAAACGGCTTTACTGTATAATCCGAATCTCCTTGTAAGAACCCATTTCTATGATCTCCATTTATCTCCCAGTTCTTATCAAGAATACAAACTTATTTATTCCTACCTGATAGGTACTTAGAAAACATATCCAAGAAATATCACGAAATTAATAACGGTCATTAATAAAATCATTTTACAGAGACTACTTGATCGATTGTCCTAAAATTTTGTATAGTGTTTATATTTTAAGGTTTTTCTGGGTGAATTTTGAAAGTTCTATGTGGCTCTTAAAAACCTGAAAAAACATTTACTTTTCATCCTTTTTAAAATTGTTTTTGCTGATTTTGCAATAGTAATTATTGTTTTTTTTTAATCTACAATCAATTTTGTCTTATAGGAAATTTAATTGTAAAACTTTTTTGTCGAGACAATTGTCTGGATCTGACATGGACGTATAAACAGAGATGGACTCAGTTATTTACATAAAATTGTGTAGTCAAAATTATTTGAATAGGTCATATTCTCAGCACCTTTAACTGTTGTCACGTTTTGTTTCAAAATTTCTTATTCGCGAGTTGCTGAAAATATTACTCCGTATTTTATACACTACATGTGTTATCAAACCAAGATAATAATTTATTGGTTAGATTAATATATTTAATTGTAATCAAAATATCAAGTATGCACATAGTGTGCATTATCATTTAATAATAGCGTATAATAGATATCAATCAATTATTTTATAAGTAGAAGCACTGAAAACTATTTATAAATCGCAACTGTTGTTTACATTTCTCTGTCTTATGGATCTACGTCAAACTTCAAATGCTGTTCCATGTTTGTTTACTTTTTACAATAGATGGGAAAAAGTTGTTTTTCGATATTTTGGCTGTATTTTGAGTGATATTTGTGAAAAGTGAAATAAAATAAACGAAATATTTACATCCCGATCTCTCATTTCATTTGTAAGTACATACAATTTACATTATTTAAGATGAGGAAATGAGGGAAGCGTGTTTGTTTACATTTTAATAGGCGTACCATTGGGTTTATTCATGTTCATTAATGTATTGAATAAAATATGAGTTCATGAAATTAGTAGAAATTTATAAATTGTAAGTAGACATCATCTGATTAAAAAAGATCTGTTTAGTACCTTTTTAATTTAATATTTCTCATGGATACAAATAAATTAGTGAAATGAATAAAACTCATTTATTTATCTATGTAGGTTTCCAAATAATATTGACGATCGAACTATTTGGGTAGCAAATTAAGGAGAAAACATAAAGATTTTTTATTGTAGCATTATTTTGATACCTATTAAAAAATTAACTTGCATTCAACTATATTTAATTGTATTAATTTTAAAGCAAATAAAATTGTATTTTAATTTTTTTATAAAGACGTGATTTGTTAATAGTTAAACTCTCGTTTTTTTTTTAAATTCTTTGAACGTGTTTTTATACATTATTACTACTTCCAATTTTTAAAATCTGAATAATTACCCGCGAATAAAAATTCAAGCACGCTAATGCTCATTGCGGAAGCATCACATTCTATCGAAGCTTCAAAACATTGTGTGTTAAAGGTATCTTATTGCTGTGTCCATCTATGTTTATACGTCCATGGGATCTGACAAAAGCTAGCAAGCGGCTTAGTTGGAGGAGAAATTTATGGGTTATGTTTGGTACCGAATTAATGTATATTTTTATTTTCGTTTAAAAAAAGTTAATAATGTGATATTTTGTTTACATTAAAATGTGAATTTGATTGTGATTCACAACGAATTGTAAGAATTTTTCCACGTTTTCAGTTTTGTGAGAACTTTATTTCTGTTCATTTAACAGTTTTATCTAATTTATGAAAAATGGAACCGAATCTTAAATATATTTAAATATTTTCAGACTTAATTTATTTGTTAAAATAACCAGTGAAGTTTTTTCGGGGTACTATTTTGTTAGTGGGGTTTTGTTATTGAAAATATATCAAAATATAAATTAGTAATTGGTGATAAATAAGAGGAATTAAAGGTTAAATTAGACTTGCTAGAAAATCTCAGACATTATGATTTTAGCGAAACTTCTTTGGCGACAATTTCTATACGACACACGTACACACACATAAAATGGAGCGATATCTAACCCGTGGTAGGGTATATGTGACCCCAGAGTCAGATATGCACTTGATGCACTGGAAGATTATTTTTATTCTTTACGTTCGCTGTTATAAATTACATTATACCTCTATCATGTGTAGTACTAAGATCATCTAAGTTTAATCTTCCTGAACGAGAGAATCCGCCAAATATAGCAGACCAAATTAATGCTGATGCTGTTTTCCCCATTTTTTTTATTAGTTTTAAGAAGAATTTATTGTAGCATATCCAGGAGTTTTCGTTTTATTAAACTCCCCTAGAACACTTGGCAAATGCATAATAATGTCAGTACCAGTTTTTTTCATTTTTTCTTGATGCAGCTGACGTCTTAAACCATTTACAGTACAGTAGTTCATTCTTAAGTAATATAAATCATAATCACAATCGGTGTCAGAATTAGTTTCTTTGCTGAGGTCAATGTTGTCTTCGTCTAGGTTTTCGTTTTCGCCGGTTTTGTAGTTTTGCTCCATTTAGTTCTCATTTTCTGGGTCTTCCCAGTGGGATCTTCCAGTTCTGGTCCACCCCTACTTTGCGCAACTCCTGGAAGACTTCCATCACCGCATCATCATTGCTCCTGTTCTTTCTGAAATTTTATTACTTGGGTGACAGCTCCTCTGACTCTTCAATGACTGTGTAAATTCGCTCTCTTAAAAGCCTCTCTTATAATTTACCCATGCGCGATAGAAGACAAACAGGTAGATTCTTGTCTTTCTTCTTTGTAAGTAGCACGAGCCTTGAGATTTTCCAATTTCCTGGAAATTGGAAATCGCTGTGATTCAAGCAGCGCATTCATGTGTTTCAAGAGCCACACCGAGTCCAATGCATTTTATCGCTTGTGGTGGTATCCCATCCACCCCTTTAGTCTCTCGTGTAAAAAGTACAGCTTGTTCAGCTTTGGTGACCAACTGCGGATTTTGTATCCGTGACCGCATACGTCCTCATCCAACTTGTCACACAGTTCTCTCCATGCTTCTTCTTGTCGGCTTAAATCTTCCTGTTCAGTTCTTTCTTTCGCGAATTGTACACCATACATCATATCCCTTTTTCCTATTAAAAAAAAATTATTTCTTAATGAAAATCCGGTTTAAGTTCGTGCAGTACATAATCCACTGTACATGGATCATCTTTAATCGATATATGATGACAATTCAACAACATTCCCCATTTTTTCCTTCGATAACGACGATAAGGACCGTGAGTATCTGTTTTAAATTTCTTTTTGGTATTTTCTGTTGCAGTTAGTCCCTAATTGCATTTATACCGGCGCCATCTATGAATTACGATGAGGACTTGTTTAATCTACCTATTTTATCGTTTATTTCCCGGTTTTCCAATCGAAGCCTATTTGTCTATATCTCGATGCGCCTCAGTCATTCGGATGTAATAAACTGCACTGTACAGGAAATGACAAACTTTACATAGTAACAAGACATTTACTCGACGTTCATACACTACATAAAACACTAAGCCACACAAAAATCTACTCTACCCTATAATCTATATCTACCCTTCTCTCTTTTTTATTTTAAGTTTATTTCCTCATTGAATTAACATATTTTCTGAGATTTTTTAGTCAATTTTTGTATTGTGAATTCTATCTGTGATGAAAAAAGCCATATTTTTATTAATTTGCTGTATCTAAAATTGTTATACTAATAAACTAACATTTACAATTTATGTTTAAAAAATAGTGCAAGGTTTATGTTAAGAAATAACAAAAAACAATTTTTATGGGCCATTACCTTAAATGTAGTGGCAACAGAATTTTATGAGTCATTACTTAAATGTATACTGTATTCTTTTTGTTAAATAAATCTTGTACATTATTGTTGTTGAATATTAATATGGCAAAAATAAAGAATACGTTTCAAAATGGACTGAATTTAATGTGAAGTGGTTTATTGTTGTTTGTGTAATAGTATGATCAAGATCTGTTTCGTATCTTATATAAAAGTTCAAACTTTTAAGTCACTTTAAGCCATAACCCGAATGATTTTTGTTTAATGTGTAATAACAAACTAATTGTATGTTTGTGTTGTTTCTTTGAATATTTTAGGACGAGGACCTTATCCAATAATGGCGACGAGTAGATACAGAGTACTGCATGATATTTGTGTAGTTTTATTAATTTTTATATTAAATAAGTTTTGGCTGTTACGTTTTATATTATACCGGTGTTTGCATTGTTTTTATTTTGTAAATATTTTGTAGATATTTATCTTATTACTTTATTTTATAAATAAAGGTTGGATTAAAATTTAACAATCATGCATATATAAAAAGTATCGTAAATAAACTTACTGCTGCTTGAATTTCCATCCTATAATCCTTTATCCTCCAACCATATTGTTCGTGATAAGTTTTCAATAGCAATCTATAATTGATTTGTGATTTTTTTTAATTTTATTATTCTGTCATGTTATGTTCTGTTATGACAAGTCCTTTTAGACCCATGGTATTGTAAGGTTGTCTATCTTCGATTATAGTTATTTTTTCTACTCATGCTACTATTGCTTGTTTTGCTCATTCTCCAAAAAGTTTCTTTTGAATTTGAATTGAAGTATCTTCTTTCAGAGTTGAGAATGACGGTTCAGGTATTCCCATTTTATTTTTTTTTATCTAAAATAAAATGCATATACTTGCCCAAACCAAATTACATGTAAATAATAATTGAAGAGCTTATTTCCAAAGTGACTTACATCTAACATTTCGATTTTTTTAAATTTTATTAAAGACATAGATTTTTTTATACAGTTTTACAGGAATACAGTTTTTTGCACGAAATCGGCGTATTTACCGTTTGAAAGTGCATTTGAAAATTGTATTTATTTTCAAAAAGTCTCACCTCCCTGCTGATTTTATTTGCAAGGCATGTTAAATCCGCCCAGCCAATCTATGAGCGCATAAAAGTCACGTGACTCATCATAGGTGTTTACTCGTTTGCTTCTAGTTGATGTGTAGGGGAGACCTGAGTTTGTTGACTTAGTTTTTCAATAATTTATTTTTTCCTGATTTATTTTTTGCATACTATTAAATTCAAGTATGTCTGCTGGTTCTGTACTCCTTCAGGTATTGTACATACATTTTGTCAAGTTTGTGATTTTCTCGCATCTTGTCGAAGACCTGCTTTTGGAAACGGCCTTACTTCTTCAGGGAAAAGCAATATTGAACTTGCAGGTTCTATTTTTGTCGATGCGACTGTGTTTTGAAGAATTTTTGGTGAATTTTTCACGATTTCAGCTTGCTCCACTGTTAAAAAAATTTTGTTGTTTTTGGTAGCTTTTCCTTCTTCATTTGCTGGTGTGGGCTACACATAGATGGCTTGCTACATATTATGGCAAGAAGTCACTCTGTTGAAGTCACTGTTAAGATAACCTTATTCGGAGGATATATCCCTGTTTTACTGAACCCAGTCTGTTGTTCTTTCATCCATCCTGAGGGATTTGTATCTCCTAGGCTTCCGATGGTGCATCTCTAATAAAGTGATCCCTGTAGTTTACCCACAGAAAAATGAAGAACGGAGGAACAGTATTATCACCTGCTGAAACTGCACAGTTAGGGTTACAAGGGTTCCTCTTTTTCCGGACGTGAGTTTGTCTATTTGTCTGAAGCCACCTCGTGCCACTATTCTATCAATCTTCTGAATAGTTGTGGTACCCGTCTCGTCAACGTTCCAAATATCCGATGTTGTCTAAATGTAATGTAAACATGTCTACATTTAATTTGTTGAATTAAGTGGCTCTTAACAAACCGGTAGCTTGTGGGGTCCTCAAAGATAATGTTCTATTCCTCCTGATATAAGAATGTATACCAATCTGGACCTGTCATTTTATTTTTGTCCAGCTATCTGGAACTCTTAGATGGTTTGCACTGTCATAATGAAAGGCAAGTTTTCTGAGCTCCTTGAGGGTTAAACCTTAATAAATATACGAAACTTGTTTCAGGTTATCTAGCCGAAAGTGTCTCTTGTTCCTCCAAAAAATATTTCGCCCATTAAAATAACCTACAGGTTCTAGCTTTACATTTGTGATCTAGCTTTAACTAAATAGCGCTGAAGTGTATTTTGTGCCATGGATAAGTCTTTTACGACACTATTAACACTTCTGCCATCATTTAAAATTGTTGACACTGCCGATTTAATGATATCGGGTGCTGTCTTGCCCTTATCTAATTCTAGTTTTAATGACGATGATGATGATTGAATAACTTTTAAAAGCTGTTTTGTCTAACATCACTTATTGTAAACTTAGAATAAATACACAATTTTCATTAATTAGGTTTGACGAAAATTCTTTCAATTGGCCTAAAACGGAATTTATTTCGGGGTTTGACTTGAGGTTAAGACCTTAAGTCAGAGGATTGACTTGACAAACCTAGGAGCGCCGAAGTTTTGAGGTTTGAATATAACATAATCACGAAGGTCTTAAATAAATAATACTTCTCAGTGCCAAATAGTTTTGAAGTTATTCAGTAAGGATATAATGCTGAGATTTTGACATCAATTCATAAAACTGACAACCATCATCACCCAGCCCTTTGCGTCCACTGCTGGACATAGGCCTCCCTCATTTTTGTCCATTGTGCTCTATCTTGAGCACTTTTCAGTAAAATACTTACAGTAAAATAAATTGTATTAATAACTAAAATTGACAGTTGTTTTATGTATTTAAAAGCTCTACAATAAAGATGGTTTTTAATGAAAAAGAAATTCACATTTCAATAACTGTAGATATAACTAGCTAGAGACAAATAGCACATTTAAAGTGAGTATTTCCAATAGTGAATACAACAGATCCATCTTACTTTCCTTTTTGACCCAAGCTTCTTAAGTTGGAAGGACCATGAAGAACAAAAAAAAATTATAGAGTAACATAGCACGAGTCAATATTCTTTCTTATCTTTGATTTTTTAACTTCTTTGACGCCGTGAAATATTCAATAACATTAATGTCGTTTTTTGACATGAACTCGACCAATGACATCCCTTTTCTGTCATAAAATATGAAAGTAATTTGAACTTTGAAGCTTTTGACCGATGTGGAATTAGTATGAAGTCATTACAGACACTGTTTTTTTACTCCACCGTATAGTGATGCTTTAATTTCACCTTCAGTCCAATAAATGATTTATCGCAGTAGATGGAGCACACGTTGAATGACTTAGTTGATAGGTTTAAACTGCGGTCCAATATTTTGAAATAGATTTATGATGGACTTATTTTCTTCATTATTAACGCTCTGTATGACACAGTTTGCTAAATTTAACCAACTTTAACAACAAATCACCAAAAAATCATTATAATCAAATTTCATTGATATGATATGGTTACTGTATTGTTTGCAAGTGTAAATCTATAACTATTTAAACATGCAAATAATTTATCATATTTGTGATATACACTTATTGAAAGGCTTAAAATGAATTTAAACAAAAGTTCATATCTCCAAAGATAAAGCAGAAACATCCATTTACATTGATTATTTGAAACAGATCTTGATCAATCAATAATTACCATAAAAGTTTTATATTTTTTATATGAAGGTGGATATGTAACGCACTTTAAATGTCTCGAATAAAGGGTTCAAAGATCTGTTGATTGTGTTTTATTTCACTCCTGCTTTAATTAAGAGAGCATAATTACCATACGATTACTAGACCTAATTGGAATAAACTAATTAACAGATTTTTGGACTTTGGACCTTAGTATACAGAAACTGTTAAAACGTTGACAACAACTCAACCGTTACCTTTGAACTAAATATAGAAAGTATAATTAAAAAAATCGTAGCGGTGTTATGAATTTATAGATAACGATTTATCAGAAGAGTTGTTTACGGCGATGTTTTTATCATTTACGGTGTATAGTATGGGAGAAAAGTATAAGTTTAGGAATATTTAGGCAGATTCGGCATTGTAGACATTTTTTTCTACTTTTTTTGGATGGAAATAAAAGTAAGAAGAAAATAATTTTCAAGGATGTAATTTAAATGGTAAAAAAGTTATTTATTGATATTATAAACTACACTTGAGTGCCAAAACAATCGACTTAAGAAGTACGAAAATAAAAAGATGTAATGTGCAAACAATAACTTTATTATCGAACTTACAAAAACTGCTATTGGTTATTTGAAAGACGCATTATAAAAACAATAAGGTGAACCCGTCGAAGAACTAGTTTTCAGTTAGATAACATTTATGACATATTTTGCATAATTTATGAGATGTTTTAAGTCATGATATTTTTTCCTAGATTGTTTACGGACTTTACTACATGTACTTAAATTTTGGCATGTTCATAATATCAGATGTGCCAGGTTACGAGTTGTTGGTCCCAAGCGTCTTTTAGAAACTTAAATACGGCTAAATCCAAAGGCTGCAGAAGGTGGCTGGTATGAGGAAGAAGTTTGATGATTGTGATATCATTCTGTCGTGCTAATCCAACAAGTTCAATACTAATATGTTGTACGATGACCGTCATATATCAATAGTACCGACCTATTTTCTCCTAATGCGGGAATAAACGATTGTTTTTTATAAATAAAAAATAACGTCACTATCCATCCATCCATTGGGACTGGCTGCATAAGCAGTTCCCGGAAATGAGTTCTTCTTATCTGGTAGCCAGCAATCCCAAATATTTTTTCCCTTGAATACGATTAGTGGTGGTGCCTTCGTTCCTGATGCAGACACTGCTGAAAGAACCGGAAGTAGTTCTGGAACTTGGTTTACGTTTAGCTCCCACGACTTTGGTTTTTTTGGGTCGTGAGAAATGGATGTTTCGTCCATATTCCACACGAGTTGCGGCTTGTCCTCTAATTTTAGCTGAACTAAAGTTTTTTTGAGAATATCAAAATATTCTTGGATGATGAAAGGATCTGTCATTTTTTTTCTTAAGTACTCCACAGTTTGGGGTTTTTTTATGCTCGCAAGTTGGTGACGTCTTTTAAAACTCCCGAACCACTCATCCCAGGAATATTATCATTAAATGGAGTTTTTATGTATCTTTGGTAACAAATTCGCGAGGAATCTCTAGTAGTTCCAATCTGGATATTCCAAATTCCCACTGCTCCATAGTGTTTATTTGGGCCAATCGAGTCTCATCTTGGAGTGGAATCGCTGGAGCTCTCCCTTGCGATTTGCTTGTAACTCCTCCACAATAATGTTGTTTTAGGAATATTATACAATTTATGTGCCCGGTATACCGAACAAACCCCTCTTTTTAACTCTGACACTGCGTGATTTAAATCATCTTGGGTATATTTGGTTGCTCGATCCGACTTCCGTTTATAGTTTCTCACCATGATGGTTTTGCAAGTTCACAGTTGCCCCAGTACACGTGGTCACTTTTACCCCAGTAGACAATATAAACGAGGTAAGTGTGACCTGAGTCATAATTCAGTTAAAAATTAAAATTGCCAATTTTTTTAATACATACCACGTAATATAGTTGTTAAACAATTCTGCATACGATAAAATATTTACATACCACCTAATACTCGCTTCTCACAAAATTTGTAAACAAAGTCAAACGGTCAAATATCAAAACACTTGTTTTCTACAAACTGCGTACTATTTGCATAGATCGCTGTTTCAAGAACTTAAGTTTCTACTCACAAGATGCCGCTGACACCCCTAAATTGTAGACAATGTTATATACTATAGTCACACTTACCCCACTATCACACTTCCCCGGGTTTACCTTATGCAATAAGAACTGGATAATTTTTATTTCCTTAAAAATCTGGAAATGTCGAGAAATTCACAATTTCCATTTTTCACAATTTTGAGCAACACAGAAACATGAAGCATCTGAAATGGAGGTAGATGATGAGCTCTTAGACATTATTAATAGTAATGAAGAAACGGAACCTCATGGTCGAGCACTGACGACGATGAAATATAACCACCAATAAGATGCCATCGCTAACAAGAATTTGGCCCTTCACATACCACAACTTTTGCGAATTTGCGTTACCTGTAACTGTAAAAAATTCAATTGAACCAGAATCTGAATGTAAACGACCTTTGGAAGACAACGAAGGGTGTTTTCTGAATGGGCTTTAGAGCATTTCAGAAACTGATCTTAATTTTCATCGAAAAATCGTCTTCAACGATGGGACTCTTTTTGGATGAATGAGTACGTCAACAGACAGTATTATCAAGTTTGGGACGATGTCAATTGCCATCGCCATCTTTTGCTTCTTTATTGTTTATTGAGCATCTCGTTTGTTTTTTACAAATATTCTAGGGTACTAGTGTTCCATTCATCTAGTATTTATTCCACTTCGGTCATACAAACCGGTTAGCCATCTTGTTCCTGTTTACTGTGAAACTGTTACTCTTATTCTCATTTATTCAGTATTATAAATATGTGCTTGGTTAGTTTCTTAGTTTGTTCACACCACTACTGGTACTATCTTATAGAAAAAAATTGTATATAATAAATAAACCAAAACCAAAATAACTTAAGTATTTCCAAGAACAGCAATAACTATAATAACAAGAAAACTTGACCATGTCATGATTTTAGGAAAATTTGATTACGTCAGTAACTAAATTTAGCCAAATTTAAGAACAGATTTACCTCAGTCGTTACTTACATAACAGTATGATAATACTTTTCTTTCACAATGTGGGTAAAAACCTAGCCTTGTTTTGGTTTAGTGTTCTTTCTCGTGGTCTGTCCCTTCGCACCTATTCTTCTATTATACATTTTTACTAACATTAATTTCAGATCGTGTGGTATACCAAAACATGTAATTGCAAACAAGATTTCGTTAGGCTAGGATCTATAGAAAGTTAAGGTAAAGGTAAAGGTTTATGTAAATATGCTTAGATATTATAATTTATTTAAATATCCTTGAGATCTATTTTGTCCAAAACCAAACCTAACAATGAACAAGAAAGGACAAAGAATTGCATTTATAAAATACCTTGTGAATGCGATCAGTTTTATTTAGGTGAATCATCAAGGCCATTAAATGTTAGAATAAGTGAACATCAATCTTATATTAAAAATAAAGAATTTGATAGATCTCAAATCTGTAAACACGCATGGGATAATGAACATAGGGTTCAATGGAGTAATTCAAATGTAGTCCTAAAAGAAACGGATGGTAAAAAAAGAAAAATCAAAGAAGCGGCTCTAATTATGCTAAATGAGGCCAATTGTGTCGCAAATTCCTCGGCAGAATGTAGTAGGATCTGGTTACCAATATTGAAAGAGGAAGTTATTAATAAGAAAATACCAGTATTAGTAAGTCAGTAACATATGGAGGATACATCATTTATGTTTTTTAAATAACGTAACATATAAAATCAGAATTTTGATGTTTGTTGAAGGTAAACTAAATTCACGAACAAATATTACAATGTCGGGATAGTATTATGAGGTTTTTTTCCTGGTTTTCCCTCATAATTTACTATGGAATCACTAACAGGAGAATTTTACTGTCATCATGTCATGTGTTTGTCTTTTTAAAGACGAATTACATGCTATGATTTTTTTCTGACGGATATTCTCAAGTTAAAGTTGATTTCATGTAATCGAATGAACTATCTTATAAGTAAAGTCGTCCCAGGAGCGCAACTCAACAATATTGGCAATATCATTTTAAAGTCGTCTACTTTAAAATGCATAATGTATGTCTGAATTGTCAATATAAATGAGTCAGATAAAATTAAATTATTAGAAGAATTTTTCACTATGTAACAAAAAACAAAATTTGTTTAATTTACTGTTTGTATTTTGAGAACGATTTCCGAAGTGGAAATTGAAACGTCAATAAACGTATTTTTATCTTTAATTGTGGCTTATTCCCAGTTTAATAGTAATTAATTTACAATGCCACAAGAAAATAGCTTCAGAACAATATTAAATATCCTCGTTTGACTGTCTGTATAGCTATATCAGGTCGCTATAATTATGAGATAATATATAAGGGACTTGAATACACAAAATATATAAGAAGCTCTTAACTACAACTAATCGAATTTTATCTTGATAGGAAATTGCGAAATGAATCGGAACAACTTCAATTTTACTTTGTAATTTGTTCAAAATTGATTTAATCTATACATTGGAACTTTTCTTACAGAGTCTTGTAGGCAGAATCGAAAGAATCGGCATCAACAATCTCATGGCGAACCCCAACGCTCTTTACTCCCGAACTGCGCTAACTAGCCCAATGGCTCAGTTGACGTGCCTCTTGCCCAGCCATGGCGGTGATACAACTCTCGGCCACAAACTGGCCAGTCCTCTTTCAACAATTTCAGATCCAGAAGGTAAGTAACATTCCACCCAACATGAAAAGCATATATTTAGTAAACTTACAGTAGGCCTACAAGGTAATTTAGTATACAGGGTTGCGAAAAAGTCTTCTGTATTTTTTAGAGGTTACTTCAAGTTTAGTGGTATTTGTGAGTAATTTTTTTTGTTTTACGGATTAAAATAGAAACAATCGTTGGACCGTATATACTTGTAATTGAATTAAAACAGTGTCATGACTGGTTTGATGCAATGGCACACTCTGTTTGAGTAATGAGTATCTTTTGTATACTGTATCTGTCAATGCGCAAACTTTGCGCAAAGTCATAGTATTGCCACGGTTGTCATTTAAAAAAATAATAACTAGTCTAAACATTTTTTTAATAATTTAAACCCTTAACTCACACATCACTAAGAAGTTAACATCAAGAGAAAAGAATTCAAGGCAAACACAAATCAATGTAGAAAGTTTGAATGGTGATCTTTTAAATCGACAGTTATATCAAGAAATCTATCTATCTATAGATAGATAGATAGATTTCTTAATATAACCGTAGATTTAAAAAGGAGATTATTGCCCAAAATAGCATTTATTAGCCGTGCAAATTATGCGGTTTATCGCTGCGGTAGTGTGCATATCAAGAAATATCAAAAACGTAAAACTCTACACAACAATAATACGCCCAGTCCTAACATATGGTTCAGAAACCTGGACAAAAAGCAATGAAAACATGTTTGGAAATGAAAATGGTGTCTGGAGAAGACGACACAATTTCGAACTCTATAGGATATACCAGAAACCAGATATCTTAAACCACATTAAGATAGGACTCCTTGATAGACCTATTGGTCAGAGAAGAAGAGGAAGACCCAGAACAAGATTCCTAGATAACATAGATCAAGATATGAGAAGTATGGAAATCCGTGCTTGGCGGAGGAAGACGTATGGATAGGGACGATTGAAAAAAAATTCTTGGGAGGCCTAGGACCCACACAGGGTTGTAAAGCCAAAATGATGATGATGATGATAACTCACACATAAATGTAATGGAGAATAATACATTTAACGAGACTGGTAACTTAAACTCCCAGCGAAATAATCAAACTTCTCGGCGATAAAGACAAATATTCTCTTCTAAACCTCTTCAATAAATATACGAAACAGGGCATATATCAACAGACTGGCTACTGTTAACATTTGTAATGATATCGAAAAAAATAAACGCTAAACAATGTAGCGATACACGCACTATCAGTCTCATGAGCATGTACTTAAATATTTTCTTAAGAATACTGCACTCGGAGAATTCACAACGATAAGATCGAGGAGATAGATGGGAAAAACTCAAAAATAATATGATTAACGCAGCAACAGAATCACTTGGAGAGAGCAAATTAACGAACACTAACATAATCAAAAAAGAAAACACCATGGTTTAGAGAGGTTTAGTGAAGACAAAATGTGAAGAAAAGAAGAAAGCCTTTTTACAATACAGAACACAACAAACACAACAGGCATGCAACCACTATAAATGAATCAGAAATGAAACGAATACTTTAGTTAGACAAATAAAAAGGAACACTGGCAGAGTTTCTCAAAACAGATGGAACACTACTTCTACGGAACACAAAAAGAAATATGTAGAATGATCAGAGGACAGAGGTCCAGTTACTGAGGTTTTTACCTCCGAATTCTTTATAACTGAATCGATTCATTTGAAATTTTGTGTGTTGTGTAAATAATTACTCAAGGAACAAAAGTAAAATTTGAGTGGAAACTTTTTCACTCAAAATAACCAAGCTATTCGATAGAAGGACAAATTTCAAACAAAAAATGTAGTAAACATTTTTTTCGCTAGATCAATATACTTTTTGAGTTATTCGCTGTTGAAAAGTGTCATTTTTCGTTAAAAAAAAACATGTTTTTCAAAGGTTTTTTAAGAATACCTCTAAAACTAAGAATTTAATCAAAAAAGTGTAACGACTAAAATTAAAGCTCATGAAAAAACAAAAGTATTGGCTTTTTAATGAATATTTTCAGTTCAATATTAACTGAGTTATGGCTGTTTAAAGAAGGTTTTGTTTTTGTCTTTCAATCGTAAATAACTGAAAACGGGTACATTTTTCGACAAAAACTCATTTAATATTTTTAAAAGAGCTTGAAAAGACCTTTAAAATGAGTGGTGGTAAAAGTCCTTTGCACCAACTGTACATGAGATACGATCAAAAAAACGATGCGTTTCTTAAATTTTTGTAAAAAAACACAATCAAAACTAACGTCATGTTCACTAAAATTGAAATAAATTGTTTTCCTTATAGAATTCACTTTATTTTAGTGTTTTTTGTATGTTCCAAAAGTTTAGCCACTTTAGAATAACAAGTTTTATAAAAAAAGTATGATTACATTTTTTTTTGCAAATATTAAAAAAAAATCTTTTTTTATAATAACTTCAAAACTATAAAAGATACATAAAAGATGACACAATACAAAAAAATAGTTTTTTTTTCAACATACATTTTCATTTTTTAATTTTTTTTGTAGCTTAAAAAATAACGGAGATATAATTGGTTGAAGTTTGCTTTATAGTGCATGAACCCCTTATCTCCTACCCTTTGACCCTTCACCCTTTAAACATGAAGGACTTTAGAATGTTTTACCATTCCTATACTTAAAGCCCGTTAAATTACCTGTAAAATCGTTTTTTTATGCATGTTGTAGCATCAAAATTAACCGAGTTATTGTAAAAAAAACCAATAGTACTTTTAGAATAAATTTTGGAGCATGGAAAAATTTTATAATTTGTAGCATTGAAGCATTTCGATGGAACTAATAGACATTTAATTTATACATATGCATTTATGTATTATATATATATATATATATATATATATATATATATATATATATATATAATATATATATATAACAAGTTTTATATAAATATTATTTATTTTTAGTTTTTTGGAAAATAAAAAAATTGTAATATATTATAAACTAAATATTTTTCTATTTATGTCAATGTCTAAGTTAAGAATTTAAGGATTTTATTTTCATCAAAAGGGGTGCTTGTAAGGGTTGAAAAGTAGGCTCATTTTATAAGTAAAAAATTAATTTTTGTCTACAAACAATGCACTTTCAAATCGTTAAAAATATTTTTTAATTCATTTTTGACAAAGAGGTTGGTTGTGAGGGTTAAAATGTTGAAATTATAATAAAAAGTTATTTTATATGCAAAAATTAATTTTTGATAAAAAAAAGCAATCAAGAAATGTTTCAAACCGATAAAATATTTTTTAATTAATTTTTATCATAAGGGTGGTTGTAAGGGTTGAAAATTTCCAATAAAGAAAATATTATTGTATAGTCAGGTATTAATTTTTATTTGTGTTTAAATACATAATTGAAATGTCTCAAGCTGCTACGACTTTTTTTTCATATTATTTTTATAAAAAGTATTAGCTTTTAAGGGTTTTAAAGGGTTTTTAAGGGTTGAAAATTGTGAATAATTAATTTTCATATTAGAGAACACATTACAATATTTACCTTATGGGAATACACAAGATTTAAGTGCATAAAATAATTAAATTTGTGTGTTTCCCAGTTTCTTCAATAAGGGGTAGTGTTCACCCCTTAAAAACAAAAAGCGCACCTAGAGCGTATATAACTTTTGAAGTGGAGGGTAAGATAAGCTTAATTTGAAATTTTCAAAGAAATCGGTGCAGTTATAAAAAATTCGGAGGTATTACCATATTTTAAGCCTCAGTAACTGGAGTAAAAGAAAACGTGGTAGACTAAGTTACTCAAAAAAAACGAAAACTATGAGCGAGAAGTCGAATAAATAAAGACGAAATAAAACAAATATTGAGGAGGAAGAGGTAAAGGAAGCATTAAGGAAATTAAAAAATAGAAAATCACCAGGAGAGCGCAGAATACGGAACGAACTCCTAAAGTATAGAGGACCAGATCTGACCAAACAACTATTAAGGACTATTGAAAAAAATAATAGAACAAAATAGAATTCCTCAAGAATGGAGATTAAGCATCCTAATACTTTTCTTCAAAAGGGGAGACAAATGGGACCCGGAAAATTACAGAGGAATTAATTTATTATACACAACACTAAAATTAACAACTAAAGTAATAGCAAATAAACTGAATATATTCCTAATGAATTTTTATTGAAAATAATTTTACAACATGACGCTTGTCTACTGGTTTTCATGATTATGTTACTCAAAAAAAAACGAAAACTGTGAACGAGAAGTAGAATAAAGAAAGACGAAATAAAACAAATATAATTTTTGAACAGTTAATTTTTTTTTTCTTACTCCTTGTTTATTTTTATACTCAAATATCTATGTTTTAGCGTCCACAATATCACAACGTAAGAAAAGTTTGGGAGTTCCCGGAAAGCCAGGCACTGGCGCCCTTAATCGTAGATTAGAGCAGCTCAATTCCCGCAAACAGAGAAGACAACAACAGGGAGGAGGTATAACGAGACCAGATTTGGGCACAGTGTCCGTATCTAAACCAGCCGAAAAGACAGAACAGCATACATCAACATTAGGAACACTTAGCTCGTTGCTGTTCGGAAGAAAAGGAGGTTTATTCTAAAATCTTAGGTGATTAAGTAATTCGACACTGTTGACGTTTGGTGCCAAAATTTGCGAACATCGATTTTCGATTACAGCAACGATTTAATTTCGATTATCGATGTGATTGATTTTATTTTTGAGTATTGTAGAGGTTAGTAAGAAAAGCGTCATCTATATATTTTAAATATTATTATATATTTTATTAATTATGTAGACATTTTCCATACTTACATATTATTAGATCAGAGAGACAGAACTAAACAAAAAATGCACAATTGTATCGGTATACCCAACTAAGATTTTAAAATTATCATTTTTTTGCTTTCTTTGGCTTTTTGCCATTTTTTCTCAAATGGATTTTAGGAAACCATAATGTTAAGGAAGAAAATATTTTTGATAAATCAGGAAAGGAAAATATATATAATACCTGTATTTCACATTTTAGTAGAGGAAGTTCGCCATATATGGAATACCGTTTTGTATTAGTTTGTAATTTTTTTGTTTCTTAAAATAATGTGTGATTCTTTATTTATAAATACACATTATTAAAAATAGAAAAATCTGCATACCGGGATAGGCAAAAAGTGACATATGAAAAATGTAAATTTTGCACCTAATATGGAATATGTAGGTACTTATATGGAATATGCTGTGATCCTAATATGACACACAGTAATATGCATTTAAATAAAAAAAATAAGATTTAAAATAAAACTATCTATTTTACGAAATTCTTTATTTTTATATTTTAACTTATTAGGATTTAGATACTTTCATCCCTTGATAAAACATGTTAATTGTCTTTGCAAATCTCACAAATAAAGATATCAGTTTCACACTAGGAACAATCTATATGGCACCATTCTTTACAGACAACACACTGTATCGATTTTTTTTGTTTTCTGTCTTCCAAAAATGTTCCATCGCAATAAAAACAAGTAACATCTTCTTTAGGATTGTCTGGTGCAATATCTATCATGTCGTCGTCATCGGAAGAATCGTCTTTGAAACTTACTGATTCGGATTCTGAAGAGGAATCTTGAAATATTGTCTTCTTCTTCGTCTTATGTACATGCTGGTAACTACAGGATTCTGCAGTTGTTGGTTATCTAATGATTCCATTAGTACTTTCCGCTTTACTGTTTTGGCTTGTTTTGAAGAAGAGTTTATTGAAGTTTCTAAAGCGTTTTTTTATGGAGACGAGGTAATAATTGCTGCTTTTCCAGGTACCCTACCCCTTCGAGGTCGTGTCTGTTTTTTAAAGCTTGGCACCGGTGTAATATTTTTGGGTAACAAATTCATTTTCATCTACACTATTGTCGGCAATATTTTTAACTACAGCATATTGTTATTTTTCAGTATTGTCTTGTTCTGCAGCAAGGAAATTATAGGAAATATTCCGGTCGTTCTGAAGCCATTAACGGCAATTGTCCTAGTTTGCACCTTAAGATATGGCTTTACAAATAGTTCAGCAATGTCATAATGTGTCATTGGTCTTTCCATCCATCCAATGGCACTACAGCCCAAGCCGGGCCTTGGCCTCCTTCATTAAAGCTCTCCAAACATCTCTATTTACTGCTGTTCTTTTCCATGAACGCGTTTTTAGGAGATTTTTGGCATCCTCATCTACCTCGTCTTCCCATCTCTTTTTTGGTCTTCCAACAGGTCTTTTTCGTTGCATTCTTGCGTTTAGTAATTTTCTGGGGATTCTGTTCTCATGCATGCGGGCCACATGCCCTGCCCATCGCAATCTCTGCAGTCTAGTGTATTGTGCTAGTGTTGGTTCACTGTATTGTTCGTATATTTCGTTATTATATCTAATTCGCCAGTTGTTATTTTCCTTTATTGGACCCAGTATTCTACGCAATATTTTTCTTTCGAACACGTCTAATGCATTGGTAGATTTCTGTGTTATAACCCATGTTTCACACCCATAACTTACTATGGGTCGGATTATTGTTTTTATATACCCGGAGTTTTGTTTTCCGGTGTACGTCTCGCGATTTGAATATGTGGCCCATCGCGAAATAGGCTTTGTTTGCCAGCATAAGCCTTCTATTTATTTCCGGTTCTTCTTCATTATTTTCGACCAGATCCATTCCTAAATACGTGAATCTATTCACGTATTCTATATCGTCTATAAATTGTTGTTGTTGCGCCTGTCTATTTGATCTGGTTTGTATGAGTAGTTTTGTTTTATTTGTATTTATTGTTAGCCCTACAACTTCTGAACTCTGTTTCAACTGAACGTAGGTTTCTTCTGCCGCAGTCTTTGTTCTGCTCATTATGTTTATGTCATCTGCGTATGCTGCTAATTGGGTAGATTTGTTTGTAAGTATGTTATTTCTGCTCACCGTCAACCGTCTAATTACATATTCAAGAACAAGATTAAAAAGTGTTGGAGCCAGTCCGTCACCTTGTTTCAGTCCTTGCGTTGTCATAAACGCATCAGTGATCTGTCCTTGAATACATACATGTGCTTCTGTTTCTGTCATTGTCATTTGCACTAGTCTTATTAATTTTGATGGTATGCCAAATTCTTGTAATATATTAGGTAGTATTGTTCTATCTATTAAATCATAGGCTTGCTTGAAATCTACAAAGAGATTGTAGACGTCTATGTCATATTCCCATGCTTTGGCTAGTATTTGTTTAACTGTAAATAGTTGGTCAATAGTAGATCTATTTTGCCTGAACCCTGCTTGATATTCCCCGATATTTTTTTCAGTGAGGGGTTGAAGTCTTCGATTAAGAATGTTTGTGAGTATTTTGTATCCCGAACAGAGTAAAGAGATGCCTCTATAATTCTGGCATAACAGTTTGTCTCCTTTTTTATGAATAGTTCAGATTATACTTTTCTTCCATTGTTGTGGGATTTTTTCTTCTCTCCATATTTCTTGTATAAGCTGGTACATCTGTTCTGTCAAATTTGTTCCTCCCTGCTTAAACAGTTCTGCCGGTATCTTATCTATTCCCGGCGCTTTATGGCTTTTTTGCATTTGGATTGCTGTTCGAACCTCCTCTAGCGTTGGAGGTCTAGCCAATTCATTATCTTCTCCATCTTCCCAAAGCTCCTGTTGTTGACCTTCCTGTTCTACCTGCTGCTGCCGCTGTTGTAGTGGTGTTTGTGCCCTTTCGTTTAATAATTCCTTAAAATACATCATCCAGGTTCTATTAATTTCGTCCATATCGCCAATTATTTCCCCATTCTTATTTTTGCATAGGCTAGTCTTCGGTTTGTAACCCTGTCTTAAATGTTTGATAAGTTGGTATGCACTGCATGTTTCGTTTTCCTTGAACGCCCTCTCTATATTTAGTATCCGGTTGTTTTCGTACCGTCTCTTTTTCTGTCTGCATAGTTTATCAGCTCTTCGTCTTTTATTCTCAAATTCTGTCCTTCTCTCTCTAGTTCGTCTGAGTATGAAATTCTTATGTGCTTCATTTCTTTCGTGAATAGCTTGTTTGCATTCTTCATCGAACCACTGTTCTTCTCTCCGTTGAGTGTTTGTTCCAAGAACTTCTTGTGCCGTGTTTAGTATGATAGTGCTTATGGTGTTCCAATGATTTTCTATTGTGAATTCTTCTATGTTTTCTTCTAGTAATTTTTCACTCACTGTTCTCTCAAATCTTTCTTGTACCTCAGAGACTTTTAGGTTATCTAAGTTTAGTTTTTCTTGTTTAGGATATTTTTCCTTTGCTTGTCGACTGTCATTGGTCTTTAATTTGACTTTAATGAGTTTTTAAGAGTCCCATTACCTTTTTATCTAAGGGCTGCATGTGGTGGGTAAAATGAGGGGACAAGCACACTATGTCAACAAAATTCTCCTTCTAACACTAGCAACATTGGATCTTTTTGTGATGGTTTAACTTTTTCAATAAAATGTAAGAACGACTATGTAAAAATATGGGTTTGAATCCATCCACTTGGATGACACACAATTTTTGAACCAGTAGGAGCACCCTTTTCCAATAAGACATTGTGGTTTTTTCTGGGAAAAATCAGATATGGTTGAACAAAAGTTCCTCCGGCACTCATACACAAGACTGCTGTGACTAAAGAACCTCTTTTGCAGAAGTTAATGCTCCTACCTGCTTCGAACCTCTAAGCGCAAGAACGTATTGGACTTTAGACTGAACAATACTTAATCCAGTCTCATCCACGTTGAATACTATATCAGCTGAATAATTATGATTTAAATGCTGTCTCCAAAATATCAAAGAAATGTGTCACGTTTTCCTTATTAAGGCATTTGGCTCTATGGATGGACATTCCAGTTGGTTTTCTAACAGAAATTCTATCCTTGTGTCGTTTCAGGAATAAATTCAATCATTTTCTTCCAGCACTTTCCTTTTCTTTTGAAAATGGATTGGGTATTTTATTAACAGTAGCCAGCTGATAAGCCATACTTTTAACATCATTTTTTGTTAACCCCTAAAACTTTTTTTCCATTAATAGTAGATTGTCTACCTACTGATTTTCTAAGTTTTGTGGTAAAACTGAAAATCTTCCTAATTTTGTTTTAACAATCTGGACTGGTGTAGCATTCGTCTTACTATATCTTCTTTTCTCCATTTTTTATGACCCATGGTATTACTTTAAAAAAATATTAATAATTAATTTAGACACTATTTATTAACAGAAATCCTATGTAGATTTACTTCTTAAAATCTTCAAAAATTAAGTATACCTAATATGGAATTATTCTTTCATAGAGACAGTATAGTATTCCATATAAGGTACATGGCAATCTTTGTTTTCGTTGGCCAAATTAAAGTATTTGCAACAGGTTAATGTTAAATTGCAATATCGAAAAATTAAATTTAAGTCTTCTAACATGCAAGACATAATCGGATATTTCTATGCTTATTTTAACTATGTGTACCAAAATGTAGAATACATACCTTAAATAATTTCAGAGCCGGCGTAAAAACAAATAAAACTACGAAATTACACCTTTCCATTTCCATTCCATAATGGGGACATATTCCATATTTGACACACTTCCTCCGCCAACAAAGATAATGCAGTGACCACAACGGCTAAAGTAATATAAGATGTATTATTTGGATTTTGACTATTTTGTTTATTTTTCAAAATATCTGTCGTAAATCCTTTATTTCCCTACTTAAAACATGTATTTGATATAATTTTTCAATGTCGCCGAACACTAATCAATATTTCACTAATACAACTAAAGCTTATTTACTCAGTTACCTTTCAATAGGTACTTTCAGTTACTCCAAAAATTCAGTTGCATCACAACTGAAATATAGGCAGTTTCCTGATTGCTTAAAGGTCAATTCAGACACATCAGTCACGTCTCGTCACAGTGATTGCGCCGAATCGGACAATCCGTCATACAAAATATTCTTTAATACAAATATGTTGCCGGCATTCACACTCATCAGTTGACAAACAGTTTACCAGCTGTCAGATAGTTGATAGTTCTGTGACCAAATAGGACCGGTTCGGTACCGTGACTGTGACGTGACTGATGTGTCTGAATCGACTTAAGGTCGATTCAGACACATCAGTCACGTCTCGTCACAGTGATTGCGCCGAACCAAACACTCCGTCATATAAAATATTCTTTAATGCAAATATGTTGCCGGCATTCACACTCATCAGTTGACAAACAGTTTCCCAGCTGTCAGATAGTTGATAGTTCTGTGACCAAACAGGACCGGTTCGGCGCCGAGACTATGACGGGACTGATGTGTCTGAATCGATCTTAAGGCTGTTTTCTGTTGACAAATCTTTGACTTATACTTCAGTATGAAAAAAAAAAAGAATCTGACATTAGGTACGTCACATTTACACTAAAATTTTGATTTTAATTGCTTATCACTGAGAATATAATGTTCTCTGTTGTTTAGTGAAATTAATTTAAATAAAATTTTAAACTCAGCAAAGACAGTTTTTCACATATATATTAAATTATCAACCCTGTTGAATACCATTTAAAATTTGGTGTAAATACGGCCTTGATTAAAAGTAGGTATGGATAATTTTGTTTTTAAATCACGCGCAACATCGCATTACAGTAACAATACAACAAAATTAATTGCATTATGAAATACATGTATGAAAATGTGAAAAATCAAAGTTATGTTGGTACATATGGATGTCAAAAAATTACACAACTGTATTTTATGCCTAAATAGGTTATGAATTAAAAAAACATATGTTTTTAAGTTATACATGCGATCTAGATAGAATTTTTTTACAATTTCCACACTTACGAATAGTGGGTGGTTAACTTTAACGAAAGTACAACCTGAATATAGCCGCAAATGTCAACCATGGAACAAAATATTTCGGTTTTGCAGAGTCTGGGTGTTTTCATAATGCATATGCTGTATGCTTCAAATATAAAGAGAGAAAACTTTTACAAAGTACATTTTGATTATGTTATTTTATGAATTCATCAATTTTTAATTTAGGTAAAACAATAACGAGTAAATATTTGTCTCTTTCGAGATTAATTGCAAACATCTGTTACAATCTGGCAACTGGAGGTTTGACGATTGTCAAATATATCCAATAGTCTATCAAAGGACAATTGCCAAAAGTATTTCTTATAATTAATTGCAATTAATTTACAAAGCAACAAATACTTACTCGTTCTTGTTTTATATAAATCAAATATTGCAGAATTCACAAATTCATATAATCAAAATGTACTTTTCTAAAGCTTTCTCTTTTTATATAGCATACAAAATATTTATAAGCATTTAACATATACATTATAAAACATGCCTACACTGCCAAAACGAAATGTTTTGTTCCATGGTTTCCATTTGCGGCTATATTCAGCTTGTACTTTCATTAAACTTAACCTAGTGGGTTTAAAAACTAAACGGAATATATTAAAAAACCTTAACTGCCAAAATATTTACTGAATCGATTAGATTCTACTTTTTTACGTCGGCAATTACTTTTGTAGTCATTACTCAGTACTCTTTAGCCGCAGACCTCCCTACATGTATTTTTATTTTCATTTAATAACTTTCAATTAACAATTTTAACTTTAGATTTATATTCGTATACAACATTAATGTTGGGTTTGACAGAACGAATGACAGCCGCTGTCAACGTCATAAAAATAACCTAACAATGTCCACTTTAACTATGCACTTAATTCACATTTGAAATTGAATTATAATTATAATTGAGTTGTCAGTCTTTAATTTCAAATGTGTCAAACAATTACAAGAATCAGATAGGCAACATCATGCTAATTTATTCCTTTTAGTTTTTAAACCAAATACACTTGACTTTCATTACTTAAATGAAAGGACGTGGAGATAACGGACGATTGTGTAAACCAAACATAGCGTTTTTGACGTTATTGTGGAACATATCCAGTGAGTTATGCCAGTACGTCAACAGTGTCTTTTAAGATATTGTGAGGTTGATATGTTTTTGAAAGTAGTCGAAGTTGAGTAGAAAGTTTACAGTATTTTGTTCTTTGAAGAGCGTAGACTTTAAGCACAAGCGATACGATTATTTACGAAGTCATTCATCTACGAAATTCTTAAAGAGAATACAAAAATGTGTTAGATTTAAACGAGATATTACAAAAAATGTACTAATATGTAGAAAGGTTTGAAATTTGTTCATTGGACAGTAAAATATTTGTTATTTTCGGCAAAAAAATTGAAAAACAAATAATTAAGTCATCAATAAGATTCATATATTAAAGGTGATACAATTTTAGATGTACATTTTTCCTGTTTCTTTTGCCCTTATCTTTCCCTGAAGATGTACGTTCAACAACTTGATTATTCTCAAAATGATCGCCAGTTGTTATATATAATTAAGTCTAATAGATAACTAGCATATTTTTGTATGCAAAAAATGAATTAATTGTTTATATTTATCATGATATGGGCGCCGGAAGTATTTTACATTCAATATTCTTTATTGCCTGCCTTGCGTAATAAAGAAAAACGCTTCTAAAAACAATTGGCACTAAATTGGGTCAGGTACGAGTCCCTACCCCTTCTATTTCAATTTATATTAATTCAGTAGGAGCTTCAAGTCACGCAATGGTTATTATTTTGCCCTAGTAGAACCAAATTTTTATATACCTGTGAGTATGGCATGGTATAAGGAAATTGTAATCGCTAACTCACAGATTGACCTTTTCAATGTCGATGTTTTCTCCAAATTTGGTCTTCGGAAATAACTGATAACTTCTTCTATTCTTGTTTGCTCTCTAGCCACTATGCAGAAACACCTGATTAGTAATTTAACAAGAAAAAGCCATTCTCTTGTGTCCATCTTCATCAAATTATAATCTATTTTAATTTTCTTTCCAAAAACTGTACCATGTTTCATGTCGGTACCACTTTTGGTATGGTTTAACATGTTCAAGGTGCAGATTTACCTCATTCCACAATCTCTTCCAAATTTCGGCACTTCTCGTACACCATTTTTAAATAAGTGATCAACTTTGCCATTATTTACCTGTAAATTTGTGGTATATTAACTTATTAATGATATATTTAAAACCCAATCAAATTTTAACTGGTATGAAGATAAATATCTGTCAATCAAAGAGTGATTGAACATTTCCACACACATTTGAATATGAACAAAATCAAAAATGGGCATTTATTTTTGATACGATACAGGGGTTGTTTTAGTTGAAATATGATTGATATTGAGGAGTTGAAATATGTTTCCAAATTATTATGTTTTTCGTAAATTTTCATAGTAATCAACTGTACACCTATTAATACACCATTTAATGACAGAAAAAAGATATTCTACCCATTTTTGTATTCTCAAATCATCTTTGTGAAATAATTTTATATCCCATCTGAATATATTTACACAATGTACCCAAACTAATGATGTCAGCTAAGCATATAACGAAGTATTGCATTTAGTCCATTTTGACAAAAGTATTTATATACTATTAATGTTTGACAAACTTATTTAAATGTTAACTTCTACTAACTTGTATTTAAATATTCCTCAACGAAGAAATGCAATAATAAGTCTTGGTGAACCTCATCAAGAAATGATTTAGTCAATTTTTTTTCTCTGCTTATTGTATCAATAAGTTTGAATTCGTAGGTATTCAGATGTGACAAGGTTAATTTTTTTCATTGTTATCTGTGTCTTATACTTAAGTATTAAAATGTGCTTATTTGCAACAAAACAGTGAATCAAGTGTTGTCGTAAAGGAATTTGAGAAGTACCTAATTATTAACCAAACTTCTCGCGCAGATTTTAAAAGGCTTATCTTAATGGCATTAGTTAAGTAAATGGTGAAATTGTACAGTGGAGTCTGTTGATATAGCAGATACCACTAACACCTTGCACGTACGCCACTGACGGAATGCTAATCTTCCAATCGTTTCACCGGTGGGAAAATCCCACGACAGAAGACAATACGCGCAACCGGCTACCACCTTATCATAATTATATGCTGTAACTTCTTCTTATCGTAAAATATCTGGAGGTATTTAAATTTAGATACAATAAAAGCCAATTATAATAAAATTCTTTTCTGCAGGTTTTATAAGGTCCCATTTTAGTGGCATTTGTTAAGTAAATTGTGACAGTGGCTAGCGCAAATCGGCTTGAATGGCAGATCGCACAAACGCCACTGAAGGAATGCATTGTCAAAACTGGCATTTTCTGTAGGTTGCATAGGAATTTTATTCCCTCATTTCCAATTAAACTGAAAGAATAAAAATGCAAGGAAAAGAACACTCTTGCCACTGGTGCTGTTTAACTTTAGATTACTGATAAAACATTATAGAGGCTGCAGTGAAATGAAATCTTGAGCTACAAATACATAACAAAAATCCATATTTAGTTATCTTTAAGTAATCTCAAACTGCCACCACAGAATGTAGCGACGCATAGATTGTTGTCACCTAATTAAATAAATATTACAGCATAATTTTCGATTAACTGTTTTGTTGCATGTACAAGCACATAAATATTTTCAAAATATGAATGAAAATTTTCATCATCACGCCAAAATTTTCTTCCAAGAAACTGTGATGCCATTATATCGTTATTTTTGGTTTTTACCAACTACTTATGTTTTTCAATTATAACTGGAGAAGGTTTTGGTCAAATGTAACTTGATAATTATTTTATAAATTGCGGGTATCATCACATTACTTTTTGATATGCATTATCGCATTTTGTATTCATTTTTGAATAATACAAAATCACATTATCACTAGAAGTTTCATATTTTTTTAATTTACATTCTTGATAATCTTTCACCTGAACGAAAAATAATTAAATAGAAGCATACTTCTGGATTATATTACAATAATTTATAACTAATTCTCTAATCAGTTATAAATATGGATGGAAAAAGTCACTATGTGCCAAATCAAGTTCACCAATACGATGTTATGAATATCTAAAGGCCCCAGAGGCCGCATGTTTATGGCGAATTAGTTTTAGGACTATCTGTCTTCGGTGATATCATTCAAAATTGACGTATCTACAAAATTTTAATTGTAGGATGGCAACATGTTCAGTTTTTCGATTCCGAACTACTTTAAATTGATTTTGCACATCTTGAAAGACCCTGACAATATTCAATTTTCTTTGGGAGCTAATTATTAAGGCTTCGTCTAGGTCAGTCTCTCAGGTGTGAGAACATCTTATCTTAAATGCTAATCTGAAAAATAAGCTTGATTGGAACAAATAACACAGAATATTAACTTATCATATGTATACAGGGTGTATACAATTTCATTAAGAATCGTTCATATAGTAACTAGAGAAACTAGTTCATATAGTAACTTATCACAAACTATGAAGACTTTATCTTAAATCTTTGTATTGTGTGCTAAGGTTTCTTCAGTTACTATATAGAGAAATCTGAATGAAACACCCTATATATGTACTCACCCCAGCGAAGAGATTTAACGATGTAAATGAATTTATGCACTAAAACATCAGCTTAAGTAGATGAAAAATGTTAAAAAAAAAAAAGATGCTCACTCCTATTGAAGCGGAACTGAAATTACTGACAATGAGAGAAGTCAAATTTGACAAAAGACAAATAATTTGTCGCTATTTTGGAGTAGAGCAATATTTATACAGTGTGTCCATAAAGTATGGAATAAATTTGACATTTCCTAAATGAAAAGTCTTTTTAAAAAATCTATAATATACCTCTAATATTAATACGATTTCTAATATTAATCAATTATAATAAATAACTTGAAAGTAATCCAGTAATTAATACATGAATTTATCTTAAATGTTCGAATTGTAGCCCTTGTTGATTTACACCCAAACAAGTTGTACAAATTCTTGTAGTAAAGCCTTCTTTATGGATTCTTGTTTATGTTTTTACGAATTCTTGTTGTAAAGTCTTCAATATGTACATGCTTCGTTTTATAAACAATATTCTTTAAATGACCGCACCGAAGGATTGAGGTCTGGCGGCCTTGCTGACCATTCAATATGTCCACGTCTTCCAATCCACCTGTTAGGAAAATTTCGTTTAGGTACCTTTGAACATCTACAGCATAATGCAGAGACGCACCATCTTATTGAAACCATAAACTTTCATCAAAACCTCCAGGATTAATTCTACTGGGGAATAAATTAACTAAAGTTGGTACGAGATACCCTCTTAAAAACTGAAGGTATGCTGGCCCGTTTAAATTACTTTCGAAAAAGTAGGGTCCGATGATTCTGTTTCTTACAATGCCAGCCCATACGTTTACCTTTTGCGGGTATTGTGTATGATGTTCCCGCATCCAGTTGAGGTTTTCTTTTGCCCAGTATCTACAATTCTGACGGTTGACCTCGCCATTTAATGTGTATGTAGCCTCATCAGAAAAAATAATATTTTGAACCAAGAGAGAGTTTCGGTGGCAGTTATCCATCATTATTTTGCAAAATCGTATTCTTTTATCTGGATCACATTCGTTTAATTCCTGTAGAAGTGTGCATCTAAAGGGTTTCAAGTTTTACTACTTTGTATACCGTTGATTTGCAAACATCGAGATCACGACTAACCTTATGAGCAGAAGTGTACACATCTTCATCAAAAGCAAGTAGAACATCTATCGTTGACCCATAATTTATAGAGGGACGACCTGATTTGCTTGCCTTTCTAACCGTACTAGTGTTTCTAAATTTATTTTCAATCTTACTTACTGTTGACTGCGTTATGTCTCCATACCAATCATCATGAGTATTTCAATTCTTTGCTTTATACTCAAATTCATTTCTACTTCAAATTAATTCTAAGCAATAATACAGAACATTCACTAATTAACACAATTATTGTACTACATAATTGTTAGTAAACGTTACTAAAAATAATTACATTTCACTAAAAACTAGTAGTAGGCTACTTTTTTGCAATAATTTATTTTCTAAGCGTATATCTTTCAAATTATATCCATTTTACCCCGAGTATTACACTTTTTTGGCTTTTCATTTAGGAAATATCGAATTTATTCCATACTTTACGGACGCACTGTCTATGGCGTAGAATAGTATGGAGTACAGAATCTAAATAAGGGAAAGATTAAACAAAATAATTTAGTTGATACAAGAGTTCAGCGCCAACTATTTTTAGAATAAAAAGAATAAAATAAAAGAGAAAGCAACGTGAAAATTATAATGTTATAACATATATTCACGATTTGTCATATATTCAAGCATAATTGCGATGTTTTTTGGGACAACAGTCGATTCTGGAAACCTTCACGAAATTTTGGGTACGAAAAAAGCTATAGCCTCGATGAATTGTTTCAAATATACTATATTAGGATGACGAGATTTACCAGTGATAATTATCAAACATTTCTACTGATTAATTTTAGATGTTACAATGTATACAAATATCCGCAATTTATTGTGATCTTGTTTTGATCTGTTCATATGTACTTAATAAGAAAAAAATCATCACTTTTATCGTTTTTTTTTATTTCATGTATTTTATCAACATTTTCAGATAGCACAAATATCATTACGTAAATTATGATTATTATACTCTGCTTTTGGTGCTGTTTTATGTTTAATAAAAAAGTGTAAATAATTTTTATGTATATAAGCTATCAATAACGGGGTCGAAACTGAAGAAGACATGTTTTAAGTAACGAAAGAAGATTGGAAGAGTTATGTTTTTATAAACACCTGATATTTTTACGTAGTAGGCTTCAAGTTATAGTTTTATGGACAGAAAAAAGTACTACGCACGAAGCAAACTAATTTTTAACATCTAATATCATGTACGTAATTTTTTATTTAGCAGTCTCTCCTTGTATTTTCCATGTTCGCGTATCTTGAGCCATCTGGTGCCAGTTTCTCTCTGCCTTTTCTTTCATGTCGTCGATCCATATTGTTGTGGTCTTCTTATGTCTCGTTTATGCTCTCTTGGTCTTATTGTATTAGTCTCTTTGTCCACTTCTCTTCGCTCATCTTTTGCCATATGTCCTGCCAATTCCCACTTAGATTTTGCGATAGTTTCGATAACATGATCTTGAAATATTCAGCATAGTACTTTAATCTGCTGTTGCAGGACACATAAAGAAGGTAGAAACCTCCAGTGACTTGTGAACTTGTTTAGCTATACCCATTGCAATTAAAGGTAACCCATTCTGCACTAAATTAATCTTTAGTTTTGATTTACCTCGTACTATTTCATCGACGAAAAGCCGATAACGACCAGCGGACACTCCACTGACCGGACCATTAGATCTCAAGCGAGAATAACATCAAAAATTCACGTCTATGCAGCCTAATTCACACAACCTTGGATTTTAAGTCACATCGGCTTTTTTCGATGTAAATATTATTCCATTGGACGATTTTAAGGCGTAGTTATTACAGAGAAATCGTTATTCGGTGTACGTAATTAATACTGTATAAACAAATACTCATAATATGTCTTTTCGTTCGAAATTCCAAAACTCAAATTAAAGCCTTATGCAGAATGGGGTTGGAAATACGTCAATTAAAACTTATTGTGTTTTTGGATCGTTACAAATGATGATACATTTCCTATTAGCAATTCTCATATATGTACCATCCTGATACAGTAAAAAAGTGCAAATTTCGCATGTTTCCTACGTACTTTTAAATTTAACCTTCATCGGACGTTCCTCAAAATATTACACAAAAGACGGGTCGGGGTCTGAACGGACCCCATTCTTAAATGGGTGAACTATGCATATACGAAAAACAACTGTACCAGTAACACATTATTTTTATAGTATTGAACATTTATGAGACTAAAGCATACACATCGCTACAAAATACATTCTACTGCTGACGCTAACAAACTAAATAACCTACATACTATTTGTACCATGTACACAAACTCTCTCTGATTTAACGTGTTCTAGACATACAAAATTGTTACATTTTATACATATTTTACTAGTTTTTCTGTGTTTGCCTCTGCAACACACATGGCACCGCGCCCCCTTGTATTTTTTGTTTATTCTACTCTGGGCTCAGGAATATTTAAAAGTTCTGGGAATACATCTGCAATATGGCGCTTTTTATTCTTCTCGATGTGCGATATTTTCGAAAGCAAAAATACTTGAATAATCTGTTTTATATGATGCTGGTAGAAGCTCCATTAGAATAAACGTTTTATTTTTTCGAAGAGTTCAACATAGTTATATTCTTCTCCCATAACTTATCCGCAAGTTGCAAACTCGTAAAAAAAATTGTCAGTTGTTATTTCAAACCCTCCTTCCACGTGGTCTATCAAGTCTAGGACAACTCTTTGGCCTTGAGCTTTTTCCGCCTTAGGACTTTGTTTTCCTAAAAATTAATAGATTTTAACATTTGCTTGTTTTCTTATTGGCAATTCAAAAACTTACCTGAATAAATTTGCATGTTAATACAATAAAAGAAGTAGTGCAGTCCACAAGGACCCATATCTTTAATCCGTACTTGTCAAGTTTGATATAAACTCGGAATGGCGCTGTTGATTCATTTTGCTCTATGCTTTGATCAATAATAATGTCATTTTCTTCTTTAACCTCTGTTACATTGTCTTTATCTTCTAAATAACTTGCTGTATCCTCATTGATATCATGTTCTGGATCATCACTTTCAAGTAAATGTCATCCAACTGACACTGGACCTCAATATATTTATATTATTTCTTTAAATTTTATTGCAGCTCGGGGAATTCCCCATTTAAACATGTAAACTCCTTGCATAAAACTATAGACATTCATAGTCGGTACTAATCCGTGAAATCTATGTGATTCCCACATTATTACAACTTTATGAATTCATTTTATATGACATAAAAGGCTGGCCGGGGTATTAGGAGACCACAGCCTATAAAATTGAAGTTAATTTAATCTAACCGTATTTTGATAATGTATTACATGAGACTATACTTGGAGCATGCCTTAGTATACTACTTGAAAGAACCATTTAAAACTAATTGCTTCTTCACTTTCGACCTCAATTATATATAATGCATTTCGTCCCTTTAATATGTGTAACCTTAAGTAATATAAATAACATTACTCCTTCAAGTATTAGGTGGTTGGAAAAATCCTTGAAATATTTTTGAAAATAAGTGAAAACTTTCCTGACTTGTACAGTCTGTTGAAAAGAAGTGATAGTGATAGTTGGAATCTCTAGAAATAGTTTTTTCTTACAAAGTTCGTTACTGCTTATTGATTACTAACTTCTTATTAAAACAAAATTTGTGAAATAGTGTTTGAGTTTAATTAATATTGATTAAATTAGTTTTACTGTACATAGAAATTGAACACAAACAGAAATATTTGATACATTAAAGGCGGCTACACAATTGCCCGGGAACGGGAACGAGAACGGAAACTGAAAGAATCAGCAGATTCACAATTAAGGGTAAACAAGGTGTTTTGTGCTACGAATATTTAAATGTTTTGTCACTGTCACTTGTAATGTTAATTATTTTTTTCTCAAAAAGAGAATAATACAAAAACTGATACAAATTTAACCCCTGCTGTTCGATTGGGTTCAATCATGGCTGCAAATGCTGTAACAAGATTAAGGGATAGATTAGCCATCTATTTAATATCTGATGTAGGTTCAGTACTTTGGCAGCAAAAATATATTAATAGGGGATGAATTTATTTTTTTTTAATGGAACCAATGTGTATAAAGTATTTTTGAAAAATAAATTTTACTTAACTGAAATGAAAATAAATAGTTCTTTTGCATAGAAAATTGCAATAAAAGATCTATATAGTACATCTTTTTTAAATTATAATTTGTTTTTTGGTGTTAATGACTTCAGATCTTCTACTCCTGACTTCATAAAATTTAAGTCACTGCTGTTCTGTGAGTCTTTTAATTTTGTCATCATGTCCATTGCTTACAATATTCTGCAATAGAACAACAACTATTGGTTTGCAATGCCTCATCTTTTATACCCCTTACTGCATCGATCATACATTTTTCCACTAAAGAAATCAACAGTTCGTCATAGTCATTCATTTTAATGTAAAATACATAAAATGCTTAGACAAGAGGGTTAGATTATAAAAAGTCACTCAAAATGTAAACAAATTTTTATTTTGCATTTGACAGTATTTTAAATACTGCTTTCTGATTGGTTCCGGGAATACAACGGGAACGAGAAAGTTAAAACATGGGCAACTTTCCCAATCTCGTTACCGGGCGGCTTCTCGTTCTCGGTTATTGTGCATCTAAATATTGATTTACGTAGAGGTTAACTTTTTTCCCGTTCCCGTTTCCGTTCTCGTTCCCGGGCAATTGTGCAGCCGCCTTAAGTACTTAAAATCTTAATACTACCAGTTGGTACACATCAGAAATCTCTGGTCGTGATCCGAGATTATCTGTTCACATTCAGGTTTCGATCATGTCTAGTCTCTTTTCTTTAGTGAATGTGAAATCGTTAAAATTTTCCAGATGGTGACTGAATTTGAGCCGAATCAGAATGGATTACTTCACCCTAACCACATAATAATAAACAATCAGAATGTCCACTCTCAGATGCCGCCTTTGAAGTTTTCCAGCACGCGCGCCATGTTTTAGAAGGAAACACATAACACAGACATATGATTTGTGAGGTTATGTAATTGTTTATATTTTTTATGTTTAAATATATTATATTTATGTTGTTATATTTAACAAGGTTAATATAATTGTATAGTATATCTAGAATTGCCGTAAGTCAATTAAACCGGGTTAATTTTGTCTATACACACCACATAAACAACACTGGTTCCCTCTAAAACATGGCGGAACGTCTGCGCGAACGAGATGCGCGTACTTAATTTTCCATGGAGAGTGGGCATTCTGATTGTTCATTATTCTGTGCCCTAACCATGTGAACGCATGATTTTTTTATAATTTTCGTTATAATTCCTGTAGAGTACCGACAATAAGTATCAACTCTCTTCGGTCTTCATAGCTTAAAAGGAATTAATTGATCAATAACTGAAGTAACGAATTTAGTAGGAAAAATAGTACGAACACGTTATGGTCTTAATGGTACTGTATAAAAAATTCATCTTATAATTGTTAACTGCGTAGCATTCTGTGATGTCAAAAATATTTCAATGAATGTCAAAAGTGATATATAGGGACTGTAATAAAGTATAGGAATAAAGTTTATCTAACGATGTATAAAGTATTTATTTTGATTAGTTTTAAGATAAATCTTAGGTTTTTTAGTGGTATTACTATTAAAATGTTGTGTATATATATTTTGCTTCGAGTATTGTTTTAGTGAAATATTGAGAACAATCGATAGTTTTGTTGCAGGTTAAAATAAATATATACAAAAATTAACATTGTTTTTCTACACCCCATAGCAACCAGAATCGTAAGCCTTTTCATAAGTAAAGTGAAAAAAACGACAAGTTATGCTTTCAGAGGAAAAAACTTTAGAGCTCTGCATAAACATCTTGTAACAAGCAACAACATAAATTGAAGAATTGTCTTTTTATATCGGTTCTTTCAGCCTTGTTTTTTTTTACAATGGGTAAGATGATAACCTGGCTGATCAACCCTCCTCTTTTATCCGGGCTTGGGACCGGCTGTGGGCATGAACGCGGCTTCTTAGCTACTCAATCCATCCAGTCCTAGCGCTTATTACCCCCAGTCAGAATCAACCTCAGAAAATAACACCAAAAACAAAATTTTCTACAGGAAATCACTGAGGAAAAATTCAATGTAGAATCATTGGAACGACTCTACAACAGAAATGTACCAAAGGAGGCTAGCACAAAAGATACAACTGAAACAAATAGACGACATCGAAGATATAAACGGAAGCGCTACATAGAAACAACAACAATATACCATGGTTCAGAAAAGAAATGTAAAGAGAAACGAGAGGCCTACACGAAGTAGAAAACATCAATCCTCCAGAATCCCGAGACACCCATAGAAGAATACGAAATGAAACAAAGCAGTAGGTAAGAAGAACCAAAACTGAACACTGGGGATAGTTTACAAAAAGGATGCAAAGTGACTTCTACAGTACAAAAAAACAAATATGTAGGTTCATAAGAAACCAACGGAAAGAAATGGCAAAATTAAAGGAATACAATAACATACCAGCAAACGAATGGGAAAGATACCTGGCGGAACTGTTCAAAGGAAAGGAAAATATTAATCAACACAATCACGTACCTGAATTGAGACACGGAATACAAATCAGTTTTCAGGAAGTAGAGATAGCCATAAATTCACTCTAAAAAAATAGCAGGACCAGACAGAATAACCAACAAGCTTCTAAAACACGGAGGAGAAATTATAACTTTTGAGATAAAAAAACTTATGTAAAAGCTAAAATGTTTAAAAAAGGAAATAAAGAAGACCCCAACAATTATAGAAGCATAAATCTACTGAACACCGCACTTAAGCTTACCACAAAAGTCCTAACCAACAAAATCAATAAACTAACAACTTTATCAGATGAACAACAAGGATTCAGATCCGGCAGATCCTGCGTAGACGCCGTATTTGTACTAAGAAAAATCACAGAAAAGGCCATCGGGTTCAATAAACCAGCATATTTATGTTTTATAGACCTGACAAAGACTTTCGATCGCATCCAAGTCGAAGACGTCTTACATCTACTGTATTAAAGAAACATACAAACTAACATGTACTTCCATAATCGAATACAGGCAAAGATAAATGGAAAACTAACACAGTGTATACCAGTACAAAGTGGAGTCAGACAGGGTGACTCGTTAAGCCCAACTCTCTTTAATATAATAATGGACGAAATAATACAAGCAGTACGTAAAGGTCATGGCTACAGAATAGGGAATAAAGAAATCCAAATATTATGTTACGCAGACGACGCCGCATTAATCGCCAAGACAAAAGACGAGCTCCAACGATTAACACATATGTATCTTCAATACTTATGTATCTGGATAAGAAACAAAACAAAAGTCAAAGACGCAGGTCAACATATAGCCAGGCTAAAATGGAGTTTCGCAGGTCATAACGCCAGACAAACAGACAATAGGTGGAACAACACGATACAACATTGGAGACCATGGACAGGAAAGAGAGCAAGAGGACGACCCCAGATGAGATGGGGAGATGACATTAGAAAGATAGGAGGAATACACTGGAAACAGAAAGCACAAAACAGAAGCGAATGGAGGAAACTGGGGGAAGCCTATGTTCAAAATTGGACGAATTAAAGGGCAAAAGAAGAAGATCTTCAATACAACGGCTAAGAAATACAATATGATAATACCAGCAGAAAAAAACGTGTGACAACATCTAAATACCCACTATGGTATAAAATCGAAATTGATGGGAAAATAATAAAGCAGGAAGCAAGGTTTAGATATCTGGGAATAGATATAACTAGTTACGGATATGTTAAAGAAGAAGTACGACAACAAAGCTGAAAAGCAAGTAAAGCGGCGGGATCTCTTAATGACACAATCTGGACAAACACCTAAGACAAGACACAAAAACAAAAATCTATAAAGCAGCAATAGACATAAATGGATGTGTGACAAAACGAAAACAGAAGTGGAACAAACACATCAGTAGAATGGCAGAGGATAGAATAGCACGAGATAAGTCACCAAATGGACGAAGAAGTATTGGCAGAGCAAGAAAAATATGGTGCAACAATTTAAACAATTTAGGAGGCTAATATTGAAGAAGAAACAGGCTTTAAAGCCTACATACAAGAAGGAAGAAGAACATAAAAAAGTTAATATAAATCAGCTAATAATGTAACATAATATTTATTAATTCTAAGGCGGTATTAATTTCGCCATGTCGACTAACAGTTCTTTAAAAACACTAATTCTATCATTAAATCTTATTTATATTTTCGGCAGTGTATTACTGGTTTCCTTTTCTAGGCATTATGTCACTGTAGTTAAGTGCTGTAATTTGACAATAAAATTATTTGACAATTTGGTTTCTTCTGACACATCGAGTTACTCGATCGTCATCACAAATAGTAGTGTAAGTGAAATAGGACTTGTGGGGAGAGTAAATTGCATGGGCCCAGCCGTTTGTAACGGCGACGGCGCTACTAGTCACGTTAAGTGACTAGTGTCTAGAGCCGGACCCACTATTCTGTGCAGACTTGCGCAGTTAATTTGTATCCACATATGAATGTGACAATGAGGTTTATGTGTATTGTTGGTTGCATAAGAATAACTCTAAAATTAATAGTAAATAATAGCAAATCAAAATTAAAGGTTTTTTAAAATAGTTTTATAAAGTATTTTAAAAAATACTTTTTGACTTAAATTTAATAACAATAAACATAATAACAATTGAACAACTTAAATTTACAATAACTTATGTCTAAATAATTTTAAGTATCCTCCGAAAAAAAATGTGTTAGTGGCAACATTGTAATCCAATCCACACCTTTGATAAAATTGCAAATTTTAGAAATATAAGATAAAAACAGTAGTATTGTTCTGAAGCTATTTTCTTGTGGCATTGTAAATTAATTACTATTTATAACTGGGAATAAGCCACATTAAAGATAAAAATACATTTATTGACGTTTCAATTTCCAATTCGGAAATCGTTCTCAAAATACAAATAGTAAATTAAACAAATTTTGTTTTTTGTTACATAGTGAAAAAATTCTTCTGATAATTTAATTTTATCTGACTCATTTATATTGACAATTCAGACATACATTATGCATTTTAAAGTAGACGACTTTAAAATGATATTGCCAATATTGTTGAGTTGCGCTCCTGGGACGACTTTACTTATAAGATAGTTCATTCGATTACATGAAATCAACTTTAACTTGAGAATATCCGTCAGAAAAAATCATAGCATGTAATTCGTCTTTAAAAAGACAAACACATGACATGATGACAGTAAAATTCTCCTGTTAGTGATTCCATAGTAAATTATGAGGGAAAAACCAGGAAAAAACCTCATAATACTATCCCGACATTGTAAGTATTTGTTCGTGAATTTAGTTTACCTTCAACAAACATCAAAATTCTGATTTTATGTTACGTTATTTAAAAAACATAAATGATTTATCCTCTATATGTTACTGACTTACTAATACTGGTATTTTCTTATTAATAACTTCCTCTTTCAATATTGGTAACCAGATCCTACTACATTCTGCCGAGGAATTTGCGACACAATTGGCCTCATTTAGCATAATTAGAGCCGCTTCTTTGATTTTTCTTTTTTTACCATCCGTTTCTTTTAGGACTATATTTGAATTATTCCATTGAACTCTATGTTCATTATCCCATGCGTGTTTACATATTTGAGATCTATCAAATTCTCTATTTTTAATATAAGATTGATGTTCACTTATTCTAACATTTAATGGCCTTGATGATTCACCTAAATAAAACTGATCGCATTCACAAGGTATTTTATAAATGCAATTCTTTGTCCTTTCTTGTTCATTGTTAGGTTTGGTTTTGGACAAAATAGATCTCAACGTGTTTGTTGTTTTGAATGTTGTTGAAATGTTGAATTTATTTCCTATCCTTTTAAGTTTTTCTGATAATCCTTTTATGTACGGTATTGTTATTTTCCTCATATTATTCCTTGTGTATGCTGTAGGATCTCGTTCTAAGTTGTTCTGTTCTATTCGATCGATTGTTGAAAATTCCCTATTTATAAACGATAAAGGATAATCATTTTTTAATAAAACAGATGTTAACAAATGTTTCTCCTCCAAGAACGAATTTTCGTTAGAACAAGTAATTTTGGCTCTATCGTATAAGGATTTAATTATTCCCTTTTTTACATTAATATTGTGATTTGATTTGAAATTTAAATATCTATTGGTGTGTGTTGGTTTTTTATACACCTGAGTCTCATATCCAGTATCGTTCTTAGAGATCAAAACATCCAGGAAAGGTAGCGTGTTATTATATTCCTTTTCCATGGTAAATGTTATTGTCTCTTCTTTATCGTTTATATCGTTTAGGAATGTGTCCAACAACTCTGATCCATGAGGCCATATTGAGAATACATCATCTACATACCTCCACCATACTGTGGGTTTGAAATTTTGTTTAAAAATGATATTTGTTTCAAAATCTTCCATAAATATTATTATTTAATATTTTCAATATATTAATATTAAATTAAATATTAATATTTAATTTAAATATTAATATATTATTAAGTTAAAGATATTCTCAAGTTAAAGTTGATTTCATGTAATCGAATGAACTATCTTATAAGTAAAGTCGTCCCAGGAGCGCAACTCAACAATATTGGCAATATCATTTTAAAGTCGTCTACTTTAAAATGCATAATGTATGTCTGAATTGTCAATATAAATGAGTCAGATAAAATTAAATTATCAGAAGAATTTTTTCACTATGTAACAAAAAACAAAATTTGTTTAATTTACTATTTGTATTTTGAGAACGATTTCCGAATTGGAAATTGAAACGTCAATAAATGTATTTTTTATCTTTAATGTGGCTTATTCCCAGTTATAAATAGTAATTAATAAAAACAGTAGGTATAGATAAATTTTTATATATCTAATACACATTGCTAAAAGGGAAAAAGATACAATACCAAAATGTTATAGTATTCCAAATCGAAAAAATTAAAAGAATATGGATGGATGAAAGTTGGAAGAAGGACTATTAAACATTCATACCTTGAAATATTGATTAGCACCTAATGAAACCAAACTTTTGTTAGTAAATACAAACCGAATGCTATTTTGTACATTTTGCTTCTGCAGTTCAATTTCCTTACATCTTAACCAACATGAATCTTTTACTTATATACTATAAAAGTTACCGTATTTTATATAAAAGTCATACATTTATTTCATTATTATAGACTTTCATGCACCTTATACTTCTGAGCAATAGTTACATGCTAATTTGTGATGATCCTGAAGAGTAAGATCTCAGAAATGTTAGAGTTTACACTTTATTATGTACAGTTCACTCTATAAGGAAGAGTAATTTAGAAGGTAACAAACCAGTAATAATGAATATAGTGGCATCTATATTTGTTTATCAATAGGAAAATCTCCAACACGATGGGAAGATTAAATGAAGATTGATGGAAAAATCCCTACATGAAGTTATCCATCTGGTACAGGATCACAGCCAATGGAGACAGCAATCTAACAATATTTAGAGTGTCCCCACCCAATGACCCACACCCTGACAATCGCTTAAGGACTGAGGAGGAGGAGGATATTTGTTGTCAATAATTTACCAAAAAAATTATACAAATAAACAAGTGTCAAGATATCTGTGTTTTATTTTGTTGTTTTCGGAACTTTGGTTTGTTAATGTAATGGAAAACAGATATATTATAGACTTTCCTGTACCATTATATAATATATATACTTTCTTTGTCTGATGTTACCTTATAGGTACATTTATATATAAAATGCGTAAGTGTATACTATATTTTTTGGCATAAAATAAGTTTTTATTTATTTTAATAAGAGCATACTTTTTGAATTTTGCAGCCTAAAATTCAAAACATATTTTTTGAATTTCACACCCAAAGTTCAGAACCTACGTTTTAAATTTGCCGCTAAATAAAATTAGTTTCGGCCCGTCCGCATTTGGCGTTAAAAACTCTCTCCCAAATCTGTCTATGGAACTTACCTTATGTAATGTAGAGAGGGCTATGTACTGAGTACTCTGACTGACTGACTGACATATCGAGGTAAACGATAATAAGAATATTTTAACATATTCAGGTAAATATGTGATTTCCCTTAATAGATTTGATTAGATTAATCATTTATTTGTTTTATCACAATGACATTAATTTGTTTTGAAAATTTATCTTATCTATCTAAGGTACTGTTAGTTCAAATGAGATAAATATTTAGGAGTGAATCACCTAAAAAGAACTTTATAAATAGCTGATACAGCATAATTTTTACTTTATAAATTACGTTTATATTTATAAATTGAATTTATGCAGCTGTATTAAATTTCAGAGAATGTACAATATATCATTTTTTATAATAAAAAATATAAAACTCTGAATGCTATTTATGTAGTCATACCAAACAGTTAATCACAATTGGGGCAATATATAGATTTTAATTAATATAGTCATAATATAAAAAACTTAAAAACTGGAAAGTAGGTAGACATTAACTGGCTATTAATTATTGAATAACATAATACATAACATTTTTGAAAGTGTATTTAGGTCATTTACCTTCTTCAAAATTGCCTCTAAAAAGTTTAAACATCAGATTATGAAGGAAGTGGTATTTGTAGAATATTTCTGTATGCAAAAAGGTTATTCAATTTGATATAGATTTGTAATGCACCAATGATTTATTACACTATTATTGGTGTTTTAATTGTTCTCAAGATACTCTAATAAAATATCTGTATAATTTATAGCTATGAAACTTTGATAAACAAAAGCTCTGCTACAAAATTCAGATTTTGAAAAAATTATGGTTAAAGTTTTTCATTGTAAACTTTTCTCACATGTACTTTTATTGGACAAAAACTTTTCTTTGTCCTTACTAATATATCGAATGTTATTGACAAAAAAATATCAATAAAATTTGAAGAAAAAAACAGTACATAACACCTTCATCCACTGTAAAATTATAGAATAAGGAAAACAACTACTGTTTTATAGAAGAATATTGTATTAAAAGAAAAACTTATCTAACTGGTTAACAAGATATTATTGCTTAATATAAGGTAATAACATTTTAATGATACATTATTTGTTTGCTAAGATTGGTTCATAGAAATATGAATATTCTGGTTTTACAAACTTAAGCTGTTCTTGAGATTTTTTCTTCAGAGATAGTTCCATATTTCTCCCAAATTCTTTCAATTTCAATATTCTCTAGCGCTGTTGTTCTATTCTTATTTTGATTAATATTTACTTTTCTAAATGGAACTGTTTTGTTGTATGATTCCTTTACCATACTCTCCTACTCTTCTCCATTTATTTCTGTCTCTAAATCTGCCTGTTTCATTTAGTTCATCCTTTTCTCTATTAATAAGAGGAAGTTTTTGTGGTAGATCAGCAATCCTTCTGTGTTAAGTGTTAAGTCATTTCTGGTACAAATACTGTGTCATGTTTTCGTGACACATTTATTCTCTCAAAATCTCTGTCACAGTCTAAGTAAGTATGGCCAACCTCAGGAAATTTGTGGTCAATACAACAGAAGTATTCCTTCAAATAAGATACTGATAGAGGCAAATATGTGGAAGTTCTTGTTCTAGTCCTCACGTGAATTGGACATCATATAATCCTTTTTGGTGATTTCATCAACTTTAATAATATCTGAGTAGAGAACTGCATATTTCGGCACTTCCTTTGTTTGCAAGATCTTTGGTCCAGGTACAAAAACATGCTTTGTCTAGGTCTTTTGTTATAATATGCACCCCAAAATTGTAAAAGCACATTTACCTAAGGTAAAATGCCAAGGTAATATAGACCAAGTCTTTTCAATCTTTGTCTTTTTTCTTGTCAACTGCGAGCGCTTCAGTTGCTGCTATGTAGTTTTCTTCATGTCCTTTCATTAGATTCACCATCACAGATACTACATGTATCACTCTTTGGATTTCCAAATGATAAATTAAACCCCGTTGCAAAAATATTGGAATATGAACATATTTTAAGTCTGAATTCTCCAAGAAATCCTACTACATTCCTCAAGATAGAACTTTTTTGTGGAAGAGAACGGTATTTTTTATTTCTAGAATAGTGTGAGTCTTATGCAGGAAATTTACTTATGTGTTCTATCACAAAATCCCTAACAACTTGGTCTATTTTATGTGGCCTGTTGGAGTGCTTACCTCTGCGATCTGTAGGAGGCACTGCAACACCATTATTAATATGACTCTTTATACTGTCAAGTTTTTTCCTGCCTATTTTGAAGTGCATAAGAGTGTGTGCATAGAGTGTATAACACTTCTTTGCACATTTTTTCAGTAATTCCATCTTTTGTAACATTATATGTGTATGACACAGCTTTTTAATGATTAAGCATTTTTTGCATTAATATCAAGTCTATAGAATTCATCAAAAAATGCCTTCCTGTCATCTTTTGAAAATTTAGTACTACAAGAAAGTCTACAGCCTTGTCTACAAACAATACCTTCTTTCGGCTCCTTGCTTGTAATAATAATGTTTAGAACAAGTATTCTTCACCTTTTGTTCTGTATAAATTTGAGTTTCTTCTAGGTATTTGGATCTCGTTTTCGTTTTTTGGAAACTTTTGCTGTTATAGAAAAGATCTTTTGCTTTCATTTTTTTTTCATTTCCTTGGCCAACCTTTTTAGACTCGTTAAAAGGCTTTTGAATAATCCTGCTTCAGTCTTTGTCTCCAGAAATGAATCTAGTTTCAACAAGGTTGTTCAACAAGCTTTTTAGTGTTACTATACTAAACAACAATAGTCAGGTCATATTTTTGATTTCGCTATAACCTATAACATAATAACGAACTACAATAAACACAATTTATTTTCCAGATAACTTTTTCTTCAGTACTTTATTTGGCAAATAAGTATTTTATATGTAAGATAATTTTAATTTATTTTATCTGTTCAAATTTCTTTCCTAGGTGATACTAGAATTTTAAATCTAAACTAACATAAAATTTAAAATTATTTTAAAAATATGAGTAAGATTATTTAATAATTAAATTAATATGTAATTAATTATTATGTATTATTAATTAAACGTGTCGTTTCAAAAACAAAATATGATTAAAATATCAAATGGTGGTAGTTCAGATTTCTTTCCTAGATGGCGTCGTTAGTTTACTGGGACAAACGGTGTCACTTATCATCATAGACAAGTGACGACACCGTCATCATAGATACTCCAATATTCTAATGTTGTAATGCAATAATTTCTCTATTCACGGAACATATCTAGACTAAATGAGGAGTTTTTTTACAAAACTGAAGAAATTCACTTTTCAAAAATTTTCAGGAGACGTAAACATGTGCTGCAGCTGTTGTACTAGAATTATCGAAAATTTAAAGAATGTAACCAATTGAGGTTAGATTTAGAGAAATAAAACGTTAATCACCATTATTTTTATTGATTTGTATTAACAAAATATAGCCATGTGTCGGTTGGAGATATCGCGTTTTATAAAAAAAAGATGGGTGATATTAACTTTTGTCAAACTAACAATATCTTAGCAATAAAAAATATTAGATGGTACCCACTAAAACAAAAAAAAATGAGTAAAAAATTTAGATGTGAACATTTTTTGCCTCATCCTCCAAGCAATCACACTCGCCATCATGATAGTTTTGAGTTTCTGGATCTGGATCACTAGTAACTTTGTGGTTGAAGAGCATTAATATACCAATGAAGATCAGTGATCTCTTTCCAATTTTGTCCAAAGTGGGTTTGCAATAAATGAAGGACATTTTTTTTTCTCTTCAGTCACGGAATGAGATAGTAGGATTTGGGGAAGAGCCTGAAGAAAATCAGTTTTTTACAATGCTTTTAAAAGATTCTGTTCCACTATCGAAGCTATAGTTGGCGCAGCATTTTATTTTGGTTGAAGTATGCTGGTCCCTTGTTTTGATTTTCTTAATAATGAAGCTTTTGGTTTGACTGATTCTGTGGTCACGAGTCGGAAAGGTTACATGAATTTTCATGAAAGGTCACAATATGAGTATTTTTATTTTGGCCAGCGCAACCATAAAAAAACAACGATACTACAGAAAAAGACGAAAATCTTGGCGTCTTAAGTGATGGATGGGTGCAGATCCGATATCATTTGCTCCTCTGCTTCCCTGCATTTCATTCCACATATAAAATGTTGCTGCCTTTGAGTCAATAGGCACATAGCAAAATGCATAGAATGCAATTTATTGTCGATAAAAGGCATCTCCGATTGGAGTTTTAGGGAGTGGGTGCACTAGTTGCAAATCAAAAACAAAACTATAAGTATCACTGGCAACTTCTTCATTAGTTTGTAAAACGCATCCGCTTTCAGCTTGTGAATACGAAGTTCAATCATTGGACTAATTCTTTTAATTAAGCCGCGAGCGTTTTGTTGAATAAGATATTTAAGACGAGTGCACGTAGCGCATGCGTTTGGAGAGGAAAATCGGTTAGAAAAATACGGTGAAAACATGAATTGCTCACGTGCAAATCGGCAGTGTGAGCATCCTTAAACATTTTATATAACTTATTTACACTTAACTCTGCTGAAAGGTAAACTCTCTTACTTTTTTCTCTTGTATAATGAGATTCCACATAATTTATGTGGCTTATGTGATTGCTTCCTTTTTGGCTCTGAAAAAAGCTTCTCGTCAATAACCATCTCTATTTTCTTTGGGCAGCAGACCTTGATTGACTACCTTTCCAATCCGCAGTAGTCGAGACGCAGATACACACATTGAGAAAAAAATTCACAGAAACCGTTCTTGTGTGAGTTACATAGACAGGCGCACCACTTCCCCTTCTTCTTTGGGGCTCGAAAGCAGAATATATTTCATCAAAACAAGATATTGTTTCTTTTTACCCTCTGCCATGTAGACTGCTTGTCGATTAATTTTTATATCATCGTAGGATACCGTAGCACAACGAAGATTTTTCGCATTATGGGCACATGGTCTGGTCTTCTGTTTTAGGAACACTAAATGGGACGAAGAAAAGATGCCAGAAGAATGGCACAAAGGACAAATTATCACAATCCATAAAAAAGGAGACCAACAAATGTGTAATAATTATAGAGGACTGACATTATTAAACACAGCGTATAAAATCATGTCAACCTTAATACAACGAAGACTGGCCAAAGCGACAACAAATATCATAGGACAGTATCAATGCGGATTTATTAAGGGAAAGTCAACAACAGATGCCATACATACGGTAAAGCAAATTATGGAGAAAGCTTATGGATATAAAATAGAAATTGAACTGCTTTTTATAGACTTCCAACAAGCATTTGATTCAATAAACAGAGCGAAATTACTTACAACTATGAGAGAAATGAGAATACACAACAAATTAAGACGGTTAATAAAAATGACAATGAGCAAAACCGTAGTAACTGTAAAAACACAAGAAGGAGACACAGAAGAATTTATTATAAATAAAGGTGTACGTCAAGGAGATTCATTATCTGCAACTCTGTTTAATCTTGCCCTGGAATATATAGTCAGAAAAATCAACAAAGGTACACTTAGAACGAGAGAGGGACAAATAATAGCATATGCCGACGATATTGTGATAATAACAAAGAACAGAAAAAAAATGGAAAGTATGTTAAAAGAATTGGTAGCAGAAGGGAAAGTAATGGAATTAGTAATAAATCAAGAAAAAACAAAAATAATGAGATTTAACAAAAAATATGACAACAAAAAGATTAGACTGGGAGAATATATATTTGAAGAAATAGAAAAGTTATTTGGGAATAGTATTAGCAAACAATGGAGAAAGGGAAACAGAAATTAAAGAAAGGATAATTACAGCAAATAAGACATACTATGCAAATAAAAAGCTTCTAAAAAATAAATTACTGAGCAAAAAATCGAAAATGAAAATATATAAAACAATAATTCGACCGACTATGATGTATGCTGCCGAAACCCTTAGCATGACAAAAAAACAAGAGGAAGACCTTAGAATACTAGAAAGGAAAATACTAAGAGCAATATTAGGACCAATAAAAATTAATGAAAACCAATATAGACAAAGAACGAATCATGAACTACTAAACGAAATTAAAGAGGATATAGTTTGTAAAATAAAACAGCAAAGGGCAAAATGGCTAGGACATATATGGAGATCAGGACCATCTACGACAATATTCTCAATATTGGAATGGACACCAGCTGGTAAACGAAGACGTGGAAGACCAAGATCTACATGGCTACAAGAAGTAACAAACGATCTCAACAGGGCGGGCGTACGACAATGGAGAGAAAAAAACCAGAGATAGGAAATAGTGGAGAAAAATAACAAGAAAATTAAATAAAGAAAATGAAGACTGATCTACCTCGTAAAATAGATCTAGAGAGCTTAAGCGGTGTAACCCCGTATGGGGTGTTTAGCCACTATATATATATTATATATATATATATATATATATATATATAATATATGTATATATATATATATAATATATGTATATATATATATATATAATATATGTATATATATATATAATATATATATATATATATATATATATATATATATATATATATATAATATATATATATATAATATATATATATATATATATATATATATATAATATATATATATATATATATAATATATATATATATATATATATAATATATATATATATATATATATATATATATAATATATATATATATATAATATATATATATATATAATATATATATATATATAATATATATATATATATATAATATATATATATATATATATATATATATATATATATATATATATATATATATATATATATATATATAAATGAGGATCACTATCGTACTTCATAATTTTTGAGCGCGCTCTCTCACTTGTTTTGATGGATCGTCATTTTTTAGATCCCACCGTTAAATTAGTAACACTATCCATATCAAAATATATCAAAAACACGCAAAACATAGAAACAAAGTTGACATACAACGAATTCACAATATCCCGTCTCATCGAACTGAAAAGTACTGATAATATCACATAATATCATTCACACTGCCAGTGCGACCTGTGAGTACTTTTAGAACTAACGAATATTATATTTTGTTTCACGAATCAACATCTAATTCTAGAGGATGCTTTTAAAACCAAACAAAAATAGTAGAGGGATAGTTCTGCAGGCCGGAGGATTTATGCAGTTTTGTAAAACAAAAACTAATTTTAATGTAACAATAACAATAAAACACTGAAAACTTTGTTTTCAAACTTCCACAAAAATTTTATTTTAACTCTTATCACTATAGCTGTTTCGGCTGATTGCCTTTCTCAAGTGATCTATTTTTGGCATGCGTTTACACTTTATACTGTTTAGGGGAGAACTATTTGTCTCAAGTTGGTCATTCAGAATTATATCTGTGTTTTTTAATTTGTTGATTTCCATAGATTCTAACAAGGATAGCTTAAGGCCTTTATTTTGAATGTGAAGAATTTTAAATTCGTCGTTAAAAGAATGATTGTGATCTGGAAGGTGAAGTGCGTAGAATCTGTTTTTCTATTATTGAAAGCTCTTTTATGTTCTGCTATTCGTTTGTTAAAGTTTCTACCAGTTTGACCGATGTAAGTTTTTGGGCAGTCCCTTACTTACATCGGTCAAACTGGTAGAAACTTTAACAAACGAATATCAGAACATAAAGAGGCTTTCAATATAGAAAAACAGATTCTACATACGCAATTTCCATCAAGTAACGATCGAATCCATCAATTACTAATTGTAATGCTTAGCTAAAGAAGGAGATGTTAAGTTTTGTATAAAAAAAGAGTGAACATGGGGTGAAGGTTTTTGAGTGGATTTTTGGATGGAAGTTTTGTGGAAGAAACGTGATTGTTAGGCTCATTTTAAATTGGAAATATTAACTTTTAACACATGAGACTTATATACAAGATCTAAGGCAGACCAAGCTCTCGAAATTCAACAAAAATGTATTTTAGCCGGAAATGGATTTATGCAGTTTTGTAAAAAAGCTCTTCAACTAGATATTACAATTTGTTGATATTTTTAATATTTCTTAAATTTTACTTCATTAATATGAAAAATATATTTGTTGCAGACATGGCGGTAGACAGACAAACGGTGTCTCAGTTTTCCAATGAAGATACATGCAAACGTTTGATCTACATAGCTAACGTTCGCCCAAAATATTACTGTGGTGGTCCAGATAAATATACACAAATTAAACCTGCAAAATTGCAATTCGTGAAAGAGATCATCGGCAGTGATTACAATCTGTTGCTCAAGACAATAGAATCAGTCAATGACGACCCATTGATACCATACCGAAAACAAATTTTTAACGTGTTATGTTCATCAATGTTATTAGAAGAAGCTACAAAAGAATGTAAAACTGATATAAGTACATTAATTCCCAAAATTATGAAATATGATGAGGATTTTTTCGACTATGTTCATTGCATGTCCGTGTCTAATAAACACAAGTTTTCAAAATCTGCAAGACGGGTTGTACGTTTGTATTACAAAGATAAAACACCTTCTCAACTGGCTCGTTACTATGCTAATACAATGAGCGTTCATGGCTGGACGCACAAGCGACTTATCACAGTATGTCACGTAAAAGCTGAAACTCCAGGTAAGTTTTTTTCATGATACTATAACAAACAAGATATGGACTTGCGGTTCTATATTTAATCGACTTTGCGCATGACATCATAGCGAGAGAAAGCCAGGAGACTTGTGTGTATCATATTTTAACGATGCATCATATGGCAACGTTGTTCCATTACTACAATGAACAACTTCGAAACTTAAACTACATACTACATACATCCAAAGCAACATTTTTTAAAGACCTATTAAAAATAAAGTATTACTTCAAGTTCTATTAAAATGGGCATTAGTATACAGTGATGAGTGCTTTACCACCCGGCTTTTTAACGTAAGAGATAGAAAACACAGTTATCTTGTGAAATAAAAAGAGATGAGACTTGTAGAGGTGGGAAATAATCGATAGAAACCTATAATTTACATTACATTGCATTATAACCATCGATAGTCTCACACCTTTAGACGTTAGACCTGGCTATTTGACTTCAGTCATAATTATACGGATAACCTCAAAAATATTTCATTTTAATAATTTCTGATGTTAGAATAAATACTTGAATACATTAAGATATATGTAAAAACATTCATTAGTAGCGATTTTAAATTAGATAAATCTTTGTTTATTTAATAATAAAAATAACTCAACTGAAATATTTGACTAAAATAAAGGTAGGTATGTTCTGTCCGATAATAATTAATGTATGTGGAATTGGTATAGTAGTTAGGGACGCTGTCTATTGACGAGAAAATTTGGGTTCAATTCACACCAAGGATAAAAATTTTGTTTTATCAGTAAAAAAATAATAGAAAATATGATACATATTAGGTAACAAATTTTCGAAAAACTAACTTTACACTACTCACTTTACACTACACATTATTTACAATTTATTTTTATTCCAATGTTATAAAACGGAAATACAAAATAATTCAAATTCAATTCATACAGTCTTCAGTTGTGAATGCAAAATAATCCGGTGAAGACTGTTTATATCAAATCCATCACTAAATTTTCAATGTTGATATAAATTCCTCTGTACAGGTAATGATTTTCAAAACAATTGACAATTGTAAATACGTTTATTTACAATATTTTTTTATTTTTGTAGAATTTTTACTTATTTAAACATTCTTTAAACGTTCTTTTAATTTTGAGGAATTTTTACTTTATTTTCAAAAGTACGACGGACACTTTTTTCAATATTAGGTATCAGATATTTATGTTTAACTTTAAACACTTCTAATACTAGTAACGACTGACTTAAATGATCAAAAGCAAAACGATCTCTGCATAATTTCAAATTATTAAAAAAAAACACATGTAGGTTTTGAACTCTAATTGTCTGCACCGCAGTGTCGAATTCTTACCACTAATCCACGATAGATTGATAATTATTCCGTGACAAGAGCAGAGAACTAACGACCACAGTTAGAAACCTGTGTTCGTAGTTCTCTGACAAGAGTATGAAACTCCTAAAATCGTAGTAGAAATTATTTTTGGTTAATAATTTAAAACTTTAGATTAAATTTAAATAAAAATTTAGATAAAATTAATTTAGATTAAATAATCACTATTAATTAAATTATTTTATTCACCTTTTTGCTTTATTGTGGTCAGTTTTTACTTTATGCGAAATTAAAAAATGGAAATACGTCACACATAATAATTATGACCGAGGTGATTTAGCTCGAAGCTAACGTCTAAAGGTGTGAGACTATCGATATTGGTAATATAATGTAATGTAAATTATAGGTTTCTATCGATTATTTCCCACCTCTATGAGTTTCATCTCTTTTTTATTTCACAAGGTAACTGTGTTTTCTATCTCTTACGTTAAAAAGCCGGGTGGTAAGACACTCAGCACTGTATATTATTATCTATAGAAGCATTTATTATTATCCATAGAAACATTTGCTCTGCTGTTAAAGTGTGTCTAAAACCAAAATACTTACATGTTTTTTAATACATTTCTTTTCTCCATTCTTCTTTTGCGTCTATTTTCAGGCGATGTTTTAGCGCTTGGGGATTTTATTAAATGAACTAAATGTTTTCACCAAAGTCTTTACTACATCAATGAATAAATAAAAATATCATTCACTACGTTTTGAAATACACAGGGTAGCAAACTCGATTAATACAGCAACATAATTAACATGAACACTTATGAGCATTTAACTTGCCGTCATTAAAGTTGTCTCGGGTTTACCTCACAAGAACATGCGCGTTGACATCTTGTTTTGTTATAGTATCATGGTTTGTTGTTACTGACATTACATCATAATGTTTATCTTATATTTTAGCACATGAGATAGTTCTCAGTTACATCATGAAGAAGAAATGTATCGACACAGACGAGGACGAAGCTAAGGAGAACTTGGAACTTATGAAAAAATGCGACGAACTAAGGAAAACTAGCGATAAAAAATTGGCGGTTCCTTTGATTACTGAGTTAAAAGCTTCTATGAAGCTGGTTGATGGGAAATTGCGGAAATCAGTCGCGGTAAGTGTTAGAAATCAAATTTATATTTTCAGTAATGTCAAATTTTTGCTACCGAACTTCTTATTCGTTTTTATAATTGAAGAAGGGTACTTTTAATATCCATGCTTTCTTTTCTTACCAATTCTGTATGTTGTCGTTGTGCCAGCAAAAATGGACAAGCAAAAACGTTTAATTATGAACATGAAATTAGCTTTTTTGTTATATTAATGTTTTTAGAAACAAATTAAATATATACAAAATTTATTATATATGCAAATCTTGGATTATTAGGCCAGTAAAATAAGATTGTAATACATGTAAAAAGTAAAGTTATTCATTTTAAATCGAATTCTTAAAAAAAACTGAAGTTTTGGTATGAAAATACGAATTTATGTCGAAAAGTATAATTTTAAAATAACGCCGTCATTGTTTAAGGGGACAGTCTCATGCGATTAAAAACACACATTTTAAACAAAAAGACACATTTTAAAATTAAAGCAGAAGAAAAACTATAATATTTATTAACATAATTTCTTCTGGAGATGATTAAGTAAGTCTTGAAGTACATAAAAAAAATTTTAATAGCGATTTTAACTTCATTGGTCTCCTGTAGATGGCGTGTAGTAAAAAGTGTGTTTTTGGTGGTAAGACACTTTGTGAGTCACCTGTAACAGATATTCAAAAAATTCAAAATGGGTTGTATTCGTGAGACTCAAAACTAGATGATAAACCTTTAAAATATGCAAATTGTATTATTTTGAAGAGTTTATACGAATTTTTTCAAAAAAGTCGAAAAATCGCTATATTTTTCGGTGAATTTACCCATATATAATAAAAGGGGGGGTGGTTTTTAAATATTTTAAAGGTTTATCATCTAGTCTTTTGTATATACATTCGAAAAATTTTTGGTTTTTTAAATCGGTTAAGCAGGTTCGGAGAAAAGTGTCTGACCAGTTTGAAAATGTTACTTTTGAGAAAAAAGCAATTAAAGTTTTTTTTACATAATTTTCGTGAATTAAAGGCTGATAACTTTATTCTCACGTTTAATCGGCCATTCCTGGTGAATATTGAGGTCCCTCTTCATCCAACAGTTGTTGTAAATGACGTTGTAAAGCTTTTTTCTTTTTGATTTGATGTTTTATAATTAATTCATTAGTTCGACTGGAGTCTCAATTCACGCCGCGATGCTGCCAGTGTAAGTGTAAAAACGGAACACACCTAGATCGCTTGTCAATTCAACGAAAACGTACTTATTTATAAATGTAGATATGAAAATATTTTATTACTAAAAAATGGTTATGTTTTATTGCCAAAACGGCTTGAAAAAAAAGTTGATTTTTAAAATTAAAAATAAAAAGGAATTTTAAAAATAAAATAATTATATTACACTCTTTTTAATTTGAAATTATAAACAATATTTGGAATAATAAATGTATTTAAGTATAAATTTTATAACTTAAATAATACCTAATGAACACAAACAAAATTGATGTTAATAAAACATTATTTATTATCTGCACAAAACGGACTTTCAGGAAAAATCGGTAGACGGAGCAACACTGTCGGCGTGCCATATACGCTACTACAAACCGCTGAGGAGAAGTAATAGTAATCCAGTGGAACAAATAAATTAGTTATAAAACATCGCGACGTTATAAAGAAATTTACACTGGTTAATTGCAACGCAGAGAATCGTATTTGTAAAAAATCCTATGTTCCGGATTTAAAATTCCAAATGTGTATAGTAACTGCCAAACGTTATACAGATATACATACTATATAAAAATGAATCACTAATACATACCCAACGTATATACAACATATATACAAAAGCAAGAACAGCTGGAGCCTCGCGCTCGCCGCGCGGAGAGAAACCGGTTTTCATACGTGCGTAGCTGACATTAATAAAATAACTATAACTTATATTCTAGTGGGAATTTCTTTTTAAAATTTTAGGAGGAGTTTTTGAATGTAAATGGAAGCGATTTATGTAAAAAATTTTTTTTTGATTTTTTGAAAGTTTCGCATGAGACTGTCCCCTTAAACATTGACTTTATAGCAAAAATCGCCATTTTTAATTTTTTCCAATACTTCTTTCCTAATTAGAAGTTTTCAGTTTTGTTTTCCTGAAATATTATAAAAAAACGATTCATTTGAAACCTAAATTAAATTTGGTTAATAATTTATTTAAAACAATTGCGAAAAATTGCAAAAACTTGTAGCAGCACTAAACATAAATAGTATATTACATAACGAGATTTGTAAGAAGATTATTACATGCGAGTAAAAAAGTTGCTCGCGAGCTGCATAGCGGCGAGCGCAGTAATTTTACAAGCATGTAATAAGCTTACAACTCAAGTTGTGTACTATACTTTTTCTACCATTATTTTTGTTTATAAAAATAAAAATTAAATTACCACTATATTTACACTGACAGATTAATAATTTTTAACCTGTCAAAACAACGCCTGTTAATTCGTTTCCATGGTAACTCGACCAACTGACTTACAAGGCGTATATGATATTACACATTTTTATAGAACTGAAGCGTAATTTTTTTTATTACGTGCTAGTCATTACGTGTCAGTATCTGTTATGATGCATTTACTTAGCATCCAAATAGTAGGTAATATACAATTTACTAGTAAGAGAGTAGAAAAACATATATTTAATACACTTAAGGTACACATAAATTTTTGTTGAAAAATATTTATTCATTTAAAAGTTGTTCCAATTGTTTATTAGAAAATTGAATGCTGTGCTGGAACAACGTGGTAACCGCCAATACTTTCATATGTGGGTTTTCCATGAAACAACGTTCTATATGTGCAAAATAATGTACTACTAACTGTGGGGAATATTGTGAGACTTCACTTGCCTGTTTAGGTAATTTGAAAATTAGTTAACCTTTAACTTTCGGTGTAACAACGTTATATGTGTTAAAGTGGTTCGTGTTTCGCTCCAAATTTTCTTCACGTGTTTTGTAAGTCAAGTTGCCCAGATGAAGTAAGTTAAAGTAATCTAATCTATGTTCATGTTTTAAAACAATATTTATTTTAGGCGCATGTTTGTAAATGTAAGGAGTCTGCTACGGATTTTTCGGCTGAGTTACTAGTGGACAACATTTAGAAAATGAGTTTAAATGGCCAATCAAAATTTTTATCTCGAGTCTCTTTAGCTGCAAGACCCACAAAGAAGAAGGGTTTTGAATTGCTTCTCCTAAAAGTTGCCTTCCAGCTGATTTAAGCATCTCAAAAATGTACATATTATTTTTTAAAATGTACCCTGATACAAAAATCTCTCTACGAACCTACCACGACATTTTAAAAAGTAAATTCAACTTGCGTTTTGCACTTCCCAGATCAGATACTTGTTCATATTGTGACAAGATCTTTATCAAACTTTCTTCTACTTGCGATGAATGTGAAAGAAAGAAAATATAAATTGAAAGTAAAATTCATCATATGCAAGCGGAAGCAGGTTACAAAAACATTAAGACAAGATACTGAAATTGCAAAAGTAAATGTTAATTATGTCGTTTTATGTACTGATTTGCACCAAGTTCTTTTTTGCCCTAATCTAACTCACTCATCAATCTTCTACCAGCGACATCTTTCTTCATATAACTACGCTGTTCATAATATGGGGAGGAATACTTCTACTTTGGAATAACCACATCACCCGAAACACAAAAATTAGGATATACAAAAGTATCATAGAAAGCATTGCTACATATGGTTCAGAGCTTTGGGTAATAAATAAAAATGACGCACCCAAAATAAAAGCAATGGAAATGAATTATTGGAGAAGATGTTGCCAACTCACTAGAAGAGATAGAGTAAGGAATACTGAAATCAGAGAGCGTATGGGCATAGACATTGACATCCTGGAAACTATAGAATGCAAAAGGCTAAAATGATATGGCCATGTAGAAAGGATGAATGATCAACGATGGCCAAAGAGAATGTTACAGTGGATCCCCATCATCCGCAGGAAAAAGGGAAGACCAAGAAGATCGTGGAGACAAGAAGTAAAAGGTGCAATGGAAGATAGGGGTCTACAGTAGATGACTGGAACGATCGCAAGCGTTGGAAAACTAGGTTGCGAGAAACGGCGGCAGCTGTAATAAACTCGTTTATATATATATATATATATATATATATATATATATATATATATATATATAAAACTGTTTTTGATGGGTTGGAGGTGGTTGGAGTCAATAAAAGGGGCTATTTGTTGACTATTTTTTACTCGAGCTTTCAATTGTGATTACAATTTTTATCAAGAGCTTCTAAAAAATACAAAATATCTTACAAAGTTGAACTAGAAATAAAAAATTTTTTGTTAACTCACCAAATAAAATTAGTTTTTTATATAAAACTACTGCTTACATATTAAATACAAAAAATATTAATAAAAAATGTCTTATTCTAATAAATGTTTCTCTGAAAAATTTTGATGAAGTTTCTTAAGAAAAAAAAATTGAATTTGTAAACAAAAATAGAATAGCTACAACTAACCTAAATGTCATAAATAACTATACTAACTTAAAAATTTTTATTTTTGACATATTGTCAAAAATAAAATTTTGTTTTTAAAAATTCTTCTTTGTTTAGTAACAAAAAAGAAGAAGATTTATTCACCATTGATAGATGCCCGAAAAAATGTAACAAATACATGAAAATTCAAAATGTGATATTTTACTGACTGCATATATAAATTAAATAGAAATTATATAATTATAAATTTTGCTTAAATTTTGAATTTCTGACCTTTTGTTTAAATTATTATCACTTTTGCTAATACAAACCATTTCCAAAAAAGTTCTTTTAAATTTATTACTTTCATTACATAAAATTTTAATATTATCAAAATCCATAATATGGTCTTTGTCTATTACATGCTCTGCCAAAGCATAAGATGGTTTCTTAATTCTACAATCACTCTTCTGAGAAATAATGCGATTTGAGAGATTTCTTCCAGTCTCACCAATATACTCAGCTTCACACTGAGTACAAACAATGCTGTATACTACATTTGTTTGATCTAATTTGTCTATAGGATATTTAGTTTTGGAATATAAAGATGAAATAGTTTTGATGTTCTTTGTTGCTATTTTTATATTGTCAATAACCTTTAATATTTGTATTAATTTAGGAGTTAATGATGGTATAAAAGGTAGTGAATGATAATATATGTTTTGATTGTTGGATACAGTGTTTTGAGATTTAGCAAAAATGGTGTTAAGGTATTTATATTTAATAAATTAGAAAAAAGCATCCTATGTAGCATATCTGGAGGATAAGAGTTTTCAATTAAAATATTTTTTAACAAATGAAGATCTTCTTGTAGATAGTCTGGATGAGAAAGTTTTAAAACACGTTCCTTTATCTGTTATAAGGTTCATTTTCATCTTATTTGGATGATTAGAGTAATAGCTTATAAATCTATTACTACATATGGGTTTTCTAAAAAATTATATATATATATATATATATATATATATATATATATATATATATATATATATATATATATATATATAGAAAACCGATAATATGCATAGGTGACAATCGTATAAATCGCGTGAAAACTTTTAAATACCTTGGCACCACAATCAATGACCAATCGGATCCACAACACGAGATAAAAACCCGAATACAAATGCAAGACAGGCTTTTGTGAAATTCAGACCGCTCTATGTAATCAACACCTAAATTCGAAATACGCTACAGAATGGTCAAGTGCTACATATGGTCCATCTTGCTTTATGGTATGGAAACGTGGACTTTGAAAAAAACATCTATCAACAAACTTGAAGCATTTGAAATGTGGTCATTGAGAAGAATGATGCGCATACCTTGGGTGGATAGAGTTCGAAACGATGACGTCCTTAATAGAGCCGGCGTGGAAAGAGAACTCTTTGAATTAATTAAAAAAACGCAAGATTGGTTACTTGGGACATATTGAGAGGAGCAAAATATGAAATACCACAGTTAATCCTACAAGGGAAGATCGAAGGTAGGAGAGGAGCCGGCCGCAAACAATTATCCTGGTTAAGGAATATTAAAGAATGGACAGGAATACACAATACAGGTGAGCTGTGTCACGCCGCCAAGAACAGAATTCTAGTAATGAGATAGTCGCCTACGCACTTTGGTGTATGGCATGTTCAGAAGAAGATATATATATATATATATATATATATATATATATTATATATATATATATATATATATATATATATATATTATATACAATGATGCTGTGGTACGAAGTAATGGCGCATCGATGCTCCACTGAGATAACATCAGCATTGCTACTTTATATAAGTGAAAACTTCAACCATTTTGATCCAGGCTAAGAACAAAAACTTGTTATTTAGTCAGATAGATGTGTCGGCTAATAACAATTGGAAAGCCATAACATTACTTCGACTACTACTGTTAGAAGAACACTACACCCAAATTGAGCAAAAGTTTCTGACTAGTTGGCACAGCTTTCTGCCATGTTATAGAGACTTTGCCCTCATATAACGCAACAAGAAACTTTCATCGGTTTATATCCCGTTTCAGAGGAGATATGTAATTGTAAAAGCTAGAGTTAAAAACCCATTTCTACCTGCATCAAACATTTTTTAAAAATTTTATCAACGCCGAAAATGTAGTATGGAAAGATCTAAAGTGCAAAATAACTCAGTCAGTGTGGATACAACTTAGCTCAGATGATCAAATACTATATGGTTAAGAAAATCCACAACACTATTCAATTATGGTAATCTTATTCTTTAAAGTCAACTAAAACGCCTATAACTAAAGTCACTCTTGCTGAACTTACAGAAGCGTATGAAGGGCCACTACCAATTAAAAAGAAAAAACATGCCAATTTATTAAATATTGCGGAATATATTCCACTATTATAGAGTACGTAAGCTACTATCAAAATCTTAAGAGTGAATAATATTATTTTGATATGTACGTCATACAAAACATGTTTATAAGTAATTTGTTAATATTATGTACGTTTCTTAATTTCACGTGTAGTTCATTTTTTATTTCTAAAACAACGTTTTAATCGCCTTACTTTCACACAACAACGATTTAAACGATAGAGATTTAACACGTTGTTTTATTAAAATATAGCATATATGTTCATAAATGTTTGTTTTGTATAATCTAAGGATATTTTTGTTGATATTAATGTTATGCATCCTATAGTCTATCATATTACGCTCATAAATACATTTTTTTTTTCAAAATAGTCAATTATAAGGTGTTTTTTTTTTTCAATTTGTCGACAAAATGTGATTTGGCGTTTACAACGTTGTTCCAGCATAGCATTGAATTGTTTATTTGATAATGAAAAACACGGTTGTTTGCGTCACATTAGAACACTGTATAAAATCTCATTTTGTTCGTTTTTATCTATATTTTCAAGGTATGTAAGTTGAAATAACATTTACAAAATTATAACCCCCTAAAATTAGTTTAAATACTGGCCTAATTTGTTTATAAAGTTTTTCGTTAATAACTTTCCGAGAAATAAATATGAAATAATGCCATTTCGATATTCGTTCAGTTGGCAATTTTCACAAAAAAAAAAGTTGTTTTATGATCATTTGTGACCGAGAATTATTTGTTTGGCTTACGTCAAAACCACGTAAAGTATCTAAAGTCTCGTGGTTTTGGTATCGTTGTTCATTATTTTGAAATTGTTAACGGATTGAGACTGTTTTTGACAGTTTGATGGCCATTATTAAACTGGTGTCTTTGTGCTAACTAGTTTAATTTACTTTGTTTATTTCTCTGTTCTGTTTGATTATGTGGTGCTGATTGCATTACAGTACCAATTCTATTTTGATCCCAATTAGGTTGGTTTTGTGAATACTGAAGATTCGTTTGACCAGCTACATTAAGGGATTATGGAATTGTTGCTCAAATACATGCTTCACCTATACCAGGTACATAATTTGCTTGAGATGTTTCCGGTACAACTTGAGTCTTCGATAATTCTGACTTTACATTTGGACTGATTGAACAGTAGATGCAATAGGGTTTGTACTTTCACTCTGTTTGGAATCCTCAGATGTAAGCACTTGTTGACTATAGTATTATTGCTGTGAATGTCCTTGAGGTTAATGAGACTGGTTTTGGCGGTTAGGATCGCCCATCCCATTCTGTTGTTGAACATAATGGGTAATTGAATTATACTGTTGTGTTGGAGCTACTACCTGATGTGATTGAGGTTGTGTAAATTGCCTCGGATTCTCAAAAGCATTTGATGGTGGTACCAAGGAGGGATTATACTTAACTTCTTGCTGCATTTGTTGATAGGTATATTGCTGAGGCACAACATTGGATATAACCGAAGATTGGGGCTGATTCAAATGATGCATTGATGGAACAGGTCTTTGAGTCGTCTTTTGGGGATTTCTCGTATTCTGTTGATATGGTTTATTTACGTACGTATGTGACTGTTGAATATCAGTAGGGTATCGCTATTGAATACTCAGGTTTGGTACAGTTTGCGCAATTTAAGGTTGCTGTAAGCCTTGTACTGAATATGTAGAATATGCAGGTTGATAAATTGCCGATGGTGTCATTTGAGGAGGATTATAATGTTGCTGATTCAAACTTGAGGAACCCTTGAGTCTGTGAAGAAATCAGAGAATTTTTTATAATATAATATAACAACAATACCTCCAAGCAGACCAAAGTCAAGTTACTCATTCAAACATGAAACAGAGTGAAAGTACAAACCCTATTGCATCTACTGTTCAGAAGAGTCCAAATGTAAAGCCAAAATGATCGAAGACTCAAGTTGTACCCGAACCATCTCAAGCAAATTATGTACCTGGTATAGGTGAAGCACGTACTGAGCAACAATTCCATAATCCCTTAATGTAGCTCTTCAAACGAATTTTCAGTATTCACAAAACCAACCTAACTGGGATCAAAATAGAATTGTCCACAAGGAATCTACGTTCCTGTAGTTGGCTGTATACCATATATTAAAAAATTTTAATTAAAAAACCTTTATAAAGGTATATATTTGAAAACCCTACGGGTTATTAAACAAAACGTTTTCGGAATCCATATTCCGTCATCAGTGTCCTAGAAAAATATATAACCACTTAATCAAAAAGAACATGAGGTTGAAATTTTGACTAAGGTTAATGAAAAATGTGGTGAATACTTACTAAGAGTACATGAATGTAGCCACTAAATATATGGGTAAAAACCCGTTAACAAATAATTACATTTGGTATACAATATTTCTTATATGTTAAGATGTTAAAGTTACCGTTGGATAAGGTAACATTGCGACAATGGAGTCATATGTCGCCATGTCATATATTTGAGAATGACTATTATAAAAATTGAAAATAGCTTATTTTATTATTATAAATAACGATTTGAAAAAAAACGAGTTTCATATAATTCCAAATATGAAAAATGATGGAAGAATGAACTCGTCGCTTTCAAAAGTCAAATAGAAAGTGGTAGGAATTTTTATGTTGTTTAAATGCTTCCGACAATGACTCTGTAAAAATATTCCCAAGCTCTGTGAATCGACTGTAGCACCCATTCTAAATATATGAACCTATTATGGTTTTTTTTTATAAAAATCTTATTCGTTAAGACTCGTTATTAAATAAATTGTAGATATGGACCGCCATAGTTCCGAATATGTCCATCAAAGAGATACTACAAATGCTTCCCAAACTGTACAAGTATGGATTTCTTAAGAAAGACAAGTCCTTGTATGTCAAAGTCTCAGAAATTTTAACGACCTCCAGCAAGGTGACAGAGTGCGGAATTCATCCAATTGAAGTATTTATCCAGATGAAGAATTTTGAAAGCGGAGGAAAGTAAGTAGAACCGTTAGATTTTTGTTATTATATGAAATGGAATGTTCCTACTTAATTTAATCCAGTGATTTTTTTGTCGATTTATGGTGGTTGCAGAGTGGTGTTACCGGATTTATGTTACTATTGGTTAAATTATCTAATTAAGTTACTATACTTGAATCCGCCTTAGCGTTCTACGTATATAAGTGGAGACTACCTTACTCTTATAGCTCAAAGAAGCCTGGCATTGACGGTACCAGATGGATTGGTACTTCGATTTATACCAATCATATATACCAACTAAAATTTCTGAAATCAAGTTCAAACCGCGTCATGATAACTTTTAATAGTAGGTACATGACAATACAATATCACCGAGTCGGTAAGATTTGTTATAATGATGATAAATGTGATGTTACGGTAAAACTACCGTATTTGATATCCCTTTGCTTATAAAGTACATCCCAGAGGTACTTTTCAGTGCGTCATTAATTATGACGTCATAGAATGAATTAGGTGTATCGAGAATTATTTCATATAATTATTGAAGAATCTGACACATCCCAGGATCGTACTTAGCCACAGGGGTAATCCGTATATTAATAAAATAAAAAGTAAATAATATTGTTTATTCAATTTATAAACTATGGAAAAATTTGAAATTGACGACAAAATGATTCATTTATTGAATTTTTGTATCTTCTTCTCAAGGGGCTGTCTGCGCGTCGAAAGTTGGCAATCATCACAACGATTTTTAATTTTGAGACAGCGGCTCTAAATAAGACGTTATTACATGAGTTACGTCTCCTTCCTATGGATCTTTTTCTCCTAATTTTTCCTTGCATAATGACCTAGAGTGTTAGATATTTATCTCCTCTCATCACATGACCCATATATCCCACTTTTCTAGTCTTAATTGTTAGTACTTCTCTTTCCCTATGCATACGTCACATTACCTCAACGTTGGTTATTCCATCCATCATGAGATCTCTAGTAATCTTCGGTACATCCACATCTCGAATGCCTTCAGTCTCCTCACGTGAATTTTCTTCAGTGTCCATGCTTCCATCCTGTATTATAATACGGATAGCACGTAGCACCTCAGCAGTCGTATTTTTAACTTAAGGTTTACGTTTCTATAGCAGAGAAGCCTTTGTATTCTTGTAAATGCGCTTCTGTCCTGTTTGATTCTGATTCGTATTTCTTGAGAGTTGTAATTGTTTTCATTAATAGTTGTATCTAGGAATTTGAATTCTCTTATTATTTCAATAGGCTGATTCTGTACATCCCACGAATGTCCTGAGTTGTCTTTGTTATTGTCATGTATTTCTTGCTCTGTTGAGTGATGGTCCATATTCTTCTTCGCTTACTGCGGTCACCTAATTAAGAAGTATCTGTAGGTTTTCATGTGATTCGGCTAAAAGAACTGTATCATCAGCGTATCTCAGGTTATTTATGATCATGTCATTAATTATAATGATACGTTTCGGTAATCCATTGCCTTACTTAATATATCTTCCGAGTATACATATTAAATAATACTGGTTTATGTATTTACCCTTGTCGAACAACTCTTTGTACTTCTATTTCTTCTGACGTTATATCTTTTATTCTTACTACTGCTTTTTGGCCATAGTATAAGTAACACAAAAAGACTGTTTTCAAAAATTTATTAGATAACTTAGAAATTAATTACATAACTAAAATAAAATTCTCTTTTGTACGTTTGTATGTACAAAATTAAACTTTTAGCAGATAAAATTATAGAAAAATACTGCCAGTGGGGATGTTTCCATAAAGATATTTTCTTAGACAACTCCATGGTCAAATATTTTGGTCATAACTTAGCTAAACAGTTAATTAGAGAGAAGCCAGTCAGATGTGAATATTAGAATTGGATAATAACTGGTTCCGCTGGATATGATTATGGTTTTCACGTTTGTTGCCGAAAAAAAAAAACAAAAATGGTACTATTAAAATAGACCACTTGAAGCTAAAATAGTAATTGATATTTTGAAACAGTTGCCTGAACCATCAACAAATGAAATTTTTCGATAAACTTTCATGACATATCAACTAATTATATATCTGAAACAAAAAAATGTAAAGGCAGCAGGAACTGTAAAAATATCCAGTAATGGAGAAAGCTAATGAAGAGTAAGCTAATGAAGAAAAATGCATATGATTAATGACAATAGTGTTCTATGTTATCCAATTATGATACCATTGAACCACTAGGTCAAGTAAATACAAAGGTCGCAATATGGTGAAAAACTATATGTATTGAATGGTGTTTTCAAAATACCATACAAATACCTAATGTCCCCATTACGCTGAAATAAACAGTAAATAAAACAATTTTATTTTCAGGGTAATTTTCGACTTACTTCACGAATGGCAGAAATTGGTAATAATGTTTGTCCAGCTTCATTTTCCAATTGAAAATATTTAAGCAATTCAATTCGAACTTGTTCTTTTTCCGCATATCTTGTCATCTTGTAAAAATATAAATAAAACTACAATCACAATACTATGTAAAACAAAATAAATAATATATTATATAGCGTCTATATTCTTTGCAAATACTGACCTGAACGACAGCCGTCACTTGCTGTTGGAACACTTCCAAAGAATGGCCAGCTTGGACGAAATTTTACGTCAACTGTCAGTAATAGGCGTATTTGATTGGCTAGAGAAAGCGCGCATCTAAATATCAACGAATCAAACGTAGGTTAGGAAAGAACCTCTTATGTATGTAAGCTTATTCTAACGCTGCAATATAGTTCTGTTTACTCACCGAACTACCGCTTTCTCCTTCACATCCAACTTAATGCATTAGAAAGAAATCGAAAAACTGTGACGCACTGAAAACTACCTCTGGGATGTTCTATATCACCTTGTACTTATCTTTGCAATTTGATTTAAATATGATTTAATTACTTATTTTACAGACCTTTAGATCCGAAATTATTGCATCACTTGGTAGCCGAAAAAAATTTATCCGAAGAAGCGTTAGCAAAATATAAAGCACCGGTTCAAATAAAGAGCCCGACCTTCATCAATACCATACAAAAGTGCATGAACATATCAATTAATAACGTTAAAAGTGTTAATAAGCGATTCTTAATCACTGTAGACGCCACTAACAAGATGGATACTGTATGTATTGGCAATAGAAACATATCAAGTGTGGAAGCTGCTGCCGCTTTTCTTTGGTACTTTTTGAGGACAGAGAACCATGTAACTGTGGCTGTTTTCAAAGAGACTGATATTGAAGTTATTCCCATGGACAAAAGTAAGTAAAAATCTAATAAACGTAAAACAAATGGTATTTTTTTAAGTGAGATTTTAGTTGGAACTTACTCCTTTTATAGAAATACTTTTGTGCAGTTCGTTACTTGATTTTTAGTCTAAATTTAGATAATGTCATCCATTATCTGTGGCGATGTTGTGAAGTACTGCTCTTGTTACTATTAAATTCATATAATACTATTTAATTCATAGGTCTCTCTCTCTCTTACTATCTCTTTCTTTCTCTCTCTCTCTCTCTCTCTCTCTCTCTCTGTCTGTCTGTCTGTCTGTCTCTCTCAAATTAAATCTTAAATTGGAGATTTCCCTACCAGCCACTACTACTACTCCACCCCCCCCATTCTCTCTCGGTCTTGAATTTGTTTGAGAACTTCTGATCTAGTCGTAGTGTTGTTATATTGGACTGGTACAGATTTTTAATAAGAGTTACCAGGTGCATTGGCGCGCCAATTTCTATTAAAATGGACCACAGATTTATCCAGCTTACATAATCAAATGCCGGCTTAAAGATAAAGTCTAATACGGGCTTTACACCAACAATAAATTCATGAAGAAATTCGTGAAGTCGCTTCAAGGTCAAATTTGATCTGTGTAAAGCACAATTTGACATCCAATTTTTCCGTGAATAAATTCATGAATAACTTCGTGAAGAAATTGACCAAATAGAACATGTTCTATTTTTCCCATTTATTGGACGTGAATTCAGTATCATCAACCTGTGTAGATTTGGCGCGAAGTAAGGATAATAATTATTTTGTTTTTGATTATTGAAACTTTGCATTTTTTAAGTCGTGTGTCAAGTAATAATTATGGAAAAGAGGCAAGTTTATTATTCTATAATAAAAGACAGAAAATAATATTATGTATTTTTTTTAGGAAAAACATAAAATTTCGAGGCAGAAAACTATAATTTTTATTAAAATATTGTTTACTTTTCCTATCTTACATGTTTTTTTCAAATATTATTTATTTAATGCTTTGAGAATATATAGTTAATATTTGTTAATAAAAGATTATATAATTCTACCTTTTTCTTCACTCTCATCTTTTACTTGGTCTAGTCATTAGGTAAATGTTTTTATCATCTTGAAAGTTTAAAAATGGATTAATCAACGTTTTCCAAGAGATATGGATGCTATTGATTTCTGAAACAGGAAAGGATGGTTTTCTTTGAAATGCCAAGTATTATAAAATTGCAAAATGAAAAGTATGGAGTGATATAGTACCTAAGCTGTCACATTCCGCTCATGATTCTCAAAAACAGCATCTTTAAAAAAAAAAGAATTTAGAGATTTTAAATTCTGATAATTTTTTGATAGTCCCTGGATATATTTTCTTTTTGAATTTTTAATATTGTATTATTGATAGGATTTTTAAATTAACTTTGCGTTGAGTCCACTCATCTATTTTTTTGAAGCAGGTATGAATAATTCTATATTATTGATTAGATTTTAAGTTCATTCAGACTGTCAACTAAAACAATTCACTAAGACATCCTGAAATTTTGTGCAATGAATTCTAGATATGTATGGAAGAAGAACGTTTCCAATTTTAGCCAATGAAAGTGGCTTGTATAGTTGAAATGATTCAATTGAAAAATCAAAGTGGAGACAATTTTGAAGATGAATTGCTAAATAAAGACTTTATTGAACTTCCCTAAGTTGAAGGTGTTTGAGAATCCTATAAAATATTTTTGTGTTATGGGAAAACCTCGGAAGAATTATTAATATACATAGAACTTTTTTTTATTTTTTATTAAATTTTTCTTTGCATAATTTAATTGTTAAATTTCTTTTCAATGCATGTCTTTGCCAATTCCATTTCTCTGACATGTTTCTGTTGTGCTCTTTTTCTACATGAGACTGTTGGCCTGCTACTAATTTTGTTCTTTCTTATTCATTATTCTTATTCTCATACTTTATTATTCATAGTTTTCTTCTTAAATTGACTATCTTCCTTTAAAAGTGCAGGATTCCATATCCTACGGATAAAATCTGTACAGTTTTTATTTAGAAAAAATCATAGTTGTTTGTTGTATAACAAATATTAAAACTAACTTTTATTCTGTTATTATGATTCTTCATTTATTATTTAAATTATATAATATTTAAAAATTATTGTATTTTTATACACCTATTTAGTTTAGTCCTAACCTACCCTACTATTCAATAAAGCAAATTGTAATATGTTAAAGACAAATCATTAAAATTGTAAAGAATCAGCTCACAAACTAGTGGTAAAGTATTACTGGTTATTTCCATGTTTTATTTATTTTAAGTATTCATTTCTTTACAATATCTCTTTGTGATTAGAATTGTACACATCTCAATATTCTAACGATAAACATAGCTATTTATTTATATTAGGTAAATATCTCTTGAGAATATTATGATAGTGGTTAAAAGATTATAAAAAGTATTGTAGCTTTTTCTCTTCTTTACTTCTACTTGGTTGAGGCAGGTATTGTATTTAAATAAAGGCTATCATCATTTTAAAAGTCACAATAAATTGATTAACATTTATACTAACTACAGTTAATTTTTAGTATGTAATGAATGCTAGATTTTCTTGTTCTTTTATATAAAAAAAATCAAATTACCACTTTTTCTGTTTCTTTAGCTATGTTGTCTTTATTAAAGTTATTTGAAATTATTTCTATGTCTAAAATAAAAGTTTTCACTAATTGTAATGTAATTTCCACTTATTTTTACCTCTTGTTCAAGCTTTTTACCAAATTCAGCATAATTTTTTGTACAATCTTAATCACTATTTTCTTTTTAAAACGATATTGTTTTCTGATTCTGATTATATTTCCAAATCCAAATATATATTTATTCAAATAAACAACAATAAATAACATCTAATAATAAAACCATTGGTACTACTGAAATAATGAAACTTGATGTAAAAATTTATTTAAGATCAAAGAAACTTTTACGTCCAAGAAATTCACGAATTTATTGACAAAGAAATTGATGAATAAATTCATGAATTTCTTCGTGAATTTATTGTTGGTGTAAAGCCGTATAAGTCATATTTTTATCTGTTATAATATATTTTGTAGAATCACAAATCCACGAATATGTTCAGAAGATTAAAGAGAACGAAAACGAATATTTACTTGTGTCCTCTCCAATCGAATGGGCCAGTAGAAATAAAAAGAAAATCGATGTGTTTATCAATTTTATACACCACTACGAGTACCACTCTACCATTCCAAAAGATGTGAAGGACACGATGAAGAAGCCTGTCGACATTTTAAAGAAGTACAGACAAAAATTAGCATTACCAGATGCAAAGTAAGTTTTTTACTATTATATTGATTGATATTTTGATTTTTTTTTATTTTAATTTTGATTGATAACAGATAACATTTGTTATGAGCACAGAAATTCTCAAAATTTAATTCTTAACACATTGGTATAATTTGCTATAGGCTATGTATAGAATTAACCAAGTTATAAACATTTGGTTAAAATCTGCTATGTGTTCAGGTGATGTAAAATCTGCTATGTGCTAAAATTGCATATAACCGAAATTGCTCTTTGTAAAAGTTGAGCGACTACGTGCACTTATTTTTAACTATATTAAATTCTCCGCTGTAACTATATTTTAGTCACTTTTATATTAAAAATACATTATTTGTTTTAATTTCATTATGAATTTGACTGAGTATGTACTTTTTACACACAATGCAGTATTAAAAGGGACACAACTGCTGTCAATCAATCTAAACACACGCTTACGGTAAACCAACCCCTGGACACAGCTGTGGTCAAACAGCCACAGGACACACCTACGGTCGACCAACCCCAGGACATAGTTGCAGTCGACCAAACTGAGGAATCCACTACTAGGTTATCCAGGAAAAGAGCACCAGCTTATAAGAGACGGACAGCTAAAAAGAATCAGCTGATGGAAAAACATACTTGGCTTCGAGAAAAATTAAGAAGGAAAGATAACTCTGGCAGTAGAAAGACAGGAGATAGGTGTAGGGGAGAGTGTTCCACAATCAGACACAAAATAGATTTTACTAAGTATTGACCTTGTTTATTGAACCAACCAAAATATGATTATCACTAAAATAAATTAAGGCTAAACATAAGTTTTTATGGTAGAACAAACATCATAAACCAAAAAAACTAATTTAAAAAAGTTTGTTTAACAAAGGAGGACAGTTGTCTGATAGTGGAACACACATGTTCCACATCCAGACACTGCATGTTCCACAATAAGACAAAAGGTAATAATGTTTTAACGAACTTCTAAAGCTGAAAATTTACTTCAAACTTCAAATAAGATTGTTGCCTCTTTGTTGTTCCCACATGTGCTGGTTTTGGTAACACCATCTTAATGTTTTCCAAACATACCAATGAGACGTCTTCTATTTCGAGGTAAATGAAGCTGTTATTATACTTAACGGACTTTCTCAAAAATTTGACCTCGCATTCCTTATCCTTTTTACAGAACACTTCAGCTATGTAATAAATTTTGTTCTTTTTGTCCATAAATTCTATCAAAATAAAATCGCCAACTTCTGGCTCTTTATTAAGCTTATCTAGAAGTGGTGGTGGATCGATTTCTCCTACAAAATCATTATCATCATCGGAACTTTCGGTTACAAGCATCGCCGCGTCTTCATTTTCTCTTCTGTTGAGTCTTCATCGATTACTTTTCTTTTCACGACCTTATTCTTCTTAACACTTTTTTTTTCTTTCTCGCTCCATTTGTTTAGCTTCTAGGGCGATCTTTTCTGGAGTGTCCGTGGCAATAATACTTTTAGCTTTTTCTCTCTTCTTTCTCAGATTTTTTCGTTCTTCAGCTTTTGGGTATCCTTTAAATTGTTGTGGACTTACGAACGTTTCTTTGTGATTTGTGTAGGTGTTGTGTTTAAACTAACTGATACTGAAACTAAGGAGTCTGACATTATATTTTCTTCAATGCATCTTGATGTTGATGATTGATTTGGATCCATAAGTCGTTGAGCTTCTACAAGTTTTGATCCACATTCCTATCAGTTACGCTGCTAATTGCAAAGTCGTCATCTGTAAATATGAATTTATCAAAGTTCTACATCCTGAGGACTATGCTTTGCTGCCACAAAAGACGCCTTAACACACTCTTCAACCCTATACCTAAGCTTTATGATAGTCCACAACTTATTCAAAAGCAAAAATATGATAATTTGCAAGATCTCAAAAGATTTATAGACCAGGAAAGTCATGCATTCTATGACAGTTTGACACACGAATAAGTTCAAACTAAACTACAAAATGTTTCAGTAAATTTAGGTTTCGTTTAGAAGTGTATAATTATTGTTTCTCTTTTTTTTAATTCACAATAAAAATAGTTGAATATTCATTTGTTTTATTTTTAAATTAATAATGAAAGAAAAACATTATTTGAACATATTAAGCAAAATCTGCTAATTACTAAAATGTATCAAGTAAAATCTGATATGTAATTTTTTTTCACAAAAACAAAAAAAACTCTCAGTGCCTATTTCAGACTTAATAAAATACGTCTTTACATTAACCATATGATCATTTTACATATATCTTCCATAAACAACTATCTTACACAACGTACCATTTTCAAACAAAATAGTTTTGTCTCCCCTGTAAAATTTACTTTTCTACCCATAGCAGATTTTGCTCGCGCAACGACGATATTCATTTAATGTGTCAATATTTTTTTTATCACTTTTTCACTATTTTTACATTGCTAAACATTATTTTTCACCGTGTTCTGGCTAATATCAATTTTCTTTTTGTAATTATTTCTTCTATTTTCTTTCTAACTTCAAATTTATTATTTATTTTATTATAGTTTTAAACAATTTGTACAAAAATCCTTGTTTGAGAACGATTTCCGGAGTGGAGGTCAACACGTTAAGTATTAGTCAATTAAAAATGTGTTTTTCCTTACAATTACAACCAGTAATTGTGGCTTAATCCCATAAAAAACATATTTAACTTAACCATGCCACAAGGAAGTAATTTCGAAACCTATAACATTGAATCATCTGTTTAAATTTTTATTTATTAAAATAATTTAATATTAATTAAAATAATTTCATATAAATATAATTGTTATTTTTAAACGTATTATTTACTTTATAATAATTAAATCTACTATCAAATGATATTTATTTATAATTTATTATTAATATTTGGTCTGATTTGACAGGTCATAAGTAAACAACGTTTTATCGCCAAATTTGAAGAAAGGGCCTGGAAAGCAAAGGCCAATTATCCACTCCGACGGTGCCCGACAGAGGAACTTCGACCAGTACATCTTTGATGTATAATTGATATTTCTCACACAGGAAATGAAACATTTTTTAAAGGGTGGAAAAAGACCAGCCACAGAGACTCCGTTTGAAGAACCGGAGCTCCCAGGCTGTGTTGCCAAAACTCACGATTAATCGTGAGATTACACTAATTCGGTAAATTTCTCACGATTTCACGAATTATATGGAAATATACACGATTTTCACTCACTTTAGAGAAATAATTTTATCGGATATAGGACAAGTAGTTTTATACGTAATTTTGTAAAAAAAAATACGTAGAGCAAGGAAACCCCTATTAACAACCCATTATAACTAAACGAAAAAGAAGCTAAAAGTATTAATTTTATTTCTACCATACGAAATTCGCTGCTATTGGATAAGTTGAATTAGAATTCGGGGACGTCCCGCTTTTGCACCAGTTACAATATTACCACGCGTTGCATATTTTTGCACGTATTTTTTATAAATCTCGTTTTTTCCATTCTTACCCCATAATAAGAATTATTTTTTTTAACATTTTGTTCCGGAGAAGATAGCCCGAAATTAGCTGTCAAAGTAAGTTTCACAAAACGAAATATTCCGTTGGCAGTGTTGCCATGTTCTTATAATGTTACATTCTTCAAACATAAAGAGAGTACCTCACGAAGAAATACCTCACGAAGAACCCTTAATTCTTATGAGTGTCTTTAATGCACGAATCGGAAATGAAATAGTTCCAGGAGTAAAACAAAAACTTAATGAAAACCATGTCAACGCAAATGGAGAACTCATGGCATACGTTTGAAAACTCCAGGGGACACAAATCTATCCGAACTTCAAACTCAGCAAATGCAGGGAGTGAACACAAACTGTTACTAGCAAAAATAAGAGTGAAAATAACACCAAAACATTTTCTACAGGATATCACCTAGGAAAAATTCAACATCGTTTCAATTCAACAAGTTTACATGCGAAATGGCGAAATTGGTAAAACAGTCATTTAATATAAAATTTGTACAAGAAGTGAAAAAACATTCCTCCCTATACAACAAAGACTCTGCAGTTTATATTGTTTGCAATGTAGGGACGAACCCAATACCTCATTTTTTTTCTGCATTTTACGTCTTCTATTATAACAATAAGGAATAATATCTTCATCACTTGAGTCACTAGACATTTTTAACGCGATAATAACACTCAATAATATAATATAAAGGTTAACATTTAAACACCCTATAACAAAGCTACTCGTACAGGCAAGAAGTGACTCGTTTCTATTAATTTTCAGTAGCGTAGTGTGCGAGTCACAGTTGGTAATTCTAGTTACCAACTAGTTTAGTTTCTTTTTAGTAGCTTCATGTGCGGATGGCCTAAGTGAACATCAATCTTATATTAAAAATAGAGAATTTGGTAGATCTCAAATATGTTAACACGCATGTGAAAATGAACATAGAGTTAATGGAACCATTCAAGTATAGTCCTAAAAAACAGATGGTAAAAAGAGAAAAATCAAAGAAGCATCTCTAATTATGCCAAATGAGACCAATTGCGTCTTAAATTCTTCAGCAGAATGCAGTAAAAAGCAGAAAAAAATACCACTATTAGTAAGTCAATAACATATCGAGGATAAATCATTTGTTTTTAAATAACATACATATAAAATCAGAGTTTGGTATTTATTGAAAGTAAACTAAATGTAAGACCAAATACTTACCATGTCGGGATATAATTATGAGGTTTTTTTCATGATTAACTATGGAATCACTAACAGGAGAATTCTACTGTAATCATTGCATGTGGAAGACAAATCACACGCTATGATTTTTGTGACGGATATTCTCAAGTTAAAGTTGATTTCATGTAATCGAATGAACTATCCTACAATAAAGTCGTCCAGGAACGCAACTCTTTAAAATGTATAGTATATGTCTGAATTGTTAATATGAATGAGTCAGATAAAATTAAATTATTAGAAGAATTTTTCACCAAGTAACAAAAAGCAAAATTTGTTTAATTTATTAATGATTTGTATTTTGAGAACAATTTTCGAAGCGGAAATGGAAACTTTAAAAATAAACTTATTTTAAACTTAAATTGTGGTTTATTCCCTGTAAAAATTGTAATTGCAATACGATAATACGTTCTATGCTTTATTTCAGGTTAATTAACGTTTGCTTTACCTCAACTAAGCTGACTATAGCCGATGGGTCTGCCAATATTTTAGACATCGCAGGATTGGACTCAGAAATGCCCAAAGTAATAGAAGCATTCAGCCGTGGACATTTTTGCTAACTCGATTGAATCGAATCAAAACTGAGTACATCCATCCGTTCAGAAGTGTTCATAAATTATTTTTCTATTTTTGTTACTACGAAAAAACATTTAATAATCATTAAACCTGTTAGTGATATATGGAAATTTCCATGAGATTTAAGAGACAGGTGTATTATTTAAGTAACGTTGTATTTTCTTTACTGTATCAGACACTAGTTGAATTAGTAGAGAATTTACTCTGGCACCGAGAAATGTACATTTTTGATTAGATTTCATTAAACTCTGTTTAATCGATGTTTATTTTTAGTGTGAGAAATTTGGTTAATGGCATCAGAATTAGTTACATTTTATAAAACGTGTCATCTCTAAATTCTAAAAAATTTTACGTCTTACTTCGTATATAATAATTAGATATTCGCATAAAAAACTGCAAAAAGAGGTAGAGAAAGTTTGGACGAAGTTTGAAATTGCTCAAATTAAGTTTTGAATCCAAGTACTCTGACTAAATTTCTTTCATGGTAGCCAAAAAATTACATTTCTATTATTTTTTTCTACTTACAATTAATTTTCCTCATAATATCAAGTAGTGGGCATTAAATATTTCTTCTTCTTAGCTTTCTAATTGTTTTTTGGACATTGTTTAGTTTTTACCAAGTTTTGGCAAAATTCTAATGTAAACGAATCCCATATTTCTTGCAATTTTTCGTTCATTTCGCGCCACAAAGTCTCGATCGGGGACAAGTTGGGACTGTTAGAAACCCATTCCAGAAGTGGTATGCCATGACCTCCTCTTGCGTTGGGGGTCTAGTTAATTCATTTTCTTCTCCATCTTCCCCAGCTCTTGTTGTTGTACCTCCTGCCGTGCCTGCTTCTGCCTCTGTTGTTTAGTAATTCCTTCAAATATGTCATCCAGGTTCTCTTAATTTCGTCTATATCGCTAATGATTTCACCCTTCTTATTTTTGCAGAGGATAGTCTTCGGTTTGTATCTGTCTTAAATGTTTGATAAATTGGTATGCACTACGTGTTTCGTTTTCCTTGAACTCCCTCTCTATGTTTAGTATCCGTTGGTTTTCGTATTTTCTCTTGTTCTGCCTGCACAGTTTATCTGCTCTTTGTCTTTTGTCTTGTTCTCAAATTCTGTTTTTCTCTCTCTACTACGTCTGAGTATGTAATTCGTATGTGCTTAATTTCTTTCCTGTATAGCTTGTTTGCATTCTTCGTCGACCTTGTTTCTTCTCTCCGTTGTGTCTTTGTTCCTAGGACTTCTTTCGCTGTGTTGAGTATGATACTGTTTATGGCGTTCCATTGGTTTTCTATTGTGGAGTCTGCTCTGTTTTCTTCTATTAATTTTTCATCCACTGTTCTCTCAAATATTTCTTGTATCTCAGAGACTTTTAGGTTATCTAAGTTTAGTATTTCTTGTTTTGGATATTTTTCCTTTACCTGTCGACTGATTTTGCATCTAAACCGTGTCTGTTCTAGTAGATGGTTTGATTCACAGCTTGTGCCATGTCTGCATTTTACGTTTAATATAAGTAATAAATAATGTGAAATGTTATTACTTATCACACGCTTTTTCAGTTCCTGAAATAATTTAGTTCCTTAACGGAATACTGCCGTTAAATATATGAGATTAAATAATATTTTAACTTTTATGCCGTTTCTTGAATCTGATGGAAATGTTTAAAATATTTATAAAGTTATCTATACGCACACTCTTGGTTATGTGATAGTATCAAAAAAGTTTTATTAAATTTTTTCTTTACGCTAGTATTACTGTAAATGTCTTGGAAATAAAATCTACAGAAAATAATGGATGTAACTTTACTGAGTTAGTCAAAAATGAGTATCCATCTTACTTTTACTTATTTAAAGATATAATGTAGTTTTTATTCCCAATTTAAAGTTTTTTCGCAAGAAAATAAGGTAATTTTTAAGATGCTTTCTTGTTTATTTTTAAACAAAAAATTTCGTCTAGTCACACAAAAATCGGGTATATCTCTCTAGTGTTTACGGAGTAGTTTAAATGTGTGTATTTGGTTAAAAAGAGTCCTAAAAGTAGACTTCTTGGTATAACTCTTATTAAAATATTCACAATTTTTACATCTTTTTTTACACATTTTTACATGAACCTGCAAATAACAGTTTCTTTTTTATTAATACACAACGGTATTGTATATTTTGTGCACACTATATATGTTTTCGCTGTACAGCCTGGAAATTTGCATATTGACCTAGTGTTCTCATCCCAATAGGGAAAATGATAAAGCCCATCTTTACGGATGTCTTCTTGTGGTATTTCTTTAGTGGGTCCCTTTTTTCCTTTGTTCTCGTACATTTGCTGAATGCTACTACTTGACGGTCTTCCTACTCTGTTCTGTTTAATTGGTTTTCAAAAGGGGTAAATCAAATTTCTTCGCTCTTTTGGATAATAACCAACAGTTCACGGCTGTCATGTCAATGAAATGAAAACATATTCGTAAATAATATTTCTTCGACCTGATTTTTATACGATAAAATCCTAGCATGGAATCAAGGAGATCTACACCTCCCATGTAGTTGTTGTACATTAGGACACTGTTGGACAAGGTATCATTTTATGTATAGTTTCTTGTTTGAAAAATCTTCTTTTTTCTCCCTTTGGTTCACTTCCAGCATATGTTGACATTGTAGTAACGATTTTATTATCAAACCAGAACGCTACACTGACATCCACATTGTCTATATTGGCTATTTTCTCTATCATGTGATCTCTGCCGCGCTTCTTCATTTCTCAGCTGACCTCACAATTAGTGTATATGTCCATAAAGTCATAGCTGAATCCCGAAAACCCACTCAGCACAAAGTTTTTGAAGCCCCACTTATGTGGTTTTTTTTTGTTATACTGCTTTAGCTGGCTTCTCGCTTTTGTTGGTATAATCTGTTCGTCTACAGCTAGAAATTCTCTTTCGGAACCATGAGTAGTCGTTCTTTGATTTGGCTCAAAACAGGTCTAATTTTGAATAATCTGTCATGTCCAGGCTGATCATTTTCAATCATGTCATTATTATTGAAATGCAAGAAACGTTTTATTTCTTCGAATCTGTTACAGCTCATCACATCGATAACTGTTCGGTGGCCAATATTGGCATTCCAATAGTGTCTTGTTGATGGAAGTTGAATTATCGACAAGTAAATAGTAATTCCTATAAATTGTTCTATTTCATATTTTTTTATATTTGCTGGTGTACCTGGACGTTGTTGCACTGAGTATAAATTTGATTAGTCTGTGGTATGCTCTATAACTATCAGAAAAGAGAAACTTAAAAAATTGAACCAGAATTTCTAATTGTAAAATCGAAGAAGATAAATTTTTATAACCAGTAAATTTTGTATCATTTTCTGATCTCAGATTTCCTTTCACCCAATTATGAGATTTCTTCCTTCTATATCGTAGTCTTTCGGATAAAGGGGTATCATCATCTGTGGATGCGGTAGAAATGAGAGTTTCCTTAACATTGCTTGGTAAATTTTCACGCTCCTCATTGTCACTCTCTTGACACAATATCTCATTTGTGCCGTCTTCATCGGAGAGATCTGATTCTTCACTATTAGTACTATTTGGAATTCTAACTGCATTCATTGTACCATAAAAGAAATAATAATTTTGATTCCTTTCTCACTCCTCGTTTTATTCTAATCCTTGTTCAAAGATTGTCCACCTTTATGGTTAGTAGTAAATCTATAAAGCGAAAGTAATTTTTTGTTTCAAAATTCGTAACTTTTGAGTAGAACAAGCATGTAGATTGTACTTTTACAACCCTCACAGGTTTCCAGTTTGTTCTAGAATCCAAACTGTTGCTCACTCACTTCGCTGAGGATATATACATACAATTTGGCAGAATTTATAAAATAATCTTAGGGCTGGATAGCTCAGGTAAAGAGTGTATGGTTTTCCCGCAGAAGGTCGAGGATTGATCCCAACGCCGGCTAAAACATAATCCAAATGCTGTAGTGGCTGCTATAATCCAAATGCCGTACTGGCTGTATAAAGGGAGACCCCAGATTTAGCTATACGGCTCACACTCCCTCTAAGGGGGAAAATTCACGAATCCCAGATACCTACGGTATCAAAACGATTGAGCTCTGGTGGCACTCTTTCCGTGTTATCGAGATCTAGGTGACTTGGTTTGTTGGAGTATCTTCCAAAAATTTTCGTACACATTTGAACGTCACGAGAGGTACAGCTTTCTACATGACCTTATAAAGGTGCTTATTTAGACCCAGCTGTTTTATGTTCGCTAGGAGGTTTTTAGGAATAACACCAGTAGTAGATAGATACTGCCTGGGTACTTCCCATTCTCCATTGTCTCCTGATTTGTATTTCTAGATCTCTATACTTTTGGTGTGCAAATTATTGGTGTTGGGTATCGCTAGATCAATAAGTGTTGTTTGCCTAGCAAGTTAATTAACTAGTATGAGATCTGGCCTATTATGTGCCACTGGTTAGTCTGTAAGCACAGTGTGGTCCCAGTATAGCTTGTAGTTATCATTATTAAGTATTCTGTCAGGGAAGTATTGATAATAAGGAAGATGATCGGTTTGGAGAAGTCCCAGATTGTCAGCAAGTTCTTGTTGGATAATCATTCCTACTGAGTCATGGCATTCTTTATAATCAGTACCGACAAACGTCGGGCACCCACCAGTAAGATGTTGGATGGTTTCTTTGGCTTAACATCCATATCAGCCTTTGTCATTTTGGATTTGAGGATCTTTAATAATATATTTCAGGTGATCTTTAGTTGGAATAACTTGATCCTGTATTTCACAATGCATACTAATAGGGAGACTATTATTATTATAAAAGAATCTTGAAACTTCTCGGTCTTTGGATTTCGTTAACTTTGATTCGTTCAAAACTAAGCACTAGGGAGATGATCTGATAACTCGAATAAAAATAATGCTATTTTCATATTTTTTAAGTATGGTAATAACCCAAATATGCTTTTAAATTTATTATTAAAATATGTAACAAAATGTCCACGTGCCTTCAAAATGTCAACAAGACTGCAGTGTTATTTTGTATGAGTTATCCATATTTACCTATCATTGAACCCAAAATGCAGGACATTTCACCTTACTGGCGAGACCAGTAAAATATCTTCGTAGTTTGCGTCTGTATTATAAAATTTTTCAGTTCAGAATATTTTTTTGAAGAACAGTTTGCTTTAGTGCCACAATATACTACAGACCTGTATCGACTGTAGATTCTTAAGCTTGTTTAAATGTTTTTTGTCACTAGTTGGAATGAAGTTAGTATTTTTTTTATATATTCTTGTGTATTAACATAAAGAACAGTTATTAGGTTAATAAGGATATAATGTATTGGCCTATAAAATGTTTGAGTGCTAAATTATATAAAGCAAACTTACAAAATGGATGAGTGAATTCATTCTAAAACAGAATGCGAGAAATAATGAAACTGCAAATTTATTTACACGTATAACAGTTCTTTTTACAAGGAATTTAGAGAGTGTACATTATGTTACCAACATTTTACATTGATCTGATGAGTTTCCTTTTGGTGTTATTACTTGAATAATGTTTGTGAGTTCAAATTAATATTTAGAATATCGTAAATCAGAAATAGCAATGATTTTTTACGCATTTTATTATTTGTGAAGGTATTTCTGCAAAATACTACTATAAGACTATTTAGGTAGCGGTTAATACACTTATGTAACTGTTAGCTATTTTTTATGTAACTGTTAGCTATTTTTTATTTTATTAATAATGCTGTCGTTTCAAGATTGTTACAAATTTCATTATTCAACAACGTTTAAAGATTCAATCTAAAACTGGTATACTGTGAATCTATGTACTACTTGACATATCTACTAGGCGTTTGAGGGGATTGATCCATTCAACAGCAATAGTCACGTTAAACTCAATTTTACCTGTATTGAACTTTTGACATCCTCTGTTTTATCATCTTCAAAACTTAGGATTGGGATCTCAATCAGGTCCACTCTACATGTTCACCTAACGTGGCTATCGATCGTTCCAGTCGAGACCTCGCTTTTACAGTTAAGATAGAGGTGTTAGTCTCTGTGGCTGTGCGAAGAACGGATACCAACCAGTAAATGTAGTGATTTAAAGTGGTATTCATTTTGATGATGATCTGTTAGTAATTCTGACATGTTTTTGTTAAGACACTCAGGATGTTTCTTGATATCAATTGCCTCTCGGACTCTCTGTTATAATGAATCTTACTTATTTGCAGCCCATAGCTTGTGACATTTGTGACTGTACGCGTTTTGTAACGATAAAAAACAAACCACAATGAGGCGAATCTGTATTTTGTGAATATATATCCACTTATGGGTTTTAGCTATGTGGAGTGGTTTTCGAGAGTCAACGTTTATTTGGGATTTTAGTTTGTTGAATCCAAAGGTTTCTAAAACAGGAACATTGATTAAAGTAAGATAATATGTACAGGCAAAGAATTGTAGGCTGGTTGGTTTGGTGTAAAAAGTAGAGAGTTGTGGTCTGATGAATGATTTAAGCTCTCCATTTTGAATATTTTCGAGTTAGGATATTTTTATTTATTTGGATTAGGATGTTTTTTGATCTCAATGTTGTTTGGCTTCATGTAACCCTTGCTTAATCAATATTTATGTTTGATCTGCCCATCGTACCTGTTCTTCTAGCAATGTGTCCAAAATACTGCAAATCTGTCTAATCTCACTTGTATTTGTTTACTGGACAACATTGATATTGTCCAGTCGTCAGGCCACTCTCCGGTTTCTCAAATCTTTTTGCAGATCATATGCATAATATTTTCAACTTTTTAATTGCTTTTTCTACCTCTGACTTTAGAATGTTCGGTTCTCTCTCTGCAGTGAACTCGTCGTGATTTGCATTCTGAGGATCATCTGCATATATACTTGACACTGACAATGTTTTCTCCATAACTCCACAATCCCTTTCTCGTCATTTATAATATGTTGGTTTTAATCCATTATTCTTTGTATGATTGATTTAATTTCCTGGATAGATATCGGACTTTGTTATACAGCTCATGGGATTCATAGCGGTTTGCTGTCTCTCTAGTTCTTCGCGTTCTTCATTTATATATTTATTTTTCTCTATTTAACCTTGCTTGAGAGATTTTATTATCTTTCGCTCTTCGAGTAGTTGCAGCGTTCTGTCTGTCATCCAGTGTTTTCTATTGATGATCTTTTTAGGTTCTGGTTCTTTCTACAGAGGTTTCTATGGCATTTCTGAAACCTTTCCACATTTCTTCTGGGTTGTCTTGTGAGTTCAACATACTAGTTTCCTTTAATGCATCATATGCCATTGTGACTACGCATCTACTACCGACTCAATTTTCAAATCATCGTTCCTTCTCAGATTTACACCAATTTTATTTGCCTTTTTTACATCGATATCCCTCATTTACGTATTTTTCATGCTTTTTACATTATTTACATGTTCATCAATCTCTTGAGATAAAAAGTAACTGTAATCTATAAAATCCAAACATTTCAGATAAGATAAATCAATAGCAAAGTTAAATCATAACCGTACTTGACACAATAAAATCTTTCTTCCTCTAGACATCTGTTAATAAAAAATGTTGTAACCACGTTGGTTTTGGATATGTGGTCTGCTGGGTGCAGAACACAGATCGCGAGAAAGTATTGGCAGCCATGTGCGTTATATTGTTTGGTATAAATGATAGGTGATTGTAATTATTTAACAAGGTTCTACATTTTGAAAATGATGGGCTAGTTTTTTTGTTAAACCACTCAGGACGCTCTTAAATCTCAATTGATTCTCGAGTTATTTATTGCTCGACAAAACGAACAGAAGCTACAGCTTGGAAAAATGTTTGCTTAGATTTGTCAAGTTTAAACAATGTATTGACAACTGATCTCTCTGTAATAAAATATTTTTCAGGGATTTTTGGCCATAACGTATGTTTCTCAATTTTTCATCAGTATGTAGCTAACATGTAATAATCTAGATTTTAGATTAAGAAACTAACATTTATGATTTCTTTGGTCGTAAAAAGTCTACTTTTTTAGTTTGTAGTACCTTAAGCCTTCTATGAAAGGTGCATTTTTTATTTCAATAAAAAGATAACTGTGATGTTTAATGAACTGTTGACACATTTTCGGCAGGTCTAATAAGGATATTTTTACGACCGAAGGACAACATTAGCAAAATAAGAATTATTACTATTTTTTATATTATTTTATGTTTTTTTATGATCAGTAATAGTTCTTTTGGCAACTTATTGTTGACATTATAAAACAAATACCATAATTTTTTGCCTAAAACTAGAGATTATCTTTGGAGTAAACTGCTACATATGTAGTTTGCTCTCTTTCTTTCTCTTATAACAGCTAAAAAGTTTATTAGTGCATCGCTTTCGTCTTCTTCTCAATTATTTATTTACAATAACATAGGGCACTTTTTTTCCATTGTCATTAGCTTTGCAACTTTTATCTTTTTCCTTTTTTTTCTGCTTATAAACAACTTCTAAGAATCTTTCTTGCCTTTATAAACCTATTTCATTTTCCTTATATATTCATTTATTTTGTGATATTTCCTATTAAGTTTTTTGTCAAAACAATTAAAAAGGTGTCTTGATTATAGTGTATATGTTACTCACGAATATGAACCTTCAAAAACATACAATAAAACAGGATGATTTAAGTTTACTTAATTTTAGCGAATTTCTTTATTCTTATGAACTACCAAAAAAAAATAATAAAGAAATGAAAACACGAAAAATCATTTTAATACTCATTGAAACTTGTGCTGTAGTACCTGAATTCGTTTTATTGTTTTATTATAGAAACGCGTAATAAATAATACACCGTATATAATGCATTTTAACTCTTAATCAACGTGGTGAATTAATTTTACACAAAAGTCCCTGGTACTCCATGTTGTCAAATTGACAATTTGTGTTTGAAAACGAGTTATTGAAAGTTAAAAAGACATTTAATTAAAGAAAGTATATTTAGTTTAACAATACAAAATAATACCAACTTATAGGAAAATAAAAATTGAATAAACCGAAAAATATGCTATCAGCGTTTGCGTCGATAAAAAAACAAATTATTTTATTAAAGTGTTTTGAAAAAAAAATTAATTTTTTTTTCAAAAACACTTTTTTAAAACTATATTGAATACTAAAATAATATTTTTCTTGGCCAGTTGATCACATTTCTTCACGCTTATTTACACATTCACTACACATTTTTTTGCTACATTGCAAACATATCGGTTATTTGCACTCTATACACAGAAAACTTGTCTTTCTTTTCAATTTTGGGTTACATAAATAGCAGTACTTCCTAGCGTTCCTGGGTAATGTATCTGTATGATCGTCATTTTCGGTTGGATTTATTCTTAGCACCTTTTGAATGCTGAGTCTTAGTTCTCTTGGAAGACGTTGGTAAATTACTCGTTCTCGAAGAAGTGGTTCATATAGTTGCTGTGCCAAAATCTTCATAAACTCATATTGTATATTTTGTTCTGTTTGCACAAGCCCGGTGAATAATATATGCATTTAATGCACTTATATCGATTATTCTAAAAAATATGGCCATCGGCCAGTGCCTGGTTCTTCGACTGCATGAGTATTTTGTGCATTTTTCGTCTACTGAATATACGCCTGCTTTTGTATTGTCATAAAAGGCATTTATTTCCGGTAACCCAGTTTCGATATCACCTTCTTTCGCGTAATGCAGCGAGGGTATTAAAAGCAAAGCCCTATTTTTCTTTGGCACTCGGGAGATTATAGTTTTAATTTTTGTAAATCAGTAAGTTGAGTTTACAGATCTTGATCTAGATGGTAGGAACTCTTTAGGAATTACTCTCTTATTCCTTTTCATAGTGTCAGCATATGTTAAATTATTATTTAATAAAACATCTACAAGTACCAGTTGTCGCTTGTAACATTTCTATTTCTGCCAAAGATCGGTTTGCAAAGGCGAACCACTGCTTGGGAGGGAATAGAGAGTTTTCCTCTGCAGTCAAATCCTCTAATGCATCAAATCCTTTTCCAGAATATATTTGTGTTGTATACATAGTGGGTGCGAGCATATCTACTAAACAAATAATCTTTATTCCATAGTTTTAGGGTTTACTGGGTATATACATTTAAACCTTCATCGCCTTAAATACATTAAAACCGACTAGCATTTTATCGACTGCAGTATTAGCACCTAGTAGATTAGAATTTTGGTTGAATATCTTTAAAATGTGGGAAATTGCGGCAGCTGGATCAGTTTGAACTCGATTCGCTCTTTCTTCTCGTATATCAAATCGTAGGCATATTAGCAGTACAGTAAATCTACGTGCTGAGAATATCATTCTAAATATGTCTCCCCGTACCATCAGTAGCAAATAGTGCGTTGATTTCTTCATGGTTAGACTTGAAGACTAATGTCAATAACAGAAGGCCCAAAAATCCATTGATCTCTGTATTATTGGTGTCTCTAAATTCTGTGCGGTTGTGATTTCCGTCCTTGTCGCGATATTCCCTCAGCTTGACATTTGTGTAATATACAACAATGTCAACATCTCTAAAAAAAAATTTAAGCTTCGCCACCACTGATTCCATCTGTGTCAAAGATCCTTTGATAGTAGGCAATCTCAATAAATTAGAAGCAGGATGCCCATTTGTACCTGTTTTTTCCATAAAAGTATCGTCTGTTTGGATTCACTTCATTCATTGAATCTTCATCAGACTCCTGATTTTCGTCCGATTGACCATCGTTAGTATCGCTAGCATAAAATTCGCTCTCAGAACTATGGTCACTCAAAATTGGTTCTTCGTGTATACTGTTTGGCGTGTCGTCACCACCTTGGTCGGAAAAATCACTATCGGCCTCTTCGTGCCATCTCCCTAAAATTTCTTCAAAATTAGCATCGTCTGGATACACACTTTTTTTACTTTTAGAAATCGCCATTGAAATAAAAAATATCGCAAACGACGTCGTAGAGTCCCTCGGACTCTAATGTGTTTTATTCGATAACTTCTACGCAACTGATCGCGATTTCGCATAAGCATAACAGAGATCTTCCTACTAACTGAAGATACTGTACGACACCACTCGTCTGGATCAATAGTAGGGAAAATATGAAGCGTTGGTTGAACTGCGGAGTCCGAGGGACTCCACTACGTCGGTTAAGGGTTAAGATGAAAAATCATAGTTAAAAGCGAAACTGGTTTTATGTCACTATTGTAACCAAGGACTTATTCATCAATAGCGCCATCTAGTGGACGGCGCCATTGATGAAATTACGAAACTAAAAATAACGGTTTGTAATTGATCCTGATGATTTTCTTCTTCACTCTTTTGTTAGAAAAAGAGAGTTGTTATTTTTAAGGAAATCAAATTCCATTTTTGTCAATTATCACGTTTGCTCAACAAAAGTTTTAGAAGTTAATTGTAATCATCCTGTTCGCATAAAATTATGGTCTGGTATATGTATGTCACTAATAAACGTTATGTTGAAGTTATGGCTGTTATTTAGCATTGTGGTAACTATTTTTAATCTTTTAAGGATTTATATTGTAGTTTTTTATTTGTTAATGGATAGTAATGTTTATATTATTTTAATAATGTAACATAGAGTAGGTTGACTAATAAACGATGATGTATTTGTATTGGTTTTGATTTTACAATGTTTGTTGCTTACCTGACACAATTCTCTAGATGACATTTAAGAAGAGTAGAAGACACGGCAAGGATATTCATCAATATATGGAGGACTAGGTTTTGGAACTAGAAATGATGCTGGAGATCATATGTATTGTAACCTCGGAAAGCTTTTTTGGGTGGTGCTAGAAAGGTCACCAATGGAGACACTGCGGACGGCAGCCAGATGGTTGGTGGAGAGAGAGTCGTGGGTTCGAAACTAGCTTTTGGAACCGGGAGAGGGGTCCAACGGACGAAATAAGTAAAGATAGGACAGGATAAGATATATTATAAAAGATACAGAAATAAACAAAAAGATAGATGGGTAAAATTACCAAAGATAAGATAATATAGAAAACAGGGCGCCACTTAACTTTTTGGGGTTTAACACTAGAAAGTCGGGCTTAGCATACCTACCTAGAAAGCCCGAAGGGATCATTTTGGCCCCAAGTTCCTAAATCAATAAAAACCAAGTTTAGAATTAACTATTTATTTGGGAATAAACAAAAAATAAACAGTTTTAAGAATTATATAAACTCTTGACGATAGAATTTGATTTAATTTTAAACATTTGGAACACCATATAGTTTGAAGTTTTTGGCATTTGCCACACATTGCCTTGTTACAGCCGTGGCACTAATTGGAAGTATGATTTCCTTTACAAAACATTTTTAACTGACATTTTTTTCTTTTTTGGCTAGTAACAGTGCTGGTGGTTGGTAAATCCGGTGGTGCTGGGTATAGCACCAGATTTCGGGAGGCAAGGTATGGAGCGCGTAATTCTTCACACAGCTAAAGAATAAACTTACAACGACTGATTTTACTTCCAGTAACTTCTTTATAAATAATCCATGCATTTATTGCTCCTAAGTCAAGAATGTTATAAAACACGTGCATTGGCCATCGTCTTAAAGCAACTTTTGTAGTATAAAGACGCGCCATTTGGTCCACTACATCAACCCCGTATTTTGTTTTATTATAAAAACTTACTGTTTGAGGAAGTTTTTTTCCATCGACAGCAATATCCACTGATTGATGTAATGAGCTCAACAAAAACACATTTTTGTGACTCTTTCCTTGGTAAGCAGTAAGTGTTATCTTTTCGTCGCTCTGGAATATACGGGTAACATATAATTCTCCATTTTTACTCTTTATGCTTAGAGGAACTTCCTTTCTGTTGCGATTCAAAGTACCCACAAGACTTGTTAATTTTTTTTGCAATGCCTTGGCCAATTTTAACGATGTAAAGTAGTTATCTGTCGTAACATTTTTGCCCTTTCCCAGTTGATTTTCCATTAACCGCAAAACAACATGTTTACCAACACTTGTATCTTTCTTGCGTATATAATCAGTGCCAGTATAAGGGTAACCATTTACAATATATTTTGATTCCACGCATGTCAAAAGCCAAAATTTTATGCCAAACTTATCCGGCTTATTTGATATGTTGTGTGTGAACGGGCACCTGGCTTTAGAAGGCAGTAGTTGTTCGTCCACAGTCAGGTTTATTCCCGGTTTGTAACATGCACTATACTATTTTCTATAAATCCATTCCAAACCGCAGAGACTAGAGCAAATTTGTCGGTTTTCAATCGTTCAGATCTCGTTTGCTTTATGTCAAATCTGAGATATTTTATAATATCCTTGAATCTGTCTCGTGGCATAGTTTGCTTAAAAAACTGAGGACCCCATACTGTTGACCACAAGCTGTTGGTTGGGAAATTTTTGGCGCCGTAGACTCCTCTTGCGTACATAATAGCAAGGGCAGCCTCCAGTTCTTCCAAAGTCATAGTCCATGTGTCATTTTTCAAACATTTTTTTTTTTTTTTTTTTTTTTTTTTATTAACATTTAAGATTTTTTACAATCTGTTTTGCAGTGAAAACAATAAGTAAAACTTTTTGTCTTTACATGACAAAGAGATGTAAGGTCCAGTGACCAAATCATCACGACACAAGTTGGCTTTTTACCGGTAGGATGCGCACATACACTAATACGCGAGCACTAAAAGCGGCACTGATCACAATGTCTGGGTGCTGTTGAGGGCCTAACTCCCACTACTGTAGGCTCTGTCAGGATCGGTGAGGTATGTCCAAGGGGTCATGTCGCTTCAATCTCTTCGCTTGTTGGTTGTTGAGAAGGTTGTGTGCCAGGGTATTAGGATGCACCCGCAACCTGTTTTGATATTGTTCAGAAGATTTTTTGCACTCTTCAGAGACTGTTAGTACCTGAAGATCTCTATGTATTGCATCATTCTGGATATACCAAGGTGCATTAGCGATTGTTCTCAGAGTTTTGGATTGAAATCTTTGTATTATCATAATATTAGATTTGCTAGCTGAACCCCAGAGCTGCGAGCCATATGTCCAAGTGGGTTTTATTATTGTATTGTATATCAGCAGCTTGTTGTCGATCGATAGGTGAGAGTTTTTTCCTAACATCCAGTAAAGTTTTCTGTATAAAATTCCCAATTGAAGCCTTTTCGTCCATATATGTTTGGTCCAAGTTAGACGTTTGTCAAGGTGAATACCTAAGTATTTTACGTCATGCTTTTGGGGCAAAGGATGTCCATTGAGGTTAACTTGTGGACATGTACCTCTTCTTAGAGTAAATGTAATTTGTGTGGATTTTGAGGGGTTTACTCTAATTCTCCAGAGTTTAAGCCATTCATTTGTTTTGTTCAGATGTAGTTGCAGTCTCTCTGATGCTATTATTGGGTTGCTATGAGAGGCCAAGAAAGCAGTATCATCTGCGAATGTTGCAAGCGTTAGGTTATTGCTTATTGGCAAGTCAGCTGTATATATCAGGTACAGAATCGGTCCGAGCACACTACCCTGAGGTACACCAGATAGGATGGGGTAGAGTTTTGTATGGGCTTCATTATATTTTACCAGGTATCTCCTTTCTGTAAGGTATGATTGAAGCAGTTTAAAGTAAGGGTAAGGTAAATTTTTCTTTAATTTGTACAGAAGTCCTGTATGCCACACCTTGTCAAAAGCTTGAGAGGCGTCTAAAAAGGCTGCAGTACAGTATTGCTTGTTCTCGAGACTACTTCTTATTGTTGTGTATAGTCTGTGAACTTGTTCGATTGTACCATGTTGGTTACGAAAACCAAATTGATGGTCAGGTATGAGACACTTTTCGTCCAATATTGGTTTGATTTTTCGTAGCAGAAGTTTTTCAAAGACCTTAGAGATGACTGGGAGTAGACTAATCGGTCGGTATGAGTTGACATCTTTTGGATCTTTACCAGGTTTTTGAATGAGTATAATCTGTGCCACTTTCCATTGCAGAGGAAAGTAATGCAGACTAAGCATAGCATTGAAGATCATAGTGATTGTTCTGTAGCAGTCATTGGTTAGTTCCTGAAGGATCTTACCCGTTATGAGGTCGAATCCCGGAGCCTTATTGGGTTGTATCTCATTCTTTATTATGTGTTTTACTTCTTTAATATTAAACTTGGTGATTGGTAGTTCCATTTGATATGGAGCCTCAAGAAAAGAATTAAATGGTTCTTCTTGTTCTAATGGCACTACTCTGTTAAATGGACTAAATACTGTAGAAAGATGTTCTGCGAATGTCTCAGATTTTTCTGTGTCTGTTCTTGCCCATTTACCTTTGACATTTTTTAGAGGAGGTATGGCGTCTTGTGGACCTTTTACCTTTCTCGTCGCCTTCCATAGAGAATAATTGGTGTCTTTGGACGGAGTCAAATTTTCTAAGTAAGTTTGGATCCCCCTGTTTTTCTCTTCTTTTAATAGATTTTTAAGTCTTCTGGTAATTCTGTTTAAATTTTGTTTGTCAATAGGAGCGTGTGTGTTTTGCCACTTTTTCCTAAGTTTTCTTTTCTCATCGATCAGGTTTTTTGCATTTTGCGAACAGTTTATGCTTTCCTTCCATGTTGTTTGTTCAGGAGTAGAAATCCAACCTGCCTTTTGTATGGAGGTAGTAAGTTGTTGTACCGCATTTTCAATTTGTAATTCTGTTTTAAGTGGCAAGTTCGTTGGTATTTGTTCTGCTAGTGCGCTTCGGAATATTTTCCAATTTGTTTGATTATTGGTTAGGACTGGAGGCTTATTTCTGAGTATGATTTTGGAGTCTAGGTCAATTAGAATGGGAGAATGATCTGAAGAGAGGTCCCAGCATGATTCTATTGCTAAGTAGTTAAGAGAGATACCTTTAATCACACAGAAGTCTAAGAGATCTGGTGTTTTATTTGGATCTGTAGGCCAATAAGTTGGTTCTCCTGTAGATATGTGTTGTAGGTTGTTTCCTGTTATTGACTTCAGCAGTTGTCTACCCCTTGTTGTAATTATCCTAGAGCCCCAGTGATGATGTTTACAGTTAAAGTCTCCTCCTGCTATGAATTTGTGTCCAAGAGAACTAAAATAGGTGCTAAAGTTGTTTTCGTTGATTGGTTGACCAGGAGGACAGTAAACCGCAGATAAGGTAAGGTTGCCTAACCAGTCTTCGATGACAATGCTAGTTGATTGCAGGTACTTTTCACTGAACTTATTTAACTCATGGTGTTTTATATTAGATTTGATAATGATAGCTGTGCCACCGTGTGCCTTGTCATTTGGATGTTTTGTGTAGTAGACAATGTATTTTGGAATTTTTATATAGTTTTTGTCTGTTAGATGAGCTTCTGATACAAGCATAACATCAATTTTCTTCTCGTCGAGGAAAATTTTTATTTCTTGGATGTGGTTCGTTAGGCCATTTGAATTCCAGACGGCTATTTTAAGTCTGTGTTGCATTAGTGCATTTTGGAAATCATAGTCATAAGAAGATTAAGCATGGTGTCCATTCTCTCTACTAGTTTTGTCATCAGGTTTTCAAGGTTGGCAATTTTCGTTGAATGGTTTGAGCCGACATTAGTTTGTTGATTTGTGATTTCATCCGCTTGACTATTTCCTGAAGTTTTTTGAGCGTAAGAAACACCAGGGGTTACTCTTTGACTATTAGTTTCATAGGTGTCTGTTCTATGGGTCTCTTGATTCTTTCTGAGTTGGGGGAATTTTTCTTTTTGTATTTGTTTGTATACGCTGCAGCCCTTATAGTTGGCCGGATGGTTTCCGTTACAAAGTACACATTTTACGTTATTGCTGCGTTCTTTTCGTGGACAGTGTAAAGTAAGATGATTACTTGCACACTTTACGCATCTTGGAGGCATATGGCAGAATTTTTGTGTGTGACCGTATCGTTGACATTTGGTACATTGGGGAACCTGACGTTTGGGATATGGTGGTTCGAAGGACACAATCATGTTCTGGAGTGCTCTCACATCATATATGTCTTTATTATTTGGCTTAGTTTTTAATTCTATATAAAAGAGCGGAAGCGCTATTTTTGATCCATTCTTATATATATTAGCTATGTTGGTTACTTCGTGTCCCATTAATCCCAGCTCATGTACTAAAGCGTCTTTATCTGCTGTCTGATGCATATTACGAAGCACAACTCGGAATGTTCTTTCTTCCTTTTTTTGGTAGGTGTAATAATGTGTTTTTTTCTCATTGAGTGCTTTGGTTATGATTCGGTAATATTCAGAAGTTGAGGGCTGGATCTTTACTTGGTCGTTGTAGAGACATTTGATGGAATATCCCAGAGGGGATATTGTTTCTAACAATTGTCGAAGAGGTTGTATATCACCTACATCTGAAACAAATATGGGTGGGGGTTGAATACTTTCTTTAACTGCATCAGTTCTGGTTTGGTTGGTCTCATCAGGTACTTCATCTAAGCTAGCAAATCTATTAGACGTTGGTGTGGGTGCTTTGAGCCAGTAATCGCTCATTATTGTTTGTTTTAGTTGTTTATCACCTCCAGGGCTGTCATTTCTTGCTCGTTTGTGGGCTTGAACAGTTTTCCATTCATGTTCTTGGTTTTCTTGGCTATCTTGTGGAGTAGAGATGTATATTTGTGACGGTAGATAAGAAGAAGAAGAAGAAGCATGATTAGAAAGAAAAGAGTTACCTGGTTGTTCATGTTGGTTCTCAGTTGACTCTGTCTCTTGGAGTAGTATATTGGTTGAGCAATTTACATTGCTTTGTTGTTCACTAGACAAGGTTCTGTTGCTCGATGGTTGTTGCATGGTAGTTATTTGCAGATTAGCAATGTGTTTTTCTGAAGTTGGACATCTCGGCGGAGATCTGCTCACTTTGTTTGAATTTAAGAAGGGATTGTCTATGTCCATCCTGTATCACGATTAAATATTTTATACATCACGATCAATTATTTATGATACGCCTATGACTTTTATTTGCCGGTATTTGGCGTTTGGAAATACCACTTGTTTTATTTTGTTTGCGTTTTTAGAACACTGATAATTAATATTAGTAATTAACGATATAGTTTACAATAAGAACTGGTTACTATAATAATAGATATTTTTGTACTAGAGAAACAAATTTATGCGACCGTCTCCAGCAAAGGTTGGGACGAGACTATTTTTTTTTTTTCAAACATCGATGTGCTTCTGCAATAGTGCATTCTTTTATATGACGTAACATGATGTCGCTGATTATTAGATGCCAAGCACTTACCACACAATTGTTCCTCACGTTCCTTTTTGCATACGACGTAGGACCTGATTCCTCTCGATAAATGTTGTGCTGTGCGCGTCATCCTGTAATGAGCAAACATTCAATGAATATGAAGATACTAAAAATCATAATCTTACCAGGTACTGATTCAGAATCAATAACTTTCCACGTTGTTCCGTCTTTCGATTGTTCGGTGTCTCCGATTGAAATAGTTTTTCCTTGTTGACCCTTTTTCTCTTGTGACTTCTTGTAGATGCACTTCGATTCACGATAAAATTAGCTGACTCGTGTTGTGGAGTTGTAGAAGCAGTATTTACATAAATTGGCGAGTCTTGTACAATAAAACTTTCTAACTGCTCTGAAGCATCAGTCACTTGAATCATTATTTTGTGGTGGTACGTATTGTTCATCGTCTGACTCATTATTTTCTGCAAATTCAGATTCACCTCCCCAGACATCTTGTATTTTTCGTATTTCTTCAAGAAGTTCAAGCCCTGATAGTCCACGACGAGACATCTTTACAGTCGTCTTGAATTTTCACAATTGAACGAATGTTTCAATATTCTAGAAACGAGAGTCAGCAGAACCTAATAAACCGCTCAATAAACAAAATACTTTCAAGGAACAAACAGTATGTAACAAAATACCTTCTAGGAATAAACGTACAGAAACATAATTTTATCTATCCGACAGAAAGTTAAAAGAAATCGTCATATTTCCGAGAAAATAATAATAATTAATACAGGGCCAGTTTGGCCCCTTCAGACTTCTGTGGTAGGTTTGTTAGAAAATCCATTTAATAAATTTAGTAAACAATATTTTTTGCGTTAAATAAGACTTTGTATCAAAATATTAAAAGTCATAAAATATGAAATTATTATTGTGTCAAGTAAAAGAACTACAATAACTTCAAATCGCAACAGGGGCCAAATTGGCCCTCCGACTTTCTAGTGTTAAGGATGAGAAATTCACAAACCTTAGAAAAGAAAAGAGATAAGAAAAGACATTTAGGTTCTGAGACCAAATTCAAGGAAAGATATCAACAGTTAATAATTAGATAAAATTGGTCAACACACTATACAAACAAATATTAAATATTTTAGATGACCTCTACGAAACTTAATCAGCCCGATCTTTCTTTTGGTTGAAGGTATAATAATAATTTAATATAATAAGCAAATATTCAGAGGTATTGTTATATAAGGAAACTTGTTAGGAGTCGACAAATAAAATTCACACATAAAACAAAAACAATATATTCAACACCACAATGATATAGGCAGCTGAATGTACACACAAGTACTAAAAAATGCATATATGAATAATAAATACCTTAATATAAATAATTAAAAATATTCTACTGAAACTGATTGAAGAAAGCTCTCTTTGCTGGGTATGGGCGTATCTCGAGATAACGGGTACAGTAAATAAAAAGTTAATTAAAGTTAAATTCAAAGAATAAAAAAAGATTATAGAAATAAAAGTTTAACCACCCCGCACTTGGTTAAGTTAATTATCTGTTCGCACTGTTATTTAATGATTAAATGAGAATTAAATGTTCGTAATTTAGAAGTTCGTAACATCTGATTGAAAGTTCGTAAGCAAATATTAAATGTTCTTTAAATTGAAAACAAAATCAATAGTTAACCCTAACTACAGGAGAAGAAATAATCGAACGCAGATTCGCCCAGATAGTTGAAGATAATATGATAACCATATTATTCGCCCAGATAATTGGAGGTAATTGCTTACGATAACTTACAGTAATTCTCGATGACTGCTGCACTAAAAACTGAAGCCATTATACGTTCCTTGTATTAAGCACTAAAGTTATTTAAATTAAAGGTACTTTATACCAATCTTTAATCCAATATAATATTACATTAAAAAACTCAAATATATAAGTGTATCCACACTTAAAGAAAAAATTCACAAAGACCGGTAAGATAACACAGAGACGGTAATTTAGGCAAGCGTCTTTTCTCAAAGATCGCCCGACCAGAATTAAGTTGGTTCCTCTAAAAATTTCACAAGCTTCCTCCAAAAAATGGTGGGGTAACTTCCACTTAAAAAGGACAGGCCAGACAGTATGTGTTTCTCAGAAGGCAAAAAAGTTGTAAAGGTTCGAAGTAAACAACGGTACCAGCAATTGGAACATGAGGAAAATAAAATCTTTTAGATTAGATTTTTACGGAAAAATTACTTTAACGTGCCTTCGACTATATTTAACAAATCTATCAAAAGGACTAGACACGAAACCAGAAAGAGATTAGCCAAGGATTAACCAAAACGGCGTCTTTAAATAGGTAGATAGATTCTTCCGTAATATTTCGCTAGTTTCCAATAAAATTTAACAACCTATTTGCGAATACGATCATGGGCATATCAACAGTGGGGGTAAAATAATTAAAAATTATTTAATATTTTAATTATAAAAAAATGTTACGGTATGAAAAGGTGAACGCTCAGTCCGATTGCTGGAATGGAAACGCTACGTACCGGAAGCTATACCTGCATGATTTTCTAATATTTTATTATTTATCTATTATATGTGCATGATAATATGCCGCGACCTTTAGTGTATAATGTAACTAAAGGTGTCTGTCTTAATGTGGCACTAGCCAATAATGTGTTAAATGAATATGATAAAATTATTTTATTAATAATTATTGTTAGTAACAATAGAAAGGTCAATATGTTGGAGGTTGAAGACTAATTTGCCCTAAAAGGTTATTGTAAAACATTATAATGTTATGTTAATTTAACTGTAAACCAAATGTATAAATGTAACAAGTTTATGTGATATTTAAATTAAAAGTAGACAATCATCATTACACATATCTGATAGAGATAGGATAAACTATTTATTTTTGTCACCTTTTGGCTTTAGTTTATCATAGCTCCCTTTGATATGTGTAATGATGATTGCCTACTTTTAATCCAAGTATCACAAAAAAATTAATATATTTATACATTTGTCTCACAATTATGTTATTATAATATTATAATGTTTTACAATAACCTTTTAGGGTATATTAGACTATATAATCCTCACGATATTGATGTTTCTATTATTACTAACAGTTGATAATTCAATAATCTTAACATTACTCACAAGAGGGACCGCAGACGTTCGGATACAATTAGCACGGTGTAATGCATAGATAAGATCCATAGAGCAAAAAGACAAAAGAGGGAATGTAAAGGTAGTGGGGGCAAACATATTGTTAGACACAAGGAAGTGCGATCTTTAGAGGCCACATTAAACAAAGAAAGAGAGTCTCTCTCCTTGTTTGACATCAAATTTAGTTGGGTTATGTTATTGTTTGTCTCAAATGTCACATGAAATCTTATTTATATTTAAGTTTTTTAACAATTGTGTCGCATTTTAGACTCTTATCATTAATAATTAATTAAAACTTTCTCGTCTAAGACACATTTTGAAAAATATTATATAGCTACTGTTGATAAGTGTCGGAAAATTTAAATTTGGCGCATTCGCATTTTCGGATATGTCTGCCATTAGAGGCCACTTTTTTGGTCTCCTTTTCATAAGGATTAGATTCCCTCTTTTGTCTTTTTACTCGATGGATCAAACTGACCTTGAAAATAGAAGATCCTCTATTTTTAGAGGATTTGATCAAACTCAGGATATGACGTCATATGCTGTAAATTTTTTGGTTTGGTCACAGATCGAATATTTTACCGTCTGACACGGACTTTACACAAATGTCAAACCAAGGACGGAAATCACAACCGCACAGAATTTAGAGACACCAATCATAGATTAAGTATATATAACTATAACACCAATAATACAGACATCAATGGATTTTTGGGCCTTATCATCAGTCTTCAAGTCTAACCATGAAGACATCAACGCATTGTTTGCTACTGATGGTACGGGGAGAGATATATTTAGAATGACATTCTTAGCACGTAGATTTGCTGTACTGCTAATATACCTACGATTTGATACACGAGAAGAAAGAGCGAATCGAGCTAAAACTGATCCAGCTGCCGCAATTTCTCATATTTTAAAGATATTCAAAATTCTAATCTACTAGGTGCTAATACTGCAGTCGATAAAATGCTAGTCGGTTTTAATGTATTTAAGGCGATGTAGATTTAAATGTATATACCTAGTAAACCCGAAAACTATGGAATAAAGATTATTTGTTTAGTAGATATGCTCGCACCCACTATGTATACAACACAAATATATTCTGGAAAAGGATTTGATGCATTAGAGGATTTGACTGCAGAGGAAAAACTCTCTATTCCCTCCCAAGCAGTGGTTCGCCTTTGGAAACCGATCTTTGGCAGAAATAGAAATGTTACAAGCGACAACTGGTACTTGTAGATGTTTTATTAAATAATAATTTAACATATGCTGACACTATGAAAAGGAATAAGAGAGTAATTCCTAAAGAGTTCCTACCATCTAGATCAAGATCTGTAAACTCAACTTACTAATTTACAAAAATTAAAACTATAATCTCCCGAGTGCCAAAGAAAAGTAGGGCTTTGCTTTTAATACCCTCGCTGCATTACGCGAAAGAAGGTGATATCGAAACTGGGTTACCGGAAATAAATGCCTTTTATGACAATACAAAAGCAGGCGTATATTCAGTAGACGAAAAATGCACAAAATACTCGTGCAGTCGAAGAACCAGGCACTGGCCGATGGCCATATTTTTTAGAATAATCGATATAAGTGCATTAAATGCATATATTATTCACCGGGCTTGTGCAAACAGAACAAAATATACAATATTAGAGTTTATGAAGATTTTGGCACAGCAACTATATGAACCACTTCTTCGAGAACGAGAAATTAACCAACGTCTTTCAAGAGAACTAAGACTCAGCATTCAAAAGGTGCTAAGAATAAATCCAACCGAAAATGACGATCATATAGATACCTTATCCAGGAACTCTAGGAAGTACTGCTATTTATGTAATCCAAAATTGAAAATAAAGACAAGTTTTCTGTGTATACAGTGTAAACAACCGATATGTTTGCAATGTAGCAAAAAACAGTTCAACAAGTAAAAATTTGAAAGATTATCAAACTATTCTAAGAAACATAATATATTAGGTTAATATAATATGTATTAGCTAAATAAAATTCATTCTTAATTTTATTATGTTGTTTCATACATTGTGTTGATTTTTTTATTACAACTCAACTAAATTGCTTAAAACAAATTTCACACTTTCAAGGTTTTTCTCCAGTGTGTACTCTCAAATGTGTTTTCAAATTACTTGGATGGTTAAACTTCTTAAAACAAATTTCACACTTGTAAGGTTTTTCTCCAGTGTGCACTCTGAAATGTATTTTCAAATAATATGCATGACTAAATTGCTTAAAACAAATTTCACACTCGTAAGATTTCCCTCCAGTATGCACCCTCGAATGTGCTTTCAAACTACTTGCATTACTAAACATCTCAAAACAAATTTCACACTTGTAAGGTTTTTCTCCAGTGTGCACTCTCAAATGTGCTTTGATATAACGTGCATGACTAAATTCCTTAAAACAAATTTCACACTTGTCAGATTTCTCTCCAGTATGCACCCTCGAATGTGCTTTCAAACTACTTGCATGACTAAATTGCTTTAAACAAATTTCACACTTGTAAGACTTTTCTCCAGTGTGCACCCTCGAATGTACTTTCAAATTTCTTGCATTACTAAACTTCTTAAAACAAATTTCACACTTGTAAGATTTCTCTCCAGTGTGCACTCTCAGATGTGCTTTCAAATAACGTGCATGACTAAATAGCTTAAGACAAATTTCACACTTGTAAGATTTCTCTCCAGTATGTGCTTTCAAATGAGCTTTCAAATAACTTGCCAGCCTAAATTGCTTAAAACAAATTTCACACTTACAAAATTTTTCTCCAGGGTGAACTCTCAAATGTGTTGTCAAATTACTGGCTTGTCTAAATTGCTTGGAACAAATTTCACACTTGTAAGGTTTTTCTCCAGTGTGCACTCTTAAATGTGTTTTCAAATGACTGGCTTGATGAAATTTCTTAAAACAAATGTCACACTTGTAAGGTTTTTCTCCAGTGTGCTCTCTCAAATGCCTTTTCAAATTACTTGCTAGACTAAATTGTTTAAAACAAACTTCACACTTGTAAGGTTTTTGTTCAGTTGCAACTTCCACATTTTTATTTAATGTTTTTCCTTCAGAGTGTTGACTAGTATAATTTTCTTCATAAGATGAATCATCGGTTAGTGTCTCCATAATTTCCAGTTTGTGTTCATTAAGGTCCAGGAAATAACCTAAAAATACAAATCAACTATAACATACATTTTTTTGTATAAGCGAAAATGAATTCAATAACTAAATTACAGCATAATAAAATTTAAGACAGCAGAAATAGTCAATCATTTACTAAATATTTTTAATCTCCCTGTTATTATATTTAGCACATGTTAAAGAAAAGTGAAACGTTAAAAATTATAATGATATTTTAGGTTTGGTACAACCTGACAATCAATTAGCGCTACCCTCAGTTACTCTCATTCAACATCTGTTCTGTCCTTCAAACAAGCAGACAATTGCGTTGTACCAAAAATAGTTAGAAGACCTGGACAAAGTAGTAAGGCAGTTGCTAAAATTTTGAGAAATTCAGGACAGGAATACCTGTCAGCTTCTCATAACGGTAGGGTTATACCTGCAAGAAAAATGGGATCTCCATGTATAACTCCAAATGAATTGTTTTAATTTCACTATATCGGCAATAGGAAGAGACCACACTGAGTGTTTTTTCTGGAACGAAGTAGAGGACCAACATGGAGCAAATGAAATAGCAAGTTGTGTTCTTAAATATATTAGAAAGATGTTAGAAATGATTGTATCTACTAACCTTAATATTATTTTCTACTGAAATAACTGCAGTGGTCAACAAAAGAACCAATTTATGATTTCTTTGTATGTTTATTGCTTGCTAACTTTAAAAAACCTGACTTCAATTACACATAAGTTTCTAATAAAAGGTCATACACAAAATGATGGTGATGCTGCCCACTCTACAATCGAAAAAGAAGTAAAGAAAACTTATGTCCAGTCCTATTTATGTGCCTTCGCAATACAAAAAGCAAAGAAAAAGGCAATCCTTATACTGTAAATGAATTAGGTTATAAAGATTTTTAAGATATCAAGCAATTTGAAAATCTAGTTAACTTACAAAGATTCATACTACAAAGACTATAAAGAAATTGATATGGATGGTTCACAGGAAAACAGGTGTAAAACATGGAAAAAACGACCAATGAATCAGCAGTTCCCATTAAGTCAATTATATTCCACACAACTTTTTTTAAGCAAATTAAAGAAAAAACACATACAAAGCATGATATAATACCTGAATATTATGGTGTATCGTATTATAATAACAGTTTATAATTGTTTCTAATTTTTTTCTGACTTTATGTTGGTTACATTCCGATATATTTTCAAACTGTGTAGCCTACCATATACATAAAGTTTTTTTTTATATTTTTAAGAATGTTGTAACTTGTTATTTTCAATAAACAATTATGTAACTATAAAAATATTTAACTGCTTATACTATATTAAATGATTTTATTAATTTTTTTACTAGTATCAGACTTGAAAACAGAAAAACTACATAATTAAGTGTATAAGGTAATAAATAAGGTTTTTTAAAAATATATATTTCAGTCACTAACTTTGTTTCTACAAGATCATATTTCGCAACAAAGTATGTCAAAAACTTTAAAGGCTGATTCTGTAAAATTGATTATTTTGGATAGTGTCACTTTTCTTTAGCATCTGCAAAATGTGGGAAGTACAGTTTTATTGATGGTCTTTTATTGGGTTGAGGTGAATAGGTTTTCTGTTAAAACTAAAGAAATGTTAGAGAAACTCCAGATTTCTTACTTAACAAAATTTGAGTGTGGTGTCGGTAAATTGAATATCATAAAGAAATGTTAAAGGTGGGAGGGTGCTGTAAATAAAGATATCTAGGCTTGTCTATTCTTATTTATACTTCTAAATTAATATGAGGAGAAATATCGTTACTAACCTTTTTCAGGTTTTTGGTTTTCTTCAAATGAGTTAGGTTTATATCCATGTTGTACTATTTCAGTATCTATGGGACATTTCTTTAAGTCTAAATAAATGTCATGTGCACTTTGCCTATTGGATTCCTTCTGAATTTCAAATTTAAAGCCATCCAACAGAGCATTATCCAATTCTTTATACTCTATTTCTACTTTACACGTTTCCTCACTAATTTCTTGTTTTACTTCCATTTTATTACACTTAATTTTATGTATCAAAATAATAATTTTAACACAAAAACGTCAATCACTATAAAAATTATGGTTAAATTGAATTTCCTGCCCTTTAATTAATGAACATAATAACAAAGAATATAATATTCTTTGATAATAACCAGAGATATGTAAGAGAACTCTCTTACATATCTCTGATAATAACCTATCTATAGATATATTTGACATTTTGTTTTGACATTACATCCATATGGTATCATCACAGAATAATAAACAATTTGTTTAATGTTTATTATTCTGTGGTATCATGACAGTCAGTGCAGTGATGGAGGTATGACATAGCGACAGGCATATCATATGTGGCAACATTGTAATCCACGCCTTTGTTTTGTAAACATTTGTAAATTCCAAATGGCGGTATAAAAGCATTGTATACTTTACTGATTTTACTTACTCCCTGTATAACGATATAAGATATACCAAATAATATAGAGTATATAAATATATACTCTGATAACAAACACGTTCTATTACGAAGTCACATTATATTGCTTTATTCTTTAGCAATATACAATTACCGTATTTACTGTGCTTTTGCCCATTCATATTCATATTTTGTCTGTCCAGTGTTGCCAATCGGCGCATAATTATGCGATTTGCGCATAATTTAGTTTACGGCGCATAATTTTCGCATCCTGCATAAAATCACATAATTTCGCACAATCCAGCAAATAAAAAAAAACAATAACAAGCCACAGTTTATAATAAGAGTCCTCGTCTTCTTTTTTTTAACAAAACGTTTGTGCTGACATTTTACACAGCCACAGAATAATAAACAATTGTTATTTATTCTGTGACACAGCATTATCTTTAGCAAATAAAAATTACTGTCAATTACTGACATTACTGTATCGAAGAAAATTTCCATTCTATGGCGGCATTAGAAAACAAATTTACAATATATAAAAATTGATTTTCGGTCACCTGAGGACCTGTGACCTGAGTCACCTCCATTAAGGGTGGTTTAGGGTTAACCCGGGAGTGGACGGGTTAACTTAATGACCTTATGTTATTGTATTTTTGTTGTTTTATTTAAAAAAAATACCGAAATTAAGCTAAAACCTAGCATTTTCTGCTTTATTTAACTTTTATTGGCATTTAGTAAACAAATGTTTTCCAAAATTTCTACAGATGTTTTATTAAAATACAAATATTAACCTACCTACACAATTTTGTTATAACAATAAATAGAAAAAATCTCTGCACAAAATATAAGTTTGAATTTTACCCCAAATTGTTCCCTGTGCAATAGGAGCAACATGCTACAATATGCTCCATACCCAACCATAGATTAGGGTACACAACCAGAATAGACAAAATGTGCAAAAATATCGCGTTTTCCGTCTTTTGCAATTGCTTTCTTTATTGGTGGTCATTTCTAATGGGCCTGTATAGAAGTATTTGATAGGCGCAGTGCTGATTGTTGTACAACTCAAGACTCATCAAGCTAAATGAGGGTTCAAAACTCTTCTCATATTTTTTTTTGTTGTATTTATAAATCTTTCATAAATAATCTTCTGCAATTCTTAAATTCTGAATTGTTTCTTTTTTGTATAATTCGAAAGAAGTAACAAGCAACATTCATAAGGCCATAGAATACTACCATAGGCCAAAGTCTAGTGTTTCTAGCAGTATTATAGGAAGATATTTGGCTGTTAATTAATAACGTCTACTCCTACCTTTGTCAGATCGTAAAATGTAACAATTTCTATGTAATAATTTGTAAAAAAACCGAAGATAACTGCATTACAAGTATATGAATCTAAATTTCCTTTAGTAACACAAGTGGGTGGGTGATATCAGCCAGTACATATATTAAATATCTAAAAACAAAAAATTAATTTGTTTTAAAAAATATCACCATTATTTGGATTGTACAATTATTGAAAGGTACTGAAAAGGCCATTTGTATAATATAAAAAGCATTTTTACAATACAATCATTTTTCATTCTTTATAGTAAGGATCTAACTATAAAGTGCTCTGTTATTCCCCAAGCAAATATTTCTCACCAGAAAATCCCCTTATCTGGCAATACCCAATTAATACACATTGAAGGAAAGATTTTACATATATTTGAGTAGGTAAGTACTTCACATTTGTATTTACGGGGATTTCACATAGAATTACATATATAAGGCAAAAGTTGAAAAAAATTAAATTAATTCAAGCCTACTTCTTCAACTGTTACTTTGTGTGTTAATGTGTCGTGTTTGTACAAAGAAGAAAATAAAAAAAATATAGAAAATGGATAAGTGGCTTTCCAGTTTTAAGGTAAATATAAAAAATAGTTAAAAGAAGTTAAAATTATTTATTTATATATAATAGAGAAATCACATAAACATGAATCATAACTGAATTTGTACCTTCTAGGAGACATGTTTAATAGTTTGAAATAATTATTTTTTGTTCTCATTAAAAATCATTTCCTATACAATAATTAATGGTTATTGTTGGATTTTTTAAATATATAATATAGTTTAAAATATCTTTATACTTCTTCAAAAATCAGAATTAGTAACACATACCTACCTGCTGTGAATGAGAGGTAAAGTTCAGTAGATTTTGTATGGATCTTTCAAGCTTCTTAAAATTAAATTTTGTGTTTTAATGAAGAAATTCGTTTTTTAGAGTAAACATAAGGAAACAGATAAAAATAAGCAAAAGGATTCCCCAGCACCAATTGATATAGAAAAGCCAGGTTGCAGTTATCAAAACGAGGGCTCCCCTATTTATCCTGCTCCCACACATTCTCATATTATGAGTGACAATGGCGATACTAATAATATGGTAACATATATAAATAATTAATAATTTTAAAATTATAAAAAAACACAGACCTCAACAACTTAATTATTTATTAAAATTATATGGATAATACAATTAAACTAAACTAAAAAAACTACAAATATAAGATATAATTACAGAAATTCAGTATTACTACAGTAGTAAAATAAATTTGTATTTGAATAATATTTTATTGATTTAGATCATCTAAATTATAATTATATTTTAGAATGATCCTACAACATCAGCAAAAAAGAAAATAAAAATGGAAAAAGCCTCAAAGTATGAAAAAAAGAAGACTTTTAACAGCTCTTGGAAAAGTGTACCAGAATTCATGAATTGGTTAGAAAAATCTACAAAACAACCATCATCTGAGGGTAATGAGTACGCCTATTGCAAGGTATGTGATTGTGATATTGTAGCTCATAAAAGTGTATTATTGAAACATTCAACAAGTGACAGGCATAAATTAAATTGGACAAAAGTGACTAGCAATATTAAACTTACTGAACTGTATAAACCAAATGCTGATGATTTAGCTGTAAAAACGGCAGAGTTAAAGTTATGCGCCTTGTTGGCAAGCAATAACCTGCCATTTTTATTAGTAGACACCCTAACTCCTTTAATTCAAAATATATTTCCTGACTCGAAAATTGCTAAACAATTACATTTAAAACGAACCAAAGCGACGTCAATTATTTGCAATAACTTGGGGAATAATTTTCTTGAAGAACTATATATTAAATTAAGGGAGCCAGGATGTTTTTTTTCTTTAGTTATGGATGAAACTACTGATATTTCAATAAAAAAGCAATGTGCATTCACTACTATAATTTATGAAAATAATTCAACCAAAACACAATTTTTTGATCTTGTTGAAGCTCAGGGATCAACAGCTAATGATTTATATGGTATTCTAAAGAACTGTTTAACTTCAAAGAATATTCCACTAACAAATTTTGTAGGGTTTTCATCAGATACCACCAATGTTATGGTTGGAGAGTTTAATTCTGTATTTTCCAAGTTAAAGGAAGAATTTCCACATATAATATGTATTAGATGCTCATGTCATATGGCACATTTAGCTACATCAAAAGCCTGTTTAAAATTACCTAGGCATGTGGAAGATCTGCTCCGAAACATAGGCAGTCACTTTAATAGGAGTGCTTTGAGGAGACACAAATTTATAGAGTTTCAAAATTTTTTTCAAGTGAAAATTCACAAGATACTCTCTCCAGCCATAACAAGATGGTTATCTATTAAAGAATGTGTCGATAGAGTGCTTGAGCAATATGAGCCACTTAGAGCATATTTGACAGAATATGTATTTGAAGACCCATCAATTACAACAGAGACAATGTTGGAAACCATGTCAAATTTGTTCACACCAGTATATCTAGAGTTTATGTCATATTCTTTAGGACTAATGACAGACTTCAATTTACTCTTTCAGTCAGAAAAACCACTTCTTTGTAAGGTTAAGCCACAAACTGAAACTCTGTTGAGAACGCTTTGTTCCAATTTTATAAAGATGTCTGTAATAAAAAGAACCAATGACATATTTATCCTTAACCATGAAAACCCTACAAATTTTGTTAGTCTACATGATATTTATATAGGAATTGCTGCAACAGAAAGCTTGCAAGAATTAAAAAAAAATCCAAATATAAACAAACAAGAATTTGATAGTTTTTTTAAATGTATTTTAGAATTCTATATAGAATTAGTTAGTAATATTAAAAATCGATTCACCTTTAAAGACCCTATCTATAAAATAATTTCAATATTGGATCCCAAAATTGCACAAAGTTTTGAAATAAAATCATTACAATGTGTAACTAATCAATTTCCTATTTTAAAAGAATATGTTAATATTCAGGAGTTAGACAATGAATGGAGAAGACATGCTCTATTAGACTTTGAAAAATTAAATTTAAATTCAGATGACTGTGAGCAATATTGGTCTCAAATATTTAATTTAAAAAATGATGCTAATGCTTTTTTATTTCCGAATTTAAAAAAGACGCTACAGCTACTTTTTGTTTTACCATTCTCTAATGCCAGTGTAGAACGTATATTTAGTGATTTGTTTAACATAAAAAGTGACAAACGGAATTTATTAAACACTTCAACTGCAAAAGCTATTTTGGCAACCAAAGCAGGAGTTGAAAACAATGGCGGTTGCTTAAAATTCATACCATCCAAAAAAATGCTAGGCCATAATATATGGAAAGACAATCAGTAGCTTGTATTTTAATATAGTATGTTTTTACTTTAAGTATACGTTTTTATTTAAGATTTTTTGTTAAATAGAATAATTTACATTAGGAGTTTAAAATATGTAATCTGTTGTTTACATGTAAGTACTATTTATAACTGATGATTAAAGTTAGATTATTACAAAAGATGTATATTTTTGAAAATTTCAAATTTTGATCCTATTTTTCAATTCTAAAGGTACATTTCCAGTCCAGGTGCGCTATATTGCTATAAGCTATATTGTTCATAGTTTTTAAGTTATAATCGTGTACCAGTACCACACACTTTCTTTTTCTTATCTTTATCTTTCTGTTAACCTCAACACTAAACAAATAAAAACTAAAAACCTCCATTCAATATTCAATCCTACTTTTTTCTTTAGCATTGTGTTTTGTTTTGAACGTTTCGAGTTTGACACTTTGACACACTTTCATTTCAACCTTTCAATAACTATTACAATGACAACTGACAGGACATGACAGTGACAGATGACAGTAAGGACAAGGTTTGTTTTATCGTTTGGTGATTACTTCTACGTTTTACAACAGAGCGCATAATTTTGTACAAAATCGCATAATTTTTGACAGGGAGGTGCATCCTTCCATGCCCAGCCACTGGTAACACTCTCTAATGTAATCCAAACTTGTTTCCTTATATAAGTTTTAAAGTGATTGAAGTTTTTGTGTTTAAAATTATTATTGGGATACATAAATCAAGTGTAATAAAATGGAAGTAAAGCAAGAAATTGGCGAGGAAACTTTTAAAGTAGAAATAGAGTATAAAGAGTTGGATGATGCTCTGTTGGATGGCTTTAAATTTGAAATTCAGGAGGAATCCAATAGGCAAAGTGCAAATGACACATATTTAGACTTAAAGAAATGTCCCATAGATACTGAAATAGAACAACATGGATATAAACCTAACTCATTTGAAGAACACCAAAAAACTGAAAAAGGTTAGTAACAATAATAAGTTTCTTATGCCAAGCCTAGACATCTTTAGTTACAGCACCCTCCCACTTCTAACATTTCTTTAAAATAAGACATGATATTCAATTTACAGATACCACATTCAAATCTTGTTAAGGAAAAAATCTGGAGTAAAGCATTTTTTCACTTTAGTTACAGCATTGTCACATTTTTAACATTTCTTTAGTTTTAACACAAAACCTATTCACCTCAACCCAATAAAAGACCACTAATAAAACTGTACTTCCCACATTTCACACATGCTAAAGAAAAGTGACACTATCCAAAATAATCAATTTTACAGAATCAGCCTTTAAACTTTTTGACATACTTTGTTGCCATAGATAAAGAATATATATTACCCGAAATATGATCTTGCTTTGTTGCGAAATATGATCTTGTAGAAATAAAGTTAGTGAGTGAAATATATATTTTTTTAAAACTTTATTTATAACCTTATACACTTAATTATGTAGTTTTTCTGTTTCCGAGTCTGATACTAGTAAAAAAAAAACAGGTGTGGCAGTCCAGTGGGACTGTGGGTAGAAGTTATACTTCTATACACATGTTTGCCGTTACAAATTTATATGGGGTTCAATCTGCACAATCATTACATATGTAATGCTATAGGTAAGAGAGAGCAGAAAGAGAAAAAGAATTAGTTGTATAGGTATATGGTGTATCATTTGCTGTATATAAACATTTGACCTGTATTAGGAGTTAAATATTGACTTTCTATTCATGGAATTCAATTTATGTGGTTTCATACAGCAGATTATAAACTATCATTTAATTTACCACGTTTTCCTCTCTGTTCTGTATCAATTATTCCTTTGTTGTCTATCTTCCAAGAGTATTCTTAAAAAAAATTTACATACTCACACTGTTTTAGATGTATCTTCTTTCAAATGAAAAGATTGTTTAAGTTTCCTGTTACTGTTAACCATTTTGTACTGATATTTTGGGATAACAGGTACCATACTCCTTGCAATAAATTCTCTCTGACATGTCAGCGATCCCATAGCCCAATAGCTATCAAATATCTGTTTTCGAATTTCTTCTGAAATGTGGTCAGCGCATTTTAAACGGCATTGATTTGTACATGGAGATCCCATTTTTCTTGCAGGTATAATCCTACGGTTATGATAAGCTGACAGGTATTCCTGTCCTGAATTTCTCAAAATTTTAGCAACTGCTTTACTACTTTGTCCAGGTCTTCTAACCATTTTCGACACAACGCAATCGTCTGCTTATTTGGAGGACAGATTTTGAATGAGGGTAGCGCTAATTAATTGTCTGGTTGTACCAAAGCTAAAATATCATAATTTTCAAGAGCATTTTGTCGCATGTTAATGCTTTTGACAGAAATGTTGTTTTCTCTAGCAACATAAACGGCATGTTCTTCTGATTCGCTTTTATGAGTGCCTGATATTGAACTAGTTGGCAAACCTGAGTTGGAAGATGAGCTGTGCAAGACGAAGTGGTGCTAGAAGAAGTATCCGAGCTTGAAGAGAAGTCGGAGCTAGAAGACGCTCTGCGTAGTTTTTTGTATTGGATGGTGCAAGCAAATTTTTGTAACGGCGTTTCTTAATGTTGTACGAAAATGGCAAATATTCATTATTGTCGTCTGACACTGGAGAAACATTGTAAACATTGTCCGCAGTATTATTATTGTGTTCAATTAGATCTGTATCATTCAATAATATGGGAGTATTTGAATTGGGGTCTTCCACATTAGATGCTGTTGACGGTAAAACTTCCTCGTTAATAATTTTCTTTTCCGTTGGAATTGGATCATGTGCAATATCACAATTCTCGTATATTTGTGTTGAGCTAGGTGGATCGACATATTTATTAGCTAGCTCTACCAATATTCATCCACGAAACCGCATTTTGAAGTCTAAAAGAAAATATTGAGCATCAGAAGCATAAAGGTGAACTTATAGTCAAAATAACCATTTTTACAATTTTTCTCAGATTTTATTTATACAGAACGGATTTTAAAAATTATGATATTAGTATCATCTATATGAGTAGTGTGTTATTATCTTTCTTACAAAATGAAAATTCGTATTAATAGATTGAATAAACGAAATAAAAAAAACGACGACACAACTATCGTGTTTAAACATTTTAACAATTAAAAATCCACTAGGAAACTAAGTTCCTGTAGCTGGCTGTATACCATATATCACAAAAAATTTATTTCAAATCCTTTATAAAAGGTATATAATAAAATGCCCAAACGGGCTATCACAATTACATTACAAAACGTTTTCGGATTGTTAAATCCATCATCAGTGTAAACGAGGTATACATGCTATGAGCCACCAAAATATATGGGTCAAAACCCTTTAAATGTTATAAATTTACAGTTATTGATGATGGATTTATCAATCCGAAAACATTTTGTAATGTGATTGTGATAGCCCATTTGGGCATTTTATTATATACCTTTTATAAAGGATTTGAAATAATTTTTTTTTTATTTTAATAATTAACAGTCTTAAGTTTGCAGTAAATTACGACATAAACGCCAAATGTAATCATATATTTAAAGAATCGTATAACAACGATGTCACTAAACAAAACATGACGCTATGGTAGCACTTGCTGCAGCTATAAATTAACAACTACAATGACACTAAAGACAAAGTGGCAAAATTGATAACCACAAGTCAATTATATTTACAAGATGTATACGGAACAGTGGCACTAAACAATAAATGTCTCTTTTAGAAGCGTCTAATTTAGCTATTAATACTACAAACCAACAGCCATAGTGACATTAAACATAAAGTGACGTTATTCCTAATTGCAAAGTCAATACTAACCTTAAAACTGATACAGGTAAAGTGTCCTTTAGGTCACAAACTGTAGAAGACGTTATTTCACAATTTGAATGTTAAGTTGTAGTAATCACGTTCGTCACCACCGACATAATGACGGTTTTCAATATTGTAGAAGATCATCTTTCAGAGAATGACAAAACGGATTTCTGTTATTTAGTCGCCAATAGTTGTACTAGAAAAATGATAATTTTATTGTATTGTGTAATTCTAAATTTTGAAATTTTGTAGTAGATGCCGTTATCGGTACAAAATACGTAAATTTCGTATAGTGTGTCACTTTTTTTTAGCATGTGCTAAATATAATAACAGGGAGATTAAGCATATTTAGTAAATGATTAACTATTTCTGCTGTCTTAAATTTTATTATTCTGTAATTTGGTTATTGAATTCATTTTCGCTTATACTCAAATATTTATGTTATAGTTGATTTGTATTTTTAGGTTATCTCCTGGACCTAAATGAACACAAACTGGAAATTATGGAGACACTAACTGATGATTCATCTTATGAAGAAAATTCTACTAGTCAACACTCTGAAGGAAAAATATTAAATAAAAATGTGGAAGTTGTGACTGAACAAAAACCTTACAAGTGTGACATTTGTTTTAAACAATTTACTCTAGCAAGTAATTTGAAAAGACATTTGAGAGAGCACACTGGAGACAAACCTTACAAGTGTGAAATTTGTTTTAAGCAATTTAGGCTGGCAAGTTATTTGAAAGCACATTTGAGAGTGCACTCTGGAGAGAAATCTGACAAGTGTGAAATTTGTTTTAAGAAGTTTAGTAATGCAAGAAATTTGAAAATACATTCGAGGGTGCACACTGGAGAAAAATCTTACAAGTGTAAAATTTGTTTAAAGCAATTTAGTTATGCAAGTAGCTTGAAAGCACATTCGTGGGTGCATACTGGAGAGAAATCTGACAAGTGTGAAATTTGTTTTAAGCAATTTAGTCATGCACGTTATTTGAAGGCACATTTGAGAGTGCACACTAAAGAAAAACCTTACAAGTGTGAAATTTGTTTTAAGAAGTTTAGTAATGCAAGTAGTTTGAAAGCACATTCGAGGGTGCATACTGGAGGGAAATCGTACAAGTGTGAAATTTGTTTTAAGCAATTTAGTCATGCACGTTATTTGAAATCACATTTGAGAGTGCACACTGGAGAAAAACCTTACAAGTGTGAAATTTGTTTTAAACAATTTAGTCTAGTAAGTAATTTGAAAAGACATTTGAGAGTGCACACTAAAGAAAAACCTTACAAGTGTGAAATTTGTTTTAAGAAGTTTAGTGATGCAAGTAGTTTGAAAGCACATTCGAGGGTGCATACTGGAGGGGAATCTTACAAGTGTGAAATTTGTTTAAAGCAATTTAGTCATGCAAGTAGTTTGAAAGTACATTCGTGGGTGCATACTGGAGAGAAGTGTGACAAGTGTAAAATTTGTTTTAAGCAATTTAGTCATGCACGTTATCTGAAAGAACATTTGAGAGTGCACACTAGAGAAAAACCTTACAAGTGTGAAATTTGTTTAAAGCAATTTAGTCATGCAAGTAGTTTGAAAGCACATTCGAGGGTGCATACTGGAGAGAAATCTGACTACTGTGAAATTTGTTTTAAGAAGTTTAGTACTGCAAGAAATTTGAAAGTACATATGAGGGTGCACACTGGAGAAAAATCTTACAAGTGTGAAATTTGTTTTAAGCAATTTAGACAAGCCAGTAATTTGACAACACATTTGAGAGTTCACCATGAAGAAAAATTTTATAAGTGTGAAATTTGTTTTAAGCAATTTAGGCTGTCAAATTATTTGAAA